>OZ038388.1:12361638-12869154 GCA_964036045.1 Eutreptiella sp. 'Long Island Sound 2002' | reverse complement strand
GAAACTGAGGTCCGCCACTTGCGGATCCCGTTCCCGGCCACCACCGTCGAGTTTCCTGCTCAAACTTTGTGTGATTGTACTTCACACCCATAGGTATCATCCACCAAAATTTCACTCGAATCCAAAGCACCACGACGGAGTTCTGATTTTGGCCCATTTCGCGCGTGCTGCTTGCTTGCTGCTTGCTTGCTTGCTTGCTTGCTGCTAAACCTGGTAGGTCCACCCTAGACACTAAAAAGGGTTATAAAACCAAGACTGGTTCCACCAGCTCGGTGACCCTAACCCTACCCCTAACCCTAGCCCTAGCTCTCACCCATGAGGGAGGGCAAGGGGAGGTAACGGGAGCCTATGCCCCCCAAATGCCGACAGCCACAAACCAAGAATAGGCCATATCTTTGGCTACATGGCTCAAAATGCGATTCCGAGGGCACCTACTCCATCCGCAACCCCCCACTTTTTGTGGTTTCCACCCCTCAGAATTGCCCAAACGGACGCCTAGACCCCCGTACCCAGGCCCACTAGGCTGCGGCAAGCTGCAAGCTCAAGCCCAAACAGCTGGGTGCCCAAATGGGTCAACAGGGTCCAGTAGGGGCAAAAAGATGATTTTTCTCAAAAATGATCCTACACCATGTGTGACGCTAAAACAAGTGTTTTTGGACCGTTTTGAGCTTGTGGTGGCCCATTTTGGTCCTCCAAAAATCCCAAAATGCCTTCAAAATGGGCTGTTTTGGGACAAAAAATGGGTCACAAATGGGTCAAAAACGCATTTTTCCAAACCTCATCCTAGACCATTTGGGGTGCACCAACGGGTGAAATGAGCCCATTTTGAGCCCATTTTGGGGGCATTTTGGCCCCTCAGAAGTCCAAAAAGCCTTGAAACTGGGCCTCGTTGTGATGGGGTTCACTTGCAAGCTGATTCCACTTTGTCAAGAGCCATCAATGTGTGAATCATTCTTGATGTCCCTCACCAGTCATAGCTGATGTTCCCTCCCCCACCAGCTCAGTCCCAATATTCAGTCTTGATTAGGGTTAGGGTTAGGGTCATGGGTAGGGTTAGGTGTAGGGTTAGGAGCAGGCTGAGGGTTGGGGTGGGTGTTAGAGTCAAGGTTGGGTTCAAGTATAGCGTTGGGGTGCTCCACCGCCTGGGCGGGGAGGGATGCTATGTTGGCAAGGGGAATGAAAAAAATTTTCGGGCGCCTTCGGCGCCACCATATGTATGGCCGGTAGCTATTGACCCTTGGTAACTAAGTGGGCCCGGAGGGCAGGGAGGGGGGGGGGGGAGGGGGGGGAGTCGCGTACCCAAACCGAGGAGACGGCCCACCCGTGAGGTACATATGTAAACCCCCCCCCCTACGCAAGCATGCTGAAAGTCAGGAAAACGACGGTCAGACGGGGTCCCGTGCTTAGACAAGGCAGTGCCCACAAGAGGAAACCTAAAGGAGCGGTCAGGAAAACAACGGTCAGACGGGCTCCCGTGCTTGGACAAGGCAGTGCTTGCGCAAGGGGGGGGGGGGGTATGTGCATGTGGGAAAGCGAGAGCTTACACCTAATATTATAGGTGTGCATATGTGTATAAGCTATGCACCAGTTGGCACAATGATCGCAGCAGTCTCTAGGTTGGGTCGCGAATGAGGCGAATGCCATGATGCATACAGCGCCCCACGCCCATATGGCATTCACCATTAGCCATAGGGCCAACATACTTGTTAGTTCGACAGGAGAGGAAGGCAGACATCGGGAGTCAACGCCCAGCACACAGCCGCTTCCACACACCACGGAGTTCCAGCGCAGCACTTCCTCACCGCATTTTTATAGCATTTTTGTACACGGGGGATACATTTAAGGGATACATTTGTGGCTGGTCCTACAATAAGGAATCCGCATCAGTGTTCTGACGCTCATGAGCAAACACCACCACGCAAACACGAAGGACAAGGCACTTATTCAGGAGCCAGTAAAAATATTGGTCAGACCAGAGTGTGACACAGCCCGCTGTGTAAAGCCAGCACCATTTCAACTGCCAATGGTCAGTTGAACAGGAAGGGGTACTGTAAGTTCACTGGTAACATATGTGTTGTCAGTCGCAACATCCGAAGCTTATGCCGCATACAATCACCTGTAAAACTCACATCGTCGACATGACCTTCACACACTACTGGCACTTGCTAAGGGTGCAGCACACCCGTTGCATCTCCTGTTGTGCCCCCCCCCCCCCCCCCCACAAAACGGTTCCAAGAGCTCCTAGTGAACCACTTTGGAACACACGAGTTCCGGAGGCTTTGACCACCTGATATCTTTCAGCCATGCGCACGTTCTGTGCATACCAACATTTGCTTTCCACCGCGTGTTGCACAAGCACCCCCTTAACCCGCTGCCGCTGTGGCAGGGGTGCAGGGAAAACACGGTCAGATCCGTGCCCATGTGCAGACCCCACGGTGTGCGTGCAGGTGCCCGCAATGCATCCATCGCTTGTGGTGCCTCACAGGCAGCCGTCCCCTAGTCTCCACCCGCAAATCCAACGACACGGCACATTGGGGCGGCACAGAGATCACACCTGATGCCCATGATTTGCGGTTTCTGTGAGTCCTGGGCCACACAAATCATGGGTCGTTTTCCTGTCTTGGGCATCGGCCTCTGTCTCTGTCTCCGTGTCTCTGTGTGTCTGTCCCTGTGCCCCTCTGCCTCTCCGTCTCTCTGCCTCCTCCCCTCGAGCGGCGGAGGCTACCAAGGCAATGGATCACGCCCTCGCCGGGCCCCAGCATGACAATCCCCTGTCGAACTGGACACCGTCTGATGGATTGCACAAGTTACCGCGATTCGGACGGCACTGCCCAGTGGTGATGGGCACGGTGAACGCGTTTTCCTTTGGAACGCGTTGTGATTCCTGCGGACCTACGCACCATTGCAGGGCAAACGGGCACAACTCAGGATCCGAATGCCAGAATCCTCGTCAGTTGGATCGTCAAACAAGACAAAGCATGTTGAACGCCAATGGGGGAATGTTTGCCCAGCGCGCGCCCGGCGCATGTCCGGTGTGCTACCTTTGTATTAAGTATCTCATCTCTAGCCCCAAGTTTATCCCCACCTTGGGAAGTCCCCCAAGTAGACCGCACTAGACCGCAAACCTTCCCTGCAAGGCACCTTGTATAAGCCGAAATATGAGAATTCAACAACACAAAATGTCACTCCCACCACTTCCAACCACCACCTTTGCCATCATCATAAATTGGGTGCAAAGGATGGGCTAAATTCTTAGACACAGCGAGAAGGTACTCCAAATTGTTTGGTGAGGTGGGGGCAAAAACAGGCACGAGTGGGGAATGGTCAAAAAAAGATGCCCGGCACGCTAACGCTCCCCCAATAGGCGCCTTTCGAAAAAAAAAAATAGACACTCAGAAAGCGGACCTACAGACGCACAGGTTCAGGTGCTGACGTCAATGAGCGAACCTCCGTGGCCACGCAGGCCTGAGTGGAAAAGACTAAAAAAGACTAAAAGAAAGGCAGGCAGACGATGCAGCCACGAAGCCGTCAGCGATGAGGTGGACTGCAACGGGCTGCGCACCACCATACTCGTGTCCTCTAGGCCCTTGATGGCTGTTCTATATCATACTCGTGTCCTCTAGGCCCTTGTTGGCTGTTCTATATCATACTCGTGTCCTCTAGGCCCTTGATGGTTGTTCTATATCACACTCGTGTCCTCTAGGCCCTGGATGGTTGTTCTATATATCATACTCGTGTCCACTTGCCCCTTGATAGCTGTTCTATATCTCTCTGGGACGGACGGTTTCATGCCAACACGGAGCGTTTTCAGGGGTTGGTGCCTTTGTGGTCTCATTTGTGCCCGCTGAGTGTCCAGTTGGGGGGGGGTATGTGGGGTATATTCGGAAAGCCCTTGAAAAGGGCTTTTTGGAGATGTATGGGTTAGGGGGGGGGTCCGGAACCATATTTTTTCAAAAATTGGCCGTTACCGTTGACAGGTTGGGTTTTTTTTGCCTGTTCTAGTCCGGTTTCAGACAGACTGCACCGCACCCTTACCCCCATTACTCCAACATATGGGCATCTGAGGGTCAAGCCATTAGGGTGGATTTGTTGCATTTGATGTGTAGAAGACATGTGCAACATGGGTCCCCTCAAGACCCCAATATGTTGAAGACTTTGACCAATAACTACCTTGGACACCCGGGTGATGCCTGGTGCAACTTGCAGCATCAAGCTCACCAGAGTGCAAGAAATCAAGGATGGCAGAATTTCTCAAACAGGCTGTCAAGTTGGGACATGAGACCACAATATTTGGATTCAGCACGTGAAAATGCATCCATTTACCTCCTTTCACTTTGCTCCAACTCCACAATATGTTGGAGCACCCAGGGGAAACCCTGTGAGTTGGTGTCCCACACGCGTGAGCGGAGCAGCCTGAGGCCCGAAAACCCTGAAACGCCGAAAAGTTCGGCCTCGGTACTCAAAAATATAGTCACCTATCCCCCCCCAACCCATACATTTCTGAAATGGCCTTTTCTCACAGATTTCGAAAAGCATACACATACCCCCCCCAAGGTGACGACATTTTGGTGCATTAGACCAAAAGTTGAGAAAAGTCTGAAAAAATGTGAAAACGCTCCGTGTTGGCATGAACCGAATGTCCCAGAGAGATATCATGTGCTTCTCGCGGACAACTGATGCACATGGACCAGCAAGTGTGGGGACGCCGGGCTGGAAAGAAATTAGCCATCACTGGACCCATGGGGAATCCAATTTGATGGGGGGGGGGGGGGGGGCTGGAGCGCACCCCCCACCCCGTGTGTGCACTGGAGAGAGGCTCGGAAAGTATGCAAAGGATGGCGCCGGGGCATGTGCATCACATATGCTCTGCCAGCGTAATGCGCCCCATGTTTCGCTCCCGGTGTGTCGTGCCCTTCTCCTGCTGGTCCGCCATGGATTTCTGTACCGCAGTCACGCCCTGAGACGTGTAAAAAGCAGGGGGTTTTTTGATTAAAAAAAAAAAGCTGGTGTGTCTGGTGGTGAGAAAAATCTGCACAGCTCCAACCGATGGCACCTAAGGGGTAACCTACGGCGGTTGGAAGGTAACCGACGGCGGTTGGAGAGTAACCGACGGCAGTTGGAGGGTAACTGACGGCGGTTGGAGACAAAGTGCTACTAGGCCAAGACCAGGTTTTTTAACTAAAAAATATATATACTTTGACGAGTACTTTGTCCCCTAAACACCCCCCTGGTAAAAAGACGAAGGGCAGGGGGCCGAGTTATGCGGCTGCACACGGCTCCACAAAGTCGCCATGCACACAAAGACGTCAGTGGGGCAAAAAGATATTTACATAAATATGTCCGATTTGCGCGTGAATAGGACGAAAAATGATATATAATGCCTGACGGGGGTACCCCAGAATAGAGTATTATGAGCGTGGCCCCGCACAAGGGCATCATAGCGCTTCAGCAGTTTATTTCGTGCCAAGTATTGCCATCTCATCGAAAACCAACCCCCTCCTTCGAAAAGAGGCTCCTTCTGCTGCTCTGGGGGTTTGTTGTCCGTGGCACTAAATCAAAGCCCGCGAGCCCCGGCCGCTGCGAACGTTGCCTCTCCCATTGGGATCCACCTGCATTGCTGATGCCGCCTTCACTGGACCGGGGTCCCGCGCTCGGCGCACCCTCACATACGCCTGCGTACGGGCTGACGCCTTCAGATTTGCTGGATTTTGCTTTGCAAGTGCCCTTGGCGCGGTCTGGGGCTCTTGAAGCCCCAACCTTCACCGCAGGAGAGCCAGACCTACACCCAACAGGACACGTCCCCCACTTCGATGTGCACTTCTCTGGTCTAAGGGACGGATGCCGACACTCACTGCACCGTGTCATCAGTGCGGCTTACGCCCACCGGCCACACGGGGCCGCCGCCTGACGACCTGCACTACATTTTGGCCGTGCTCACGTTGGGTTGGACCTCCCGCAGATGGGGGGCCCACTCCACCATTGATCAAGTATCATGAGTTGCGAGCAGCGTACCCATTATGCCAACGGTAGTTTTAGGCCCTCTTCATGTGTTTTTCGTTTCATTTTGGACTTGCCCTTTCTTTGAGCTGTTGAAGTGAGAAATTGCTTGAGCAATTTGTGCCCAGACCCCAGACCCGCCCCCCCACCCCCCAGCCAATGGTCAAACGGGGTGAAAACCAGCAGGCATTGAGTCGGATACTTAGCTAACTGATGCCGACACTCACAGGTCATCGGCTATGCATTTTTTGATATTGTGACCATCCACAGTGATCAAATATCAAATGTAAGAGTGCGCCTTGAGCGCAGCATTCATGCAACATGCAGCGCACCGAGGATTTGTGGGATGAAGTAGTAACACTAAGAGTTGTTGCAATTGGTTGATGCCCCCGTTGTTTGAGAGGAGGCTCCCGACTGTGGACGGCTGATGCTGTGCCTGTGGGAACGCGAGGCTGAGAAGACGCGTGGACAGACACGCGAAAGGCGTCGGGGCTGGGCCATGAAGGCAGGACCAGGAAAGCCAACGTGCGAGAGCGGCTGCAAAGCAAACTTTGGTATGTCCAGAACAACCACATGACTGAACGCCAGTGGTCCGTGTGGATGGGGCCTCTGGAAGGCTGACCCCTGTTGCACAGGGCCATCCACCGGGAAGGAAGAGTGGAGCGCTCCAGCCGGGCCCCTGCTTCCTGCGGCCGGGGGTGAGGCCGGGTGATCGAGAGGGTGCGCGGGGGTTGCAGAAGTCTCGCCGCAGCCCCCGACGGCCTGCCCACCCCTGCCCGCCAGCTCACCGTAAACCGCCATTGGTGAATCGCCAACTGCCACCTGCGGAGGGGCGGCCGCCCCCAATCTACTGCGAACTCGAGCAGCCCCGAACTGCCTCTCTCAGGCAAACAGGCGAAAAGATGCGGAGCCTTGAAAGGCCAACCCGCTCCCAAAGCCATCGGAACGCCCTCCATCAGCCCACTGTGTGACATTCCGTCCGGTCGCTGTTTCTTTACGGGGCCCTGGACAGTCACCCATTCTTCCCTTCGCATGTTGCGTCGGGTTGCTGCGTTTTGTCAGCCGCTGTGGCCGGTGTTTCCCCCGGTGTCGTTGCCGCGTTCGTGGAGCCCAGTGGTTGGTGTGTCGGGGCTGTGCTGGATGTGGCGGGTGCCGTTTGTGCGTTAGCGGTGTCCAGTAGTTGGCGTACCGCGGTTGTGCTGGTTGTTGCGGGGGCCGTTTGACGGTTTTTGCTGCCCATGCACCGCCGCCCTCCGGTTGTCCACAACCTGCCTCGCTGCATTTCCGTGTGCTTGAGGCCCAGGTGCCCCACTCCTCCCCGCGTTGTGCCGGCCGTCCACCCCATGCGCTCCATCAGGACCCCCCCTCCACGGCCGCAGTGACACGCGGAGGGCGGACCCAGTCGTCCGCGTGTTCCGCGTGGTACAGCGTCGTCAGTTCTCGAAACGCGGCCGCCAGTACAGGGCCCTCCAGGCGCTTGCCCTGCCTAAAGAGCGTGGCATCGATCAGCCCCCGCAAGTACAGGACGCGCCACCGCCACGCGCCTCGCGCCTTCTCTGTCATCTCAGCCTCCGCGCGCCCCAACAGCTGCAGCGCCTCGACGCTGGCGTTTGTTATGCCGATGTTGGGGTAGGTCGCCTCCAGAATGACCAGAGCCGCGGTTACCGAGGGCACCGCCGCCGGCCCAAACTCGTATCGGATGTATTGCCGAACGGATTCGACGGCAGGACTGCCGTCCCAAAAGTGCCGAAGAGAAATGACCTGCAAGTGAAAGGGCACATGGAGAGGTGCGAAGATGTGTGCAACGTGGGGCAGCTGTGGGGGCTTGGGCGGCTGTGGAGAGGTGTGGCGGGGCGAGGGCGCCTCTGAAGGCGTGTGGTGGTCATGGTGATTCAGCAAAATATACCGCTATTAGATCCGTCCCAACCCTGAAAACCAGGCTTTTAATTGCATCCCAATTCGGAAAATCTCTTCTACCTCATGCAGTGAAAGTCCAGGTTTGCATTTTCTTAACTGCACGGAATTCTCAGGAATGGAGTGCTGGATGGTTGCTGTCATTTCCTGGGGGAACCGGATCAGAAATGTGGTGCCTCGATTGATGGCTGTAATGGACGCATCTTCTGTATAACGGTGCAATCCTAACTTCCCTATCGATGAGTTGACCCTCCTGACGTACTGATGTGAAGTATTTGCTGACCTCTCCATTTTCATTCCGCTCCAGAAGTAACGGTCGCCCAATACGTTCTGTTGTGGGCTGGTCAGCAAATGCTTCAAAATACTCTTGGGGTATCCTTAAAATAGGTGCGATCAAATATGTACCAATCCATAAAAAATGGCTACTAAACTCTAAACGACAAACCTCGCACAAGGACAGCCTCGCACAAGAACCGCAAACGAGGAGAACTCTCATCCCGATGCACATGCGTATGTTTTCCCACCTGCCTGCGCAATGGACAGACATCAGAGCCCGCCATGATCTGCCGCCATCACCGTAAACTTCTTCCAGAGGACGGGTCTGGGAAATGAGAACCCGTGACCATAGCCCAAAACTTCGGCCACTTTCGTCAATGAGCGTACTTTCTTGATTAAACGGCGGATAGCGGACCATTTTCTGACTTGCCTCGACGCGCTGATTGCACAAACGCCACCTTCGGCATTTCCGTTGTTAGAGTCTTCCTGTGCAACCCCCACCCCCTCCCCAGCGGCCGCCACTTTCTGAAGGGGGCCGTGAAGCGTTCTTGCGGGTTGTGGAGGGTGGATGAGCACTGAGAACCTTGTTCAAGTCCTCATAGATCCCCTCGCTGTAGGGCATGCCCCCTTGCAGGAGCCCACGCGCCTCCTCCCAGAACCGCTGGAAGCGCCCGGGCATCGGGTTCGCCCCGTAGCCGCCCCATGGGGACCGGCCCCACATCGAGATCTCCGGGAAGCCAACCACTGGCAGCCCTCCGACGCCTCCGTGCTGCAGCGGCCACGCCGGGAAGTCGTCGTGACCGTCCGCCACCACCGCCGAGAAAATGCCCGGGTTGGTCCGGATCCAGCCGTCCAGACCGGCAAACTCCCCCGCCTCCGGTTTGTCGAAGTCCCACGTGGAGGCCACGCTGACAACGCCGGGATGTGTGGCCTGCGCCAGGTCGTGCAGGGCCTTTGCGAGGCGCGGATAGCCCACGGCCCCCCAAGGCCAATCCTGTGGGCAGCCACAGCCGCCCCAGTCCCAGGCCCATTGTACGAGGTAGTCGAGGTGGACTGCCAGCTGGGCATACCTGGAGACCGAGAAGAAGACGGTGCAAGGGGCAGTTGTAGGGCACGTGACAACGCTTACCTGTACGCCGTGGGTTCGACAATTGGAGGCCGCCAAGCTGGCCGCCTTTGTCCGCGCCCTCCCACACTGTTGTCGATTTCCACATGCCTCCGGGGACTGCAAACCACCCCCACCCAATTTACGACCGCCGTCTGTAACTCCGTGCCCACGACATTCGAACTGCCAGCGCCCAACTCTCCGCAGTTCCTGGCACTAGCCTCCGTCACCCTGGCAGCCGCCGTTCTCGTCTCTTCCCAGGTGCCTAACCTTGAAGCCCTAGCGACTGTGCTCAGCCGTCGCAGACAGTGCAAGTACCCCCACCACCCCAAACGTTTCCTTCCCGATCCCCGCCCCAGTGGCCCATGGCCCACGCCCCCCCCCCTCCAAGGCGCCCGGGGCGCCCCATGTGCCCCAGCCGCAGACCCCCTCCCCCAATGATGTTGCATTGACACATCTCCTAAGCTGGATCCCCACCATCCCGCAGGGATGTGCGGACGAGGTGGCTCATGCCCTCCACCTCAAGATGTTCCGGCGGCATGGTGCCCATGCTAGCTCTTTCCCCCAGTCGCCTATCTGCGGCCAGTGGGACTAGCTCCGCACCCACGCGCCCACCCTGCCGAGGATGGCGGACGTGCTGCAGGATTTAATGGCCAATCCCCCGCAACTCCGACAAATTACTGAGGAACTCGCCACAAGCCCCGACAAAGCGGCCGCCGCCAATCCAGCAGAAGTCGCGTAGAAGAAGCCGTACACCCCACAGAAAACCGAGCCCCGGGTGTTTTCCAAGGCACTCTAGGTAAGGTGGCAGGCGGTGGGCGACCCCCTAGCGGGGGACATGGATGCCGGTGCTTGGTTCGCCATGTCGTACACGGTGGCGGCGTCTTTGTGGAGGAGGAGGAGGAGGAGCGCCTGCCGTGGTCCCACGTACGGTGAGCCGTGGCGTCGTCCCCCGGGGGCCCCACGCAGGCACAGCCGCGGGAGTCCTCCGTCTTACCTCCGCTAGAGTAAGACGAATCTCGTCGTACACCTGAGAACGCCCCTCCCAGCAGGCCGTCTGGGTCAAAGCGCCGGTGTACGACAACGCTACGGTCCGATCTGCGCTCCGGTCCCGGCCACCGACCGCCCCGAACTGTCCTGGGTCCACCCGAGGCAGCGTCCCAGGATCAACGTGAGCGGAAGGTGTGGGTCTCCCGGGGCATCACCCCCGACTTGAAAACGTCGCCGGGCTAAATAGAACGCGGCCCAACACGACTATGCGCACTGCCGGCGGGCTGAGTACCGCCGGCGTCGCGAGTACGGTCACGCCACACGATCACGCGCACCGCCGGTGGCCTGGGTACCCCCGGGGTTCTGTGAGTGCGGGACGTGCGTCACGGCCATAGCACCACGGTGGTGCACCGCCGTGGAGGTCACCGACGACGCCCGGCCGCAAAGGCCGAGCCCAAACGACGAGCCCTACGATACGTGCACCGAGACGGCACGTGACCGAGAAAATGGCACCACGATGGTGCCCGAGCGAGACAGCGACGTTCGCCGATGACACGTGAGGCAGTGAGTACCGCCGATGACACGTCACCTCTGCACGGGGTGTCACGGAAGTTGGCGGAGCGCCAGGTGCAGACCTCGCCATGGTGCCTCGTGTATCGGCCTGGAGGATACACCATGGCCAGGCTGGCGCACGAAGACCGTCTGGGCAGCACCACGGTGGCGCTCTGCCCTGAAGGTTGCGCCACGACGGCGCATGCGGACGTTGACTGCACCACGGCGGTGCCATGTCACTGAACTGGCGCCACGTCGGCGCAAGGCTGTCTGGGCAGCGCCGCGGTGGCGCTCTGCCCTGAGGATTGCGCCACGATGGCGCACGTGTACGTTGGCGGCACCACGATGGCGCTCTGCCACTGAACTGGCGCCACGGAGGCATAGGGCGGCACCACGATGGTGCCCCACCACTGAGCCCGCGCCATGTCGGCGCAGAGCTGTCGGGGCGCGGGCCACGGTGGCGCACTGCCGTTGAGTAGGCGCCACGGTGGCGCTATGCCATGGGGGCGGCGCCACGACGGCGCATTTGTGCGCAGGCTGCACCACGGTGGCGCTCTGCTGCTGAGCTGGCGCCATTCAGGCTCCGTCCTGGATGAAAGGGCGGGAAGGGGCATGGGGGGGAGAGGGACGACAAAAATTGGACGACCTACCGGTTTCCCGGCAAACACGTGGCCGTTGCCTGGCTGTGCTTGTGGGCAATCCGTCCCACAGCTACCATCCTGAGGGTTTTTATCCTGGTGCCAGGCCACCAGATATCGAGGAGGTGCACTGTGTATGGCAGTGGTGCATCTGCCCCTCACAGGCTGCACCTCTGGCCCAGGGAGGAGCCCTGGACGGGTGGCGGGCGGGGTGGGCCCGGCCTGACGAGGTTTGTGGGCCGATCAGACTACCTAGGCGGTGAGGGCGTCCGTGGGGGGAGCGGGGGGGAGAGGAATGCAAGGGATTCTCGCTGTGCTAAGGCTCCACGCGGCGCAGCGGTGCAGCACCCAGCCGAGAAGGATGCTTTCCCGGAGGTCTTTAGGTGGCGCATCCGGTGGGGCTCGGACCTGGCTGGGCAGTGCTACTGGGGATGGTGTCCATAGGAGTGGGACTGTGGCCAAGGGTTGATGCAGGTCCGGGGGCGCCGTGCGAGGGACTCATGGTGGGCCTGTGTGACCTCGGCGCGTTGTTGAGCAAGGGGGGCCGGCACTGGTCCGGATTGCTGACCTGCCATTCACCCGTTAGATGTAGGAGCGCCGTGGCGCGTGGAGGGCGAGGTCCAACTAGGGGCGGCTCTGGTAGGCCTGGGGACAGGCCGACCAACACGTCTAGGGTCAAGGCTGCGACACCATGGAGTATCGGGGCGGCAGCTAGCGGGCGTAGCAACGGGGTCACGTGGTGGTGGCGCGGCATGTGCCGCGCGAGGAAGAGTCACTGGAGGAATTAATGGGGGCAGCGGCGCAATAGGTGGATGGTGATGTCAGGGGTGGGGGAGGTGACAGTAGGGGCAGACGACGCCACTGTAGCCAGGTGGATGTCGCCCGGTGGTGAGCAAGCGGTGGAGCATGATAGCGTGGAGCGCGCGTGTGGATGAGGTGAGTGGAGGACCGGGTGTGGTCGCGCGGGGCGAAGTGCTGCTCGGTGGCAGCGGTCTGGTGCTGGGCCACTATCACCGCCGCAGCCTTCCTCGGGTGTAACACCATGCGGCCGCGGTGCGTGGCCAGGACCCGGCCGTCGAGCATGTGCAGTCAGGGTAGATTGTTCGGCTCGGAGGACCGGGCGCCCTCGTCTGCCAGCCCATTGGCGATGGCATTGCGGACGGCCAGCAGGGCGTGGCGTTGGGCCGGGAGCCAGGTTTCGAGGAGCCGGGCTCGCAACTAGAGGACAGCGTGCTGGAACAAGACGGGGAGGAGGGAGGCCGCCGGCGGGGATGTGGTCTTGTCAGGTTGGCCATCAAGGATGCGGTGGAGGCGGTGGCCAGATGGACAGTGCCCTGCCACCGTTCCGGTACGAGCACAAGGGCTATCTTGGCCAGGCAATCAGCATCTATGGAGTCGCCGGCGCAGGCTTGGACGCCAAACGAGTGGTGATAGAAGCCTCCGTGCTGTGGGCTCCATAGGACAAAGCCAGCACCCAGCCGATGCGCAATCTGGCTGCCATCTGTGGCGGCTGTCACGAAGGAAGAACCGTGCAGGATGGTGAGGTGGCCTTCGGTGTAGTGAGTGGCTTCTCATACGGTCGCGCTAGGGCAGACATGCAGCTCGACGTGTAGCGGCCGAAGGGCGTCCCGCATGCGCTCGCCCTCGGGTTGCCAGTCCCCGCGTTGCGGGAGGCCGAGGATGTAGTGCACCGCAGACACAGCCAGCAGATTGGTGCCCCACGATACACGAAGGTAGGGGGCGAAGAGCTGCAACAGGGAACGCATGAACACATCGGGGGAGCCGCAGCCGCCGTGAGCGAGGGGCAGGCGTAGGAGAGACCGGTGCGTCCAGGTGGGAAGGTGATAGCCCGCGCTGTGGACGTTGTCGATGATGCACTGGTGGGGGCGGAGGTCCGTGGCCTCAAACAAGACCCCGCTGGACAAGTAGTGGAGGACGGAGAGGCCAAAGGAGTGCAAGGACCGCAAGCGGAAGACGGGCTGGCTGGAGTGCGTTTAGTGCTTTTGTGAACGCATTGGAGTGCGTGGGGCGCTTTGTTGGTAGCCCGTTGCAGGGGGAGCTCCGGTAGTAGCGGGTACCCCACGAGCTCTGGCGGGTCCATGGACGTGTGCTCCGCGGAGTCGAGGACCGGGGCACTCTCTTGTGTTACCCCGCGGCATTGGAGGCGTAGCTGGAAGAACTCCACCTTGGCGGGGCGCATCTTGCGCCCCGCCCGCCGTGACACGTTGCAACATGTGTCGGCCTGCGCAACAACGCTGCGCAGGGTGGGGTCTAGAAACCGGCGATCGTCGCTATACACGAGCACTGTGGCGGGCAGGTGAACGCGGTGGCCCGGAAGCTGAAGTGGGAGTGCGATGGACCAGGCTGAGTGAGTACATGGCTAGGGGTGTGATATTGAAGAGCGGTGAACACGTCGCCTTGCTTGCTCCGCTCCCCTATGCTGAAGGGGGTGGTGAATCCTTCTCCGGTGATGACTCGATGACTGGCCTGCTGTAGACTTTGTGGGCCCACGTTGAGTAGTCCCAGACGTGTGGGAGGCAACACAGCAGGTGGTGCACTTCTTCTCGTACCACGCGCACATAGGCATCCGACTCATCCCAGTCGCACAACGTGCACGACCCATGGGGGGGCAAAATAGGGCCATAGCCCCCCCACACCGGTGATTCGCAGGACACTAGGAGGCGTCGTGGAGGATGCCATAGTCTAACGGGAGCTAGGTGAAGGTGGTGATATCGGCTCGGACCGCCTTGCATGTGCAGAGGGGGGGGGGGGGTGTTCCGACTGGGGGGAAGGGGATGGTTGTCCCCCGGGGCCATCCAGCTCGGTGTGCCACCTCAGCGCTCCGGTGACCGGCAATCATCCAAGTGTGGGTGTTGAGAATTTCTAGGGGGGAGGAAGACAGGGCCATGACGTGGGGCTGGTGCTCCGGGAGGTGTTTTGTTGGGGGAAGGTGGATGGTGATAAATCTTTGGAAGCATAGCGCCACAAAGGCGTCATGGTCGGTGGGGTCGGTAGGGCATTGTACCCCAAAGTCTGCGGTGAGGCAAGGTTGTTGCGGGTGGAATCGCCAAAGAGCCGTGAGGAGCCCATGCCGGGTTGAGCACCGGACAAGGGGGTTGGGGGTGGTTGAGGTGTCGGCCATAGAGCGCGAAGAAGTTGGCGTACCCAACGATTGGAGAGGGGGGTGATCCTGTCCCCTCCCTCTGAGACGTGTCTCGGGAAATGGGCGGAGGCTTTCGGGGCCAACCCGGCAGTGGCACGTATGGCGGATGCCGCCATGGCGTCCATTGCCTTGAGGGCACATGGTGTGGGGGGCTATACGCCGGTGAACCGGTTGACGGTGCCGTGGCACTTCGCAGTGAACATGGCGATCGGGTGGTGGGTTGGTAGCCGAGGGACCCGGAGTGCGTGGCTCGCTGCCCACGCATTAGCGAAGAGTCTGCGGGAGTCCACGGGGTGGAATAGGTGCAGCAAGGTGTGGCGGTCGAGGACGCGTATGTATTCCTAGCTAGAGGCGCATCGGATCGGGTGTCCGTGAAGGTGGACTGTGTCACTCAGGAAATGGACCCTACCGTCGCGCATCTCGGTGCCGGTGAGTACGGTCTTGGTGGGGTTGGAGTGGAGGTTAGTGACCCGTCCGGCACGGTCGATACCACGCGCTAGGTGGGGGATGCAGCTGCGGCTGTCTGGAATCCATTGTGTATCATCCATCAGGAGGATACGGTGGTACTCTCCTGCAGGGGTGCGGGCCGGGGGGATGCCGCGGCATGCTTCACGGCCCCCAACCACCCCTACACACAATTTTTCAGCCCCGAGATGGGGCATCCCTAGCCGGTGCCGGCCCCCAAACGCGCGGTGGAGGCAGCTTTGCCGTCAGTTCTGCCCACGTGGATATCTAGGCGCCGGTCATGGCTCTGGAGGATGCAGCACCTTTGTCGGGGACACTCGCAGATACCAGGACTGCATGCTCCGTGTCATGGATCAGTGAGCCGTAGGCGTGTTGGACGTTGTTCGACGGTGGATTCTCGAGCTGCCTCCCCCAGCGGTCCCACCGGACATCATGGAGCACGCGGACGAGCGCGATGGAGGAGCTGTGGGGGTACAGCCCGAACTGATAGGGCAGGAGGACGCCACATGCAATCAGTCGGGGCTTGCAATGATCTTTGAGGAGTGCCACTTCCACATCGTGGATAGGTTGGTGACGGGGCGGCCATTAGCGATGAGCCCATGCGGCAGCTTTTTGGGGAGGTTAATGAAGTCAGCAGAGTGCCCCGGGGACCGGGGCACCGCTGAGAATGACGCTTACCAGGTCAACCACGGTCCTGAGCTGGTTGTCGGCAAGCTTGTTGTACAACTTGCACTTCATTCACCAAGTCATGGTGTGGGACTGTCGCAGAAGGGGGGTGGAGGATTGCCCGTATGTTAGTGACGGTGGCGGAGGGGGGCGGTCCCGTTGGGGAGCTGGTCCATCCCGAAATGTGTTGTACTTGGGTCGGTGTCGGTGAGTCCATCGGCCCTAGGTGGCGTTGACGGAGTTGGTCAAGGGCGACCGTGTTCTGTTGGTGTAAGGGGACGCGGACACCCACCACGTACACACGGTCGGTTGGGGCCACATCGTGGCTCCCCCGCGTGTGGTGGTAGTCCACCTTCGTGGGTTGCGTAGTAGCGCGGGGCTTTGGAGCTAACCATATGTCCTTCTCCAGCATGATGATGTCCCACGCTTCACGAATTTGTTCTTTTAGCTGGGCAACTTCCGCAAGATGCAGGTCATGGACGGTCCAGTCCCGGGGCGGCTCTGTGTAGTGGCCTAAGCGTAGGGTGGGTGTCGGGAAAACGGCAGGGGTTGGGACGGGTGTTCTACGGCGGGCCGTGCGCCGTGGCCGCCGCCGTGAGCGTTGCTGTTACAACCGAGAACTTGGTTGACGCCTCTACGGCATGCGGAAGGGAGTCATGCACCATGTCCTGGAACATTTCATTGAGGGTGTGGAGCTCAGACTCAAGGGGTTTGCCGGGGATGGCATATTTGCCGCGTTTGGTGGGGTAGAGTGGCAGGGGGGTAATGGGTAGGTGATGTAGGGTGGTCACAACGGGAGCGTGGTCAGAGGGAAAACCGGAGGCGGAGCACACCGAGGTGGTGTGGGCAGCTTCCGCGTGGGTTCAAAGGAATATATGGTCAAGGGCCGCGGTGAAGCCCTGTGGGCTCACTCACATGGGGACCTCCACAAGGGGGTTTAGACGGCGTAGGCCAAGGCGGCTCGGAGCAGGCATAATGAGGTTACAAATGGGACGTGGAGTAACGTGGTTGGCATTGAAGTCGCCAACGAGGAGGACCACACGGGCGGGTATTAGGAGAATGTGGGGGGTAGACCCAGTCGATGACATCCTGTAGGACGTCTCGATCTCCATCGGCTGGGAGGTACACATTGGCAGGGCAGTGTGTTACGCCAGCAACTGCAAAGTGGGTCACGAGTGCACATACTGAGCGCGTAGAGTGATGCCCTAGTCTGGAGCGTGGTACAGCGGCCCCCCGCAACCGGTGAGGGTCCCTGTATGGTGTGGTACAGTGGGTGGATGGTCTAGAGTATTTGGGGACCGGAGTCTTGCAAAGGGAGGGCTGTGGGGAACCGGAATTGATGTTTTTAGCATAAAAATAGAGGTTTTAAACGGCCGTCAGAATGAATGTTCAAGCAGGGCAGTTTACTAGTTTACTGACTAAATGTGGCGGGCAGGGTGAGTGTTGGTGTGAGCATGCTGTGAATATACAATCGTGATGTGTATCAATGTGAATGCCGTACATTGCCCAGTCTGTTATTTGTTTTGCTGTAACGTTATGGTGGATTGGTCGGGTACTCTCGAGGCCAAGGTACTGCTGGGGTTTGCTAGCAACGTGTTTGATTAATGGGCGGAATACGTGGGGACAACGATTCCGCGCTGAGTAGCAGACACCACTTGGAGACGGTTGAATTCAGCAGATGGTGGTGCCGGTCCTGTGTCGGAGGCACTGGCAAGTATGTTCCCCGCCCATCGGGAAGAACATCAAAAGTTGTGGAGCCTCAGGGCGGCTTACGAATTGTGGTAAGGCCATATCCCACGAGGCAGTGACATGAAGTTCGTAAAACAGGGCCTCAGGGGGATTGCAACAGGCTGGGCATTGCAACTCCAGCAATACTGTAACGATTTTTTTGAGAAGGTACATCCCGACCAGGGGCACAAAGGTCAACGCAAGCTGGTGGACAGAAGAGCGCGGCGGCAGTGGATAGTTTCGACTCTGGTGGGACACCGGCTCGAGATAATGGAAACATGCTGGAGGAAAGAGCTACGCAATTGAATCTGAGCAGTGGGGACTCCGATGTTCGACCGGGCAGGGTGTTATCACAGAACATCTTGAAGCTCCCTCCACTGCCCCTCCACTGCCCCTCCACTGCCCCTCCAAAGCCCCTCCACGGCCCCTCCACTACCCCTCCACTGCCCATCCACTGCCCATCCACTGCCCATCCACTGCCCCTCTACTGCCGTTATACTGACCCTCCAGTGGCCCTCTACTGCCCCTCTACTTCTCGTGCACTTACTTCCCTTTCGCTAGGAAAACTGCTTGTGATACCTGATACACTGCTTGTGATACCCCATACACCTTATCCACGTGTGTTGCCCCATACACCTTATCCACGTCACCCCATACACCCCCCCTGTGAAGTGGGGACAGGGCTGGATGGAAAGTGGTTCGCAGGGAGGGAAGGGGAGGGATGGTGCTTGGGGCAGCGTCCGTCCGATCTGCTCAGTGCATCGCCCGCGCGTCGTAGGTCTGAATCTCTGGCTGCCTACATGTTCTCCTCTGGCCTGCCACGCCCGGAGGGCAGAGCCTTGGGGGCCATGCACACCTGCGGAATATGTCGTTCCACATTTTCAGCAGATAGCCCCGGCCCTTGTGGGGGCACACCAAGTTCCCACTCCGGGGCCGGTCTCCGGGGGGCTGCGTGTAGGAGATGTTGGAGGGGCGCGTGGCCAGACCCTCGTTCACGACCAGCACCAGACCGGTCCGCATACCGATGCCCCTCGCCGCATGGAGCAGTGCAGCGGTGCGGTGCTGCAATTCCACGAGGGGAGGGTCTGCCGTCGAGCTGTAGTAGGAGGGGGCCAAGGTGACTGTGATGGTGTTGGCCCCCCATAGCGCCAGGTCCTCCATGTATGCCTGCACCTGCAGGGAAGAGGGGAGCCGGTGCGGAGCGAGAGTGACGGTGAGCTGGCGTGTGAACGGCGCAGGGGCGTTGTGCAGAGGGGGGGGCAGGCCCCTTGGGTGACAAAGGAGGCACAGTGGGCGGAGGCAGGTGGACTCTCGGGAGGGGGATTCATGCCTTGGAATCGAGCGAGGCAGCGCGTTGTGTGTGACAGAACGGCAGGCAAATTGGCAGGGAGACAACGGGAAAGCGCCTTGCGTGGAGAGAGAATTGCATGTGAAGCTAGCCTTGCGACGCTCAATGGAACGTTTCCCAGGGACTTTGTGCATGTCTTGCCGTGTTCTGATGAACCGGGGGCATAACGCTCCGGGGGCATAGTGTTCCAGAGGCATACCGGGCAAACACGAATATTTTGTGGAACTTGAATTTTTGCGTTCACAGAAAGCAATTAATGTTCAGCAAATTTTTTGTTTTTGCCCCAAAAAGTGGAAAAGATAATTGTTTTTGCAATTTTTTCAGTAAATAGACATTTTAGGGCCCCATTTTGACCACGAAAAAGGCCATGATGAATTAAATTTTTGCAATTTGTCTGAAGGATTTCATCTTTTTGCATCAAACCACTGCATTCACAATTGAGTTGTGCCCAAAATGGAGGGGACGAGACGCACAGAGAGGGTATTATTTCCAGTGCAGTGTCCACCACGCTCTCTCAGACCCTGTGAGTGCTACGCCGTCATCTCGCACCCCCCTTTCTTCTGGGTGAAGAACCCCTCCCCTCTTACCGTAGCACTCCGTCAACAGCATGCACCGCTAAATAGAAAGAAAGGAAATTTTGGAAAGGACAATTTCAGAAAAGGTGCAATCTGTGGCCCCCCTTGTTTAAAATCTGCTATCATGGTTTGATATCCAAATTCTGTTTAGTGGATGTCTCGGGGACGGGGTCAAGAGCGTGTGGAGGCAATCAGAAAAAAGAAATACCAAACAAAGTGGGTCCCCCCGATAAAGGGGGGACCCCAAAGAGAGAAGCAGTCACAAATGAAAAGCGTTGAGTGCATCTATTGCAGACACAATTAATTAAATTCTGTGAATTTTGCGTCAGTTTCTTCAGATTTCTGGTGTTTAATGCAATACTTAATTCTTTTTTTTGCGTTTATTTTTTTTTTTGGCGGTTGCAGCAAAGTCACCGGAATTCAGGCTATGAATTAAATATTTTCCCATAACCTTCGTGTTTGCCCGGTATTGTTCTGGGGGCGTAGTGTTCCAGTGTGGAGTGTTCAGGGGGCACCCCTCCCCGTTTGCGATAACAAGGCCCTTGTCAGAACCAACAGCAGGTGTTGTTTCTGCAACCTTTTGAACCAAGTCCTGCTTGCCCATTGCCTTTTATAAACACCCCACCCCCTTGACAGGTCAACACTGGGTGTTGTTTCCGTCAGGTTTGGGGAGTTCAGGGAGGGGTCTTGGACTAGTTTTTGAAGAACAAGGTTTTAACTCATTCTTGGGCCCCCTTTTTTTTCAGTCCAAAAGGGGCTTCTGGCGGGCCGAAAAGGGTCAACACAGGCTGAAAAGGGCTTGAACAGATCCCAAGGCTCCGAACATTACGAGTTTTTTGAACCCATTCTTAACCCAATTTAGTCCTAAGATGGCCCATTTTCAGAGCTTTGGCGGACTTTTGGCAGGCCACAACCGGTCGACAACACTTCTTTGAGCACCGATGGGTCCAGGATCAATGTTGGAGAAGAGTGTTCTTTGTTATCCATTTTGCACGTCTCGGGGTCACTCCGGAAGGGACGAAGGGGTGAAGGGGTGAAGGGGCGAAGAGGTGAAGGGGTGACGGGGTGAAGGGTGGGGAACTGTTGCAATGACTCGGGCGTCACGCCCTCACACAGTTCCCCTCGGCTATTCCAATGGCCGTCCGGTACCAGCCTCGAGTAGAGCCATGGGGCCGGTGGCGGTGAGGGGTGGCAGGTGCCGGGGTGAGGGAAGGGGGAATGGCGGACGGGCGGCGGTGGCGGTGGCGGTGGCGGGCACCGGGGTGGGGGGAGTCGATGGCGGAGGGGCGGTGGCAGCGGTGAGGCCCATATTTTAGAGGGATACCCGCATGGGCAGCAGGGCGCAGGAGGGGAGAGAGAACCAGGCTTGTCTGGCCAACAAAGGCCAGCGCCTGTCCCACCTGCCCCAGACCCCCTGCCTCCACTTGCGCAGCTACCCAGTGCATTCCCCCAGGTATATCGCACGCAGCGGAGACAGTGCCGAATGCACAGGCAGGTACCCGCACTAACCTCACCGTGCTCTCCCACCTTTAATACTGCCCGGCACACGCCGCATCTGTCTTGGTCGTCACCCTGCTGCTCACCACCCACTACCATGGGATCCCCCTGCACCCCATGAGTCGTCGTCCTCCTCCACCCGATACTCTTCATCGGTATCATCGTCATCTCTCACCAAACTATATTTTTGGAGTCTGGGAAAATGGGGGAAATGGGGAAACGGAGGAAAATGGGGGGGGGGAGGGGAGGGGGGGGGAATGGGGGGGAATCATCAACAGATTTGGAGGGAAAATGTAGGTACAACTTCCCGAGTGGGAGAAACATGGGGGGAAACAGCAGGAAAATGGAAGGAAAATGGGACGAAATGCCCATTTTCCACAGTCCCATTGTTGCTCTTTTCTCCACGATTCCCTTTGTATAAATCACGTCACCGCACTCGATGAAGTGGAAATTTGTCCCACTCTCCGCAACTCGGCGCCACAGCGGCTGGTGCGGGTGGCCGCAGAGGGCACAGCAGGGGCATGACATGACAGTGCACCTCCGGCATCGGGGCCGCCTGGTAGAAGTTGTTGAAGTGCGTCGCGAAGTACAGCGCCCGAAACGCCCCCGGCCGAGCAGGGCCCCCTTGGCCCCGGAAGTCAGACAGGCGCATGGCGTCCGCCGTGTAGTGGGAGTCGTGAAGGAAGCGCCCGGCGCCGAACGCGACCCCCATCAAGTCGCCGCCGCTAATGACGACGGCGATCGGTGCCGGCTGTTCTGCGTGCATGACGCGGTAGCCCTCGGGCCCTAGCGCACTGTCGATGATCAGGCGGAGTTCTGCCTGGGCCCAGGTCGGGGCCGGGGCGGTGCAGACCACAACGCGGCACGCGCAGCGCGTGGAGATGTGGCGGTGAACGATATGTGCCGTGCCCTTGACGTCAGGGGCGTTGATCACAATGGCGAATTTCGAGGCAGAGAGGGAGTCCGGCGACACGGCGGCGAGCGCCGCCAAAATCAGCAGCGCGACAAGTGTGCACGTCCATGTCATGCACAGTGTGTGAAGTCAGCGCGATCAGGGCATGACAGACTGCATCACATCACGCCCACCACAGAATTCACCTACAACGGAATGAAACTTGTTTCGGGACTTTCACTCCGAATCGGTGTGCAATGAATTCCTCAATTATGAATCATAGGCCATTTGGGCCATGATCAACCAACTGAAAGGCTCAAGGCCAACCAGAAGGAATAATTAGACGTCTCCCTAGCATATCAAGGGCTACCATTGCATCGAATATTGCGTTGAGCTCGCCCTATGGGCGATCAAATGTTTCCGGATCATCGATCAGCTCCGGGCACAACCCACAGTGTCCCCACTTGACAATCACTTGGCTCTGGGCTCACCACGGCTTCAGCTTTCGTCAACGGCTGTGCCGCCTTGGCTACCTCCCCTGCTACCCTAGCCTTACCCCTGTCAAAAAATAGAACATCATCAAGGTAAACCAAAACCAGTGCCCGTCCACCCCAGCCTCCCGTACTAGTAACTCAAGCACGTGCTGGCACAGGAGAGGGCTTGACTTCCAGCCAAAGGGTAAATGAACACCACCCCCCCCCCTTGCGGCCGGACGGGAAATCCACTCTAGCAGCATGAAAGCCAACAAATCTTACAAACCACACTGATTGTTGGACCGGCTCCAATGTAGACCCTCAGCAGAGGTTCGGCACGTGACATCCTCCTTACCCAACAAGCAGACAAAACCAGCTGCAGTCAAACCACAATGCCTCTCCTACCCGGCCCAGGAGCCACCAGTGGCCACCAGCATCAGGCACCTCTGGACGGGTCAAAGCAAATGATACAACAAACCCAGCAATGTTCCTCCGGGTGGGCGGGCGGGCCCACCATTACAGAGAAAACAAACACTGGCAATCAGGAGTAAATAAAAACAGGTCACGGCTAACTAGTGTCACACTGTGCGTGTCATGCGGAGGGATTGTGTCGTACCGAACTCTATTTCTCCTGACGAACTAAATTTCGGCACGTGACATCCCTCCTAACCCAACAAGCAGACAAAACCAGCTGCAGTCAAACCACAATGCCTCTCCTGCCTGGCCCTTTATGATCGAGCGAATGCGAGACCAAATCCTGGGCAGGCAGTCAAATTTTTACTTCTCCTGTGAAGCGCACCAAGGCAACGGTGGCACTCGGGTGTAGTCGAAAAAGGGCTCTTGTGCAGACTGCCAGGCTCGGAACGTGTCATTTGCACTCCCACAAATTTCGTGACTGGACCAAAAATCATCAGCCCTGCTCGGTGGGTCTGCTGGGTTCATGTCAGTTTGGACCCAAAACACCGACATCTCGAGCTCGGCCCAGGAGCGGGACCGAAAAAACTGTCGCAAGATTCGTTGTTGCACGGGTAAACCGGTGCTGGCACGCAAATTGGTGAGTTGTGCACACGCTACAAAGCTGTCACAACCCAAACAGGCATTGGGGCAACGCATAAACATTGTAAGTTGAAACGCACGCAGTGTGGCCATCAATTGGGCTTGCTGAAGTGGCGTGACCCAATGAGGGCAAAGCCATCGGCGCTAGCCACTATGAGGCAAGTATATACCCATTGAAAATCCGCGGCCCTCCCCTCGGGGCGCCGCGTCACAAAACAGGATATAAACATCATGTACCCCCCCTTTGGGCGTCACAGCAGGCATTTGAATCAAAAATCGCTAGGGCGGTATGGCAAAAAAAATACGTGTCATCGTTGCCACGCAACTTCCACTGGTAGGCTCCAACTAAAAAGGCCAAGACTCCTGCGTTGGGACGCAACACCCACTCCAACCTCCCCAGCAGTCGGGACATGAGTCTCTCATTAGAGGGGTGAAGCACAGGCCAATGATGCCTACAATCAGGCCTTGTCGGTTACTAATACTGCTAGCAGCAGAAGCAAACCACTTACCTGTAAAGTCGATGCGCTGGGTCGGTTCCATGGCCGATTTCGGGCTTGTCAAGAAGCCCTCTTTTCTGAGTTTCCGGGCCACCAGAAATGCATCCCCACCCATCCTACGACATCGTGCAACCAAAAGGACATCATCTAGATAAACAAACCCATCAGACTCCAACTTGGACAGTGCCCCATGCACAATTCCTGAGACCAATTTTTGACACACCACAGGGGAATAGGCCGACCAAAAAGGGAGCCTAGTCCATCTCAACCCCCCCCCCCCCCATAGCATGAAAACTTTAAAAGAATGGCGCCACAGCGCCGGTAGTGTAATACTCCAAAAACAGTTGCTCAAGTCCAATTTGCACATCCACCACCCCCACTTTATAAAAAGCAATTTCTCACCGATGCGTTCAATTTGGGGTAGCCTCAAGCCTTTTGGTTTTCTTGGGTCTGCATGATTCTGGGCCCGAAAATTAAAAATCATGCCGCATTTCTCTAAACTTTTCGGAATGACAACAGGCCTACCCGTGGCGCAGGTATCCCCTTTCCTCTTCAACCCCCCCGTCTGCCTTATGGCCTCCAGCATCTCGGGTACTCCACGTCCTTTCGACTTCATGGGTCCTGGCGTTCTCCCCATTCTTGGTAGCGTTCACGGAGTCCCCATGGCACCTACTTCTGCCATAGGGTCGGCGCGACCTTCACACTTCCGATCTCCCCGACTCCTCTGCTTGCAAGTGCACGGTCCGCTTAACTAGGCTCCTCCTCGTCCGGGTAACAACCGTCCGTGCTTGCCTGGGATAATCCCACGTGGGACAAGGTCTCCAACATCAACCTCCATCAACCCTGACGCCCGCATTCCATCCACTCCTGCCTTATCCGACACCCCCTAGACCAACGGAAGCAATGCTGTGTTAAGTCATGGTTGGTGGTGAGGCTCCAAATCAGGGCAAGTGGGTGTCGGGGGAGTGTGCTGTAGTTGGCGGGTGGCTGGAATATGCCGGCCATTGCCCTGCATTATGCAACCCCAAGCCATTCATGGATGTTTGAGCGCACCCGAGAACAGCCCGTGCCGGTGTCGGAGTTTGGGGTCATCCACACGACGCAGGGGAAGTGGAGCAGCAGCCACTGGTGGCCAACTTGGCTGTGTAAGGAGATCCGTGATGGAGGGCCTGGCAGACGTGACGGGGAGATTGTGGGCGAGCCCAAAAGAGGAACTACGGGGGCCAAACGGCCGAGAACGACGCCAGTGTCAAACTCAAAAGTCCCAGAGTGAGCGGCCAGCACGATGAGGGCAACCAGCCAGTGCCAGCGGATCTGAAGCCTTGATGTCCGGGCGACAAGCTTGTTGAACGCCTTCTGCAGGTCTCCCACGTTGCCAAAGTTGGTGTTGTACTCGGCATTTCCCGCCCACAGCGGTCGACCATTGTGGAGGAACTCCAGCCACAAGCTTGGCCACGGTCCGACAGGCTACGCATGCCAGCCGACCCTGTTCTTGGCTCCGTAGGACTCCACCACTCCTCTCTCTTTCCGCCATATGGCGACCGCTTCACTAATTCGCAGAAGGTTTGTGCTTGCCAGAATCGCCATCGCCATCACCTGCGCGTGTTCCCAAGACAGCGCTGCCCTTGTGGCCACCATCTCACTAAAAATCGAGGTGGGAGCCCACCTGAGTTGGACCACTAGTCTCCTGCTGCGCAACTTTTCCATGGCTTTGACCATAAGCCAATCTCCTGGTTGCACAATCGGAGGATGTGCCCTGCTTTTTCGATGACTGCGAGTCCTGCCAAGATCTTCTTAATGGGACCTTCGTAGTGCCCTGCCGAGACGACTTGGAGCATGGCTTCCTCCACAGCCCCCCGGACCCCAAGGTCGGGCCGTCTGCGGAGGACACCCAGGTATTGCCGGATCCCCGCAACATATCCATCCCTGCTCTTGGGCTCAAGTTGCTTCCACACCGTCGCCATGTACCCTGTGTTCAGTTCTTGTCTAGACGCTTGCAGCAAGGATTATCGGACGTGCTCAACTTGCTCCCACTCATTGTGTCTTCCCGTACTTGGGAGACGTTCCCCTTCACTCGGGTCTCGATGTCTCTCGCCTTCTCCCTCTGTGTGGCCAGGTGCAGCCTCCCCCACTTGCCAGGGTCGTGCGCCACATCCATGTGCTAATGCAGGGGCTTCACCGCCCTCTCCAGGGAGTCAGTGGCAATTGAACTCTGTACTCTCATGCCACCAATGCCTCTGCCCGTAGCGATCACACAATTTGCTCGGTGGGGCGCTGCAGTCGATCCGTTTTCCACCCTGTGACTTTAAATGGCGTCTGCCATTCAGTACCTTGAATTCCGGCATCCCGCTGGTGGTGGAACCGGCCGTCCCATTGCTCAAATATCGTTTGGGTGCGGGGTCAGAGTTGGAACTGGAGCTATTGGCGTTGTCGTCACTGTCGCTTCAATCGGAGCTGGAACCGGTCGACTCAGAGTCGCTCTTCACCTTCTTTCCTACTTCCTTGCATGCCTTCCTGCGAGCCTTCTTCTTTGCCTTCTTCTATTTACGCCTCTCTCTAGCCTTCTCCGCACGTGCTTCACGCTTCAAATACTGCTTCCCCTTCTTTTCGAGGCTCAGGGTGATGTCCCACAGGTCATTCGCCCAATCGGGCAGTTCATTCTCCCAGTCCGCCTTCATCTCGATCAACTAGCCCAGTTTTCGAACCCACTTGGCCGCACCCGGGCGTTTACGTAACTTGCACACATTCTTCTTCGCCGGCACCTGGTATTCTTTCGGCTGCCGTCGATCCCTAGCTCCCGGTGTGACATCTTCCTCCATGCGGTGGTCTTTGATCTTAGGGCCCTTATCAGACTGGTTGGTCCTAGGGCCCTCGTGATTCATCCAGGTCCGATCCACAAGCATGCCAGGGGAGAGACCTTGTAATTCCCAAATCAGATCCTCCAACGCTATGGCTTCGGACACCCTCTTGAGTACATCATCCACGGCGATGTTGATGAGGTCATGCGGCAAACTGCCGGAACAAGCGTCGAAGTGTGCTGCCCTCAACAGCACCATTCGACTCATTGGCTGCATGCGGCGCACTTGGATCTTCTTGTTCTTGAGCGGCTTACCCCCACGTGCACTTGCATCATCAAGGGAGGGTTGTGCCCCCGACGAGGGCGGGGCATTACCCAGCTGTGTCTTTCCATCCCCCATCATTTCAGAGAAAACAAACACTGGCAATCGGGGTCAAATAAAAACAGGTCACGGCTAACTCGTGTAACACTATGCGTGTCATGCGGAGGGATTTTGTTGTACCGAACTCCATTTCTCCTAACGAACTAAATGTTACTGCTCACTACCTTCCGTTTATATGCACCAATTAGAATGAAGGGGCACCATCCACAGGAGGGGTGTAATTGCAACAAGGGGGCTGGTGCAGTGCTCAAGTGATCCTCAAAAAGGTCCCATCTTTGACCTAGCCCACCCACCCTTGTTGTCAAACTTTCACTGCATCGGGGATAGCCGTCACTTCCTTCCCTCATCCTCCCCTTTCTTAAATGACGGCGTACAATGCTAAGCTCATTGTCTAAAGACAAAAAAAGGGTTGTGTTGTGTGTGGAGGCATTTGCCTTTGCCCTGCACCTAGGTAGATGCACCTACCCTGCCCCCCCTTGAAATCACCCCCTGTAGCGCACAACGGTCTTCCCCCAGTGGGGGGGAGACGGTCTCCAAGTGACCCCCCCCCCCTGCCGAGGGGGGGAGATTGCAAGGGTACTTCAAGGCAAACTATGGTCCCCTCCACTGATGCAAGCGAACAGAACACAGGTGAAGCGGCTTTTGGAATGATGCTCTGCCAATGTGATTCATGTAACAGGGATGTTATTGGGGGTCCAAAGGAATGGGAAAGAACTTTTGGGTACGAGAATAGCACACTTTGGGGGCATCCTTACACTGCGCGCCACCGCGCGCTACTTTTAGGCTAGGTTCTCCAGAAGAGCCCTCAGGCACACCATTCCAAACACCCTTAAAATTAGGTGATCCAAACTACCGTAGCTCAAGACAGCTCCAAGCTACCTTCCCTTCATATAAGACACCATGCACAACGGGAAAAGCCATGAACAGCGATGGTTGCCACCCCAGGCATTGTTTCAGAATATAGGACACCAGGTGTATAGAGACATAGGGTGTTTCCATGGCCATGGCTTGGCCAAGCAATTGAATGGCGATTAATCAGATTTGAATCCGAATCACACCACTGGAAGAAGCATCAAAACCTACTCTCAAACACCGATGACGCCCCTAGTATCACAAAATATGGGTCTCTAGTACGGCTAAACGCACAAATAGTTGCACTGCATGCGCACTGTGCGCACACCGTGCTAAGGGCGCCCCCTTTGAACCGCTACACATGTTTAGTTTGCATAACAGGCACAGGGTGTGCAGCACCGGCTGATGAGGAGGAGGCAATTGAGCACCATTGATATGTTCATTTCCACGAGCTGCTTGCATGTATTGGACTCACTCCATTTGCATGTAGCCATCCACAAAGTGTAATGTTCAATGGTCTCTCCCTGTCACCGTTCGTCCTCAACCTCAGAGGTCAGGTGGTTAGGACGTTCCCCACTTCCCAATTCAACCACCCGTGTCCCCTGCCACCTGGGAGGGTGGTGGAGGGGCAAGTTGGAGCAGGCCTCACAGGGGGATGAGCTGGGGTGGCGGGATTAGGAGGGGTTTGGGGGGTCTTCCAAGGGTACCGCAACACATATCTAAAGGCTTTTCATCATTTCCGGCATATTTTGAATCCCATGGAAGTTTAAGCGGGTTGAATATACACAAATGGGAAGGAAGGGGAAATCATACCAATGTGTAAAGGGCAAATTTTCCAAGGCCTTCGGTGCCGAGTTCACGTCAAAACCACTTATGTTTTTGGCCGTCTTGGAGGGGTCATGATTGGGGAAAGGGGAGTGAATTGATGTAGGGACTGCAAAGCGGGGAGATGAGGATTTGGGGGAAAGGGGGGGAACTCAGAAGGTTTTAAAAAATGCATTGTGACTTTCCAAGTGCCCATTTTTTGTTTTGCTTAACCATGCATAACCATTTTTTGGGGTCCAAGCCAAGATGAGCTGGCGTACCCTGCTCGTCATATGGTACTCGAGACAACCTCTTGGAATCAAGCTTCAGTGCTGTTCAGTGCTACGAAGATCCGACAAATGACTGCGACAGCGGATGTGACACATGCTGAGGATTACCTGAGTCTGAGACCAGGTTGCTCAAACATGCATAACCATGGATCAGCTGATTGTCTTGGCCAGCAAGGTGAAGCCAGCCTTTTGTTTTTACTTGAACATAGTCCAACGGCTGCGAAGGTGAGTTCTCACCAAGGGTAGGTTACGTTTTGGCACAAATCCAAAGTCATTTAGTATCTTTAAGAGGGGCCTACCCCTCGCAAAGAGAGAGGACACCGTTTTCTCCTGATGACACAATCGAGGAAGCTGCCCACAGTCAGCCACGCCTTTGATGTGAAGGAAAAACCAGAAACGCGAAAAACAATGTACGAAAAAGGAAATTTTACTTTCAGAAATTGATTTACCTCTGCTCAAGTTCTACTTGTGTCCGAGGCATGCAACCCCCTCTTATCAACAGAGAAGGATCTCAGCTTGGTCAACACGGTGAAGCTAGTCTATGATTCCTAGCATAGGGCCATGCTTGGTCTCAATGATGTTGTTACAAATATGAAAACCTATGCTAAACACTACATATGTGAGTTGGCCTTGGTTACATGGATGATTGCAGTGGACCGCAGCACTACCCTCCTACACAAAGATGCGCCCGCTCCAAAGATGTACATCCTGCCTCCTTAGGGAGGGTATTTGGTAAAACTTAGTACTGCACGAGGTAACACTTAGTAAATTTTGGTAAAACTTAGTAGAAACGAGGTAAACCCTAGTAAAAAAAATTTAAAATTTTTTGTAAAAAAATTTTTACTAAGTTTTACCTCGGTCCACTAAGCCCCCCCCCCCCCCCCGCGGCTGCCGTTTTAAACAAGGTAGTCAACATTTCGATGGTAGGTGGTACTTTTGTTTAAGGGCACAAGACCCCCAGGTCGATTCTCGGCCACTTGTGTTAGTGGCGCCCCACCCAGGCCAAACCATCATGCACACCAATTAGTTGGCACTCGGCCAACATAACAGAATATAATTGGGGTCGGGCAGTAGAAACAAAATCAGGGTCAAGAAAAGAGTCTTGACAGGGCCATGGCCAACATCTGTGGGAACTACTTACAAGTAGTTACAAAAGACACGCTTGAAAATCAAGTCGGCCTTGGTATCTGCATGGTGCGGTTAGCCTCGCACTGTGGGATTATTGGTGCACATCCCAAACAGAGCCGTTTTCAACTCCCCATGCAGCTCGGTGCAAAATGCTTGGTCATTTCTCAGCGGACCATCAGCATTTTGGGGATATTGAGGAGGCACTGCATACCACTTGCGACAAATCCACACACCACGACGGGTGTTAATAGCAGAAGCAGCAACAACAGTAGGCACACTAGGACGGGTGTCAACGGCAACAACAGCAACAACAGCAGAAGCAACAGCAATAGCAGCAAGGTTGGCCGTCCAGAATGAGCGCAACCCAACACAAATCTCCGATTGACACAAGATGGACGCATGCAAGGCACAATGAAGAACCTTACATTTGTGGCACGCCATGTGAGGTGTGCCATCACAAGAAAAGCATGTGTCAACGGGGTCCACGGATTTGGGTTCGGGGTACATCCCAGCCACCTCCCAATGTACCGCTGGGGTCCTTGGGGTATGGGCCGACTTTGAACGACTGAAGTACAGAGTAGCCTCAGCCATTTCACACAACAACCACAATCGATCTTGTGGCACTTGCAATATGCCCTTGACAACGCGCCGAGACAAGGCACAATGCAACGTCGAGAGACATGCTGGATGGCAACTAACACCATCAATCTGCTGGATGAAGGTGGAATGCAGGGGTGCCATTGCAAATGCAAGGGCACCGAAAGCATCCAAAATCTTTGACCACTTCGTCCGCTGCTGTGGTTCAACGCCTTCTCGCTCGGCAATCAAATCCACAACAACAAACTCCTCCTGGTTTGCCCGAACAATGTGTGGCCGGTCGGACACACGGTCAAACTTAAGGCGAAGGTATTCGCGAGTTGGGGCAATCAACAACAAGCGGAGCACCCAATGTCAATTGCTGAAATTATACACCTGCGCCACGATCAAGGGTGGTGCGAAAGGCATATCTATGGACGACGCTTGCAAAGTGCGTTGTGCCCACTATCCAACTATCTGTTTGCGGCGTTGTGCACTGGCACATGAGGCATTCCACAAAGAGTCACAAACAACCCACGCCACGCCCATTGTGTCCCAATCTGCACTGAGAGCGGTTTTGGGCAACCCAGTAATGCACCACAATCTGAGCACAATTTGTGACATAGCTCTCCGAAAGTGGCCCACAAGTGGGTAGGGTGGCTACATAACCCCTCCCGCCTCGGGGGTTCCAGCCATTTCAGAGCGGGGGGCAGAGTCAGAGGTGGCCCACAAGTGGGCAAGGTGGCTACATAACCCCTGCCGCCTTGGGGGTCCTCGCCGCTTTAGAGCGGGGGGCAGAATCAGAAGTGGCCCACAAGTGGGCCACGTGACTACATAACCCCTACCGCCTACGGGGTCCCTACCGCTTTAGAGCGGGGGGCAAAATCAGAAGTGGCCCACAAGTGGGCAAGGTGGCTACATAACCCCTGCCGCCTCGGGGGTCCCAGCCATTTCAGAGCGGGGGGCAGAATCGAAAGTGGCCTACAAGTGGGCAAGGTGGCTACATAACCCCTGCCGCCGAGGGGGTCCCCACCGCTTTAGAGCGGGGGGCAGAATAAGAAGTGGCCCACAAGTGGGGCAGGTGACTACATAACCGCTACCGCCTAGGGGGTCCCTACCGCTTTAGAGCGGGGGGCAAAATCAGAAGTGGCCCACAAGTGGGTAGGGTGGCTACATAACCCCTCCCGCCTCGGGGGTCCCCACCGCTTTAGAGCGGGGGGCAGAATCAGAAGTGGCCCACAAGTGGGCAAGGTGGCTACATAACCGTGCCACCTAGGGGGTCCCCACCGCTTTAGAGCAGGGGGCAGAATCACAGGTGGCCCACAAGTGGGCAAGGTGGCTACATAACCCCTGCCGCCTAGGGGGTCCCCACCGCTTCAGAGCGGGGGGCAGAATAAGAAGTGGCCCACAAGTGGGCCAGGTGACTACATAACCCCTACCGCCTACGGGGTCCCTACTGCTTTAGAGCGGGGGGCAAAATCAGAAGTGGCCCACAAGTGGGTAGGGTGGCTACATAACCCCTCCCGCCTCGGGGGTCCCAGCCATTTGAGAGCGGGGGGCAGAATCAGAAGTGGCCCATAAGTGGGCAAGGTGGCTACATAACCCCTACCGCCTAGGGGGTCCCCACCGCTTTAGAGCGAGGGGCAGAATAAGAAGTGGCCCACAAGTGGGCAAGGTGGCTACAAAACTCCTACCGCCTAGGGGGTCCCTACCACTTTAGAGCGGGGGGCAAAATCAGAAGTGGTAGCAGTCATGGAAAATCTCATTTTTGGGGGGCCACGCAACAAAGCGTGGATTTCAGAGTGGGGGGACAATATCAGAAATAGCCCACAAGTGAGCCCAGTGGCAGTCAGAAGTGGGAAAACTTATTTTTGGGGTAAGTCATTTACCGAGTAAAAAAATTTTTTTTTCTACTAAGTAATTTACTTTGTAAACAAAAATTTCTACTAAGTAATAGACTAAGTAAAAAAAATTTCTACTGAGTAATTTACTTAGTAAAAAACCCACCCCCACAGAAAAAACTTAGTAAATAAATATTTTTTACTAAGTTTTGAAACTTAGTAGAAAAAAAAATTTAAAAAAAATTTTACTAAGTTTTACCACGGACCCCCTTAGGGGCCCCATGGTGGGGAGAAATCAATATGGCTACATAACCCCTGCCTTTTGAGGGTCCAAATGGTTCTTAGAAATCAACCCAGAAAGGAGTGAATGTGGTGGAAATGAGCAAAACATGTGTAAAAAGGCTGGAAATGGGTGAAATTGGGTGAAAATCCAAAAATGCCAGATCCCCAATGTGGAAGAAGCCGCAAAACCTGCTGTGAAACAACAATGATGCCCACAGTATCACAAAGCGTGGGTTTCTAGTATGGCCAGACACCCAAATAGCCGCATTGCGCGCACACTGTGCTAAGTGTGCCCCCATAGAAAAACTCTTTTGCACCAAAAACAGCCATGGGATGGAACTACACTCGGAATACAGCTCCTTCGCCATCCACTTGCATTCCTTTTATGGCCCAAGGATGTGGAATGGATCTGTTTGCAAGCACTAGCTTGGTGCCCTCGCAATTGTTCCCAACTTCCGGCAGATTTAGGCGGAAAATGGTCAAACATGGGCATCGTTGACCCCTTTTTTTGGCCATTGGGAGCCGCCAGCGGGTCCTTTTGTGGGGCCAAGTGGGGTCAATTCCGGATAGGTGGTGTTCCTGCACGACCTCAGACGCCAAGCCTTCACCTTCCCAGCCTCGGCATTCCACATTTGCTGCATCCAGTCAGTCCCAGTGAGCACCACACAGCCCACCCCCTTTGCACCCTTTGCACCCTTTGCACCCTTTGCACCCAGCCACTGACCAATCCATCATCCTGCCCCATCTGGTCTTCAGTCTTGGCAGCATATCCCCCCCACTAATCCTCCTGCCTTACTCTATTTGGGGGAGCATTATGGCAAGCCAGACAAGGAACACAAGACGCACATCATCAGGGTGCACCAAAATCTGATGCATGTCTATCAATCACAAACATCTCGCAGAGACCCCGTGGGTTCGATTTTGTGGGAGAGATGATGCGTTCTAGAACCATCCAACGCAGCAAAATCTATTTCCACTCCTCAGAACCAACTTTGACGCAAAAGGGGGGCGAAAGCTGTGGATTTGCATATCTTGAATCCCGAACAACTTCAACATACCTTCGATGCCATTGACTTCCAAGGCCGACGTGATGTCAGTCGTATTCACAAAAAAGGGGGGTACAAGAACAACTGCAAAACAGAATAAGGACATAACTCATGCTGTCATGAACCGTCAACAACAGAAGGCAAATGCTGCACATCGGTACCAGGAAAAACAAGAAGTTCAGCTTCCATTTACGCGGACACCACCGATTAGAGAAAAAAAAAGGCCTTCGGTGATCCTCCACCTGTCGTCGGTTACCCGTCGGTTACTGCGAACTGCTTCGGGCCGTGGAAAACGGCAGACTGACAAGGTTCCTTAGGGACAGCCCTGTCCGTTTGGACCTCAAGAACATGCTGGCCGATAAGCAACTGATGCCAGTGGACTGCCAACCACAGGGGGTTAAACGCAGCGCTTCCACCAAAAAGATTTTTGGCTGTCTTCTACAACAACAAAACAAGAACAGACCTTCAGAAAATCAAGGTCAGAAATGAGAACCGGAACCGGGACATGTCTATGCACCCCTCCCCTGAATACTGGTCTCTCCCTCCCTCCCTCCCTCCCTCCTTTCCCGCGTCCGTCCTTCTCTCCAAGTGCTACCCTCCCTCTTCACAACCCCGCCTTACGAGACGAGGGGCCCCACGTGCCATACGCGGCGCCGCCGTTTTCTCTCCACACAGCCCTCCAACCATCACTAGTGACCCGCGCCACGCCGGCACCCGCGCCGCATGCACCGCTTTTGCCGCCGTTCCTCCTGGCGGCATTGAAGTGGGTGTCCATATGACGACGGGGGGGGGGGGGGTAGGGAGGGGACACCAAATGACGGCCCCGGATCCCCTGGCTTGCATCCAGGCTTTGGTGCATCACCCTGTACCATGACGGCATACATACCACCATTCTACACCTTCAGTCTGCATAGATCATCACTCTAGACCATTTGACCGTTGCTGAGCAATGGTGCAGCAGATCCCCACCCCCACTCGCCCCATCGGCACACAAACTTTGCTGTCTTTCTTGAACACCACTACATCAGACGCAAGTTCAGGGTCAGTGTCAACAATCGGGTCGAGCACCATGGCGTCGTGCCCTCTTACCGTTATTGCTCTTTGCGTCATGCCTCCTTTTCTTTCCCTTCGTTTCTCCTCCCTCCTCCCTCCCTCCCTTTTCCGTTTCCTCCTTTGTACCATCGCATGATGGTGGCAAGCTCACTCACTGGCTACGCCCCCCTGTGTGACATTCCGTCTGGTTGTTGTTCCTTTACGGGGCCCTGGACAGTCACCCGTTCTTCCCTTCGCATGTTGCGTCGGGTTGCTGCGATCTGTCGGCCGCTGTGGCCGGTGCTCTTGCTGGTGTCGTTTCCGCGTTCGCGTTCCCCCCCCCTCCGTGCCAGTTAGTGCAGTCAATCTCGCCACCTCCATATTCCATCCGCTCCCTATTTGGCGACAGTGGCTGGGAGTCGGTCAAATGGTGCTATGCATATCTGCATCTGAAACACTGTGGGTCACGAAATAATTGCACGACGCGGCTTTGGGACTCGGCGGCTCAGGGGCTTGAGGGCTGCAGAGCATGGCAGCCATAGAAGGCCCGAAGGTGTGCACTACGGTTCCCAAAAGCCCCAACGATATCCCCAAAGCTCCATCAAAGGGGGGGATCTGCTCAAACACAATCATAGCCACAACAGTCACTGAGATTTTGTTCAGCGCCCGAACGGCCCCGTACTTCGTTGGCGTGATGACCTGCCGGCACCACAGGTCGCAGTGCGCTGCTAGGCACCCGGAGGCCAGGAATAGTGCGAGTGCGAGCTTTGTGCCGTGAGGGGCCTGTGCGACGTCCCGCATGAACGCGCCCATCTGCCATGCAGCCGGCACCAGAACCGGGAAGGACAGCGCGCTATTGTACAGCAGAGGCCCGGACATCCCTATCTCGGACATTTGCCTCCGGCACACGACCTTTAGGTAACCGACGTAAATGACCGTGAGAACGACGAGGGCAATGGACCAAAACAGCCCTTCAGACGTGGCGTAGTGGTCGCCGTTGACTCCGATGATTGATCCAGCAACCATCAATACGATGGATGCGAGCATCACGAGGGAAGAAGGCTGCCGCAATGACCACTTGTCACCTAATGCCAGCACAATCAAAATCCAGTTCTTGACCAGAATGAGGGCGCTGATGGACGTGGCCCGCAAGCTGAGGAGGGTCGCAAGAGAAATTGCAGAGGACAAGACGGCGAGAGGCATCCACTTGAAGCCGACGCGCTTGTTAAAGTCGGGGTAGTACATGTACCTGCGGTGTCGAGCGTAGACCAGACTCAGCCAAAGCAAGCTGTTGTGGGCCAGCACGAGCATCAAGGGGTAGTTGAGCTTGTGAGAGCCTATCACTGATTTGCCCAACACTAGAAACCCGGTGTTGCACACAGCGTAGGCGCACATTGCAACAAGGGGCTCCGCTCGCACGCCCCCAGCACTGGCCTCGTTGTCTGCGTTGGCTGGATGGCGGTTTGTCATCGCGGCACACATGGGTCCAAGGGATCATGTGTCGGAGTCTAGTGACAGCACGCGCGAAGCTATTGTGACAGGCGCCATCCAAAGCGGAACTCCAAAGCGTTCAAGATCTGGACATTTGGTCTGCAGAACGACAACAACAACGACGACGAATGCACGACGACAATGTACGTAGACGAACCGACATGGACGTGGTACTCCCCGACTTCAAGTTGCGGGTTTTTCCATTCGTCAACAAAAAAATAACATGTATCATAAGCGAGCGAGCAAAAATCAAGCAGAACTCTTCAGCGACTGGTCATAGACATGTATGACACGTTTTAGGGGTGCGTTACATAGGACCACAAGTGTACATGCATGTGCAGTTGATGAGCTAGACATGGACGCAAACTCTTGTTCAGGGGTGGCCGTGGTCGATTGTTAGTAAGTTCTAATTTGAGACTGTGCACTACGAAATCCTCGGCACAACGTTTGGACACCACCCCCTGGCACGGCACGGTGCGGCACGGTGCAAGCCGTTGATGCCACCCCCCCCCCCCCCCCTTCGTATCCCCTTGGACCCTCCCGAGGGCCGGCCCATAAAACCAACCAATATGGAGTGCCATGCACAGCCATAGGGCCCATTGTAATTTTCCCATCCTAACACTTCCAACCTGAGCCATACCACAACTGAAATACATGGTGAGTGCAACCGGTGACATGACTTGGCAAGGAAGGATGCAACAACCAACTGATTTAAATCAATTATGGAATTGATTAATGAGTAGTAAATCACATGGTGTAACACCAAGAACCAACACAAACTTGCAAATGAGGCAAGCACAAAAGAAGCGACAACTGAATCTTAGCATTGGTACATATTTGCATGTGACTTCCATGGGTGGCCTTGACAAAGAATCTATGTGAGGGACAAACACCGTGGCACGGCACAGCACGAATTGTTTCCGCCCCCGCCGTCCCCCCGGGCGACACAGCACGGCACGGACCGTTTAGCCCCCCCCCCCCCCCTCTATTTGCACTATTTTGTGCATGCTTGCATTGTGTTTGACACTAGTACGGGGTTTATCGCGCGATAAGGGTGCGCGATAAGGGCGCAATAAGGGGTATTATCGCGCGATAAGGGGTGCATCAAGGGTTGCAACAAGGGCGCAACAAGGGTGCGACAAGGGTTGTTCAGCACAGTCAAATTGTGGATGCCTGTGGCTGCAACTTGGATTTTCAATTAAAGAGAATAAAATAAAAAAGAAATTTCACGGATTCAGCGCTCAATCCTACTTGTCCCGCACTGGTCACCGTAGCTCTTCAACCAAAGAGAGTCCTCAATTGTTTGATGCGGTGCACACGAGCAGTACAAAAAACATAAGAGGATGGAAGAACAATGCCGAAAAAAAAATAGACACTCAGAAATTACTCGCAATTACAATTTTCTTCTGGCAAGAAATGCGCGTTCAAATTCTCGGCCCTTTTCCATCAGTGCCTGTCGCACAACACCACAACACAACACATGCTCCGTCCTACAATGGGCCCTTAGGGCTCATGTCGAATGAAATCCATCTCCCGCTTTGTCCTTTTGCGGTTGTGAACCTTTCGGCGGTGCGATGGAACGGTTGTGGTGAGATGAGTCATGGGAGCCACTCCAAGAAATGGGCCATAGAAACGCAGAAGCAAAATCGCAACACTTTGCCACATGGAGCGAAGTCAACTTGGGTTTGCCTGAGGCAAACCAAGCTCGGTACTACCTTTTCCAACGTGGATGCTTCGTTTCTACAGTAAAGGAAGGCTAGAGGAGGCAACCCTTGTGCTCGGCTTGAGCTTGAGTCACCTCTGTAATCGAAATCTGTATAAGGCTGGAGGGTATCCTTCTGATTTCCACATTTCCAAAGTCCATCTCCAATTTACTACGGCCGCAAAACTCGTGGCTAAGTAGAAATAGCGCTTAGGCCCACAGGCCCACGGGCCCAAAACACTCGGAGTGGCAAGGCCTCCACCTGGAGGGGGTGAATGATGATGAAGCGCTGGGTGGGGCTCCCGGCGGAACAGCTGGGTGGGGGAATTTTTGGGATGACTGGACAGTCGATGAGGCGCCGGCGCTGAAGGGCGTCACAGTCGGCGCTGCAATTTAATAACTTAAGGTTCGAATCCCTCTGGGAACAATTGTCAGATCGCTCTGCTGATGGCAGCGATCGCTCCACTGATGGCAGCGATCGGCGCCGATCGCTGCGATCGGCGGCGCGCGATCCAGCACTGATGCTCGAATCAGGAATCGAACCTACGCCAGGCTCAATACCACCATCAAAACTACAGCAAAACTGTCAACCACCTGTTGACTTTGCTTGTAGCTATGTGCAAAAATTTAAGTGTAAAACTTCATGTAACTTGTAACGACATAATTTAAGTTAACCTTACACAACCAAATTAAATTTAAACCTTCATTTAACCAATACTTAATAATAATAGGTGCCAAAATGATACTCAAGATCTTATTATTTGCAACCTGTGGTATACTTTCCGTATTGGCCGTTGGGGGTAAGACTGGAGCCAAGGAAGGGTACAAGATCAGTCCAAGTGGTCTTGATGCTCTTCGCCGTGTGCGTAGTACACTTGGAAAGAATACTCCGTACCCTGTGGTGACACGTACATGGGGACGCAACTTGGAGAGTTTCTGCCTTCCGGCTGTTGTTTGCTTCGACCCGATTGGCCAAATGGGAACATCATGCTCGTGTACGCAATGCAACAGCGAGCTGAAAAGAGACACCAACACCGATAGCTGGTACCACCGTACATTCCGCCTATATGGACTCCAATCCGCTCACTTGCTATTCAGCTTCAACTACGTTTGCCCCAACAAGCAATGCGCAGTGAAGAATTGTGTGGCTCATCGAAGCAAACTCAGCAAGCTCGCGGCTACGCACTTTCCGTACCTCATCCTCGACGAATTTGGGATCAGTTTCGATGTCATGAACTGGTTGCAGGATGCGGTTCTGTCGGGGCAATCATTCCGAGAATTTTGTTTCCAACTTGGTCGCCACTACGATGAAGATGCCACACGATGCGAAATGCAGTTCAAGGAGTACAAGAAAAGGTTCCTGGCAAATGCAGCGTGCACAATTTCATTCACGGCAGATACGAAAATATTGAAAAGTATGCGGCATGTCCCCTCCGATGACACCCTACGAAGAGCGATGTTCGAACGGTTTTGGAAAGTGGAGCGCTTCTACCGCAGCCAAATGGCCATCCTTCCTGCTTGCCGGTTATCGGCTGATCACACCTTCAAAGTTGTGGTGAACGTGGGATAGTGGGAACGTGTTCGCACGGGGACGGGCATGCGTTGGAAGTGGAGACCGCAGTATTCCGCCCTCTACATTGCTCTCAACGAGTTGGGTCAAGTTATGACTTGGTGTCTTTGCCGTGACCAGAAGCATGAAACCGCAACACCTTATCTCAAAGACTTGGCGCAAAGAGCGGGAGAAGTCGTTATATTTGTCACCGACGACTGCTGCAAAGATCGTGGATGGTTTCAATCCATATTTGGGCCGAATTGCAAAGTTTATCAAGACACGTTTCATCTGGTCCAACGGCTGGCCCGTAGTGTCAACAAGAGGCACCAGTTTGGTTGGTCAGCTATTGGGAAGCTGCAAAATATATTGCAAGGCCCAGCCACGCGTGATGAGTTGGAAGAACGCTTGGACAATTGGATGAAAACGTTTGAGGAGACGGGCGTCATTACCCTATTGGTGAAGCGTGCCGTTGCGGCTGCCAAGAGACATATCCGGAAGGGCTGTTTAGACTACCTTGGGACTGGAACACAACCAAATGAAGGATGCGATGGGAGAGAGCGTTGGTTCGAACCCTGCCGGCGATTGTACGTTTTGCGGCGGCGGCGCTTCCTTGGCACAGTCGCCGGCGATGGGAGAGAGCGGTGGTTCGAACCCTGCTGGCGGCTTATTGTTTTGCGGCGGCGGCGCGCGCGCTGTCAGCGCCCTTATTCCGGCGCCGCGGCGCCTTAAGTCGCCATAAGGCGCCTTAAGGCGACGCAATGATTTCGTAGGTCGCCTTAGGGCGACGGCCCCCCCCAGGTGGAGGTAATGCCCTCGGAGTTCGGCAAATCAGCCTAAGGGAAAACCGCGCTAACTTGGACTGACGCGCGTCGCGCAGAGTTTTCAGATTTTCTCGAAATTTTTGGATGATGAGACGCCGACAAGCTGAGAACGTCTTTTTTCGTTGTCTGTTTAAGAGGTGCACTATTTAGAATTTCGTCGAATCTAACAAATCAAACAAATCAATGGAGCATGTTGAGGTCTGAGACAACAATGACACACAATAAGCTACAGCAAAGGCAAACTGCTAGTACACCGGATATGGCTTTGTCTGCACCCCAACCTTTCGTCCAATGGCAACCTCAGCTCATAATTTCACTAGGACCGACTCCCACCCACCCTCCCTCCTTGTGTTTTTTGCATTCGGCAGCCTACGGCCCTCTAGTGCTGTCGAAAAAACGCTTCAGGTGGTCTTTGTGTTGGTATGGTGTTATACTTGTTGGGGGTTTGTTACCTTGAAGTGATACTTTGGTCGTTCATCATGTGCCCTAGGCATGGTGAAACCAGACCGGGTGGTCAGGAGCAGAGGTCGCAGTGGCATGGGCAGCAACATTGCTTGGCACAGAAGACATAACGATAGTGTTGACTGAATAGTATCCTGCAAACAGATATGGTACACATAGCCAATGAAATACCTGATATGCACATATGAGAAATCCACCCTATCATCCACTAATTGATATAACTACTAAACATCCAAGATTGCCTTATCTATCCCACATCCTATGTTCCTAACAAGGAAATGGAATATGATATACCCTATCCCATATATATCCCACATATAGGGCCATATAATGTTCCCTTAGGGGTAATATGCCAGGGTAGGGTTGTGACCTGCTTCACCTCCCCATTTAAAAGGACTGCCACGGGCAGGAAGTACATGCCCAAGATGAACGTAGCAGTCCCAAACAGCAGCGAATGTCAGGTTAGCAGATTCCCTCCCATAGGGAATCGAACCTACGCAGGCAATCTCGGAGCCGGCCGCACGGCCGCTGAAGTAGCTCCGATCGGTGGGAATCGATTCACCGCCGAAATCCGGAAATTCATCAACGGGATCCCGCAGGTCCCGCAATAAGTAGTAGGCGAAATCGCGAGCTGTTGCGCGCAGAGTCGGGTCCCCGCGTGTCGCATAAGGCATGTGGGGTCCAGCAGGTAAAGGCAGGTAGTTTTTCAAAGAATTAAAACTAAAGGCAAAGTGAAATCACACTTTTAAACAAAACTGAAGGTGGTGGTACATGCGAAGCGGTGCGACGCGAAAGTGCAAAATTTTTACATTTTGAAAAAACTGCCAGGAGTATTGACGGCAATGTCCAACAGTAACGTAGGACTGTGCCTGCACAAGGGAGCACGTGGGGAAACAACGATAGAGGTCAGGGATGCACGTCTGACTTGTGCTCGCCACTGCCATGTGCATGCCTAGGCCACTTAACAAACACGGCCACGATGGCCCACCGTGCGCGCGGTGGCTCACTAACTAGAGGAAAGAGGCCACGATGGCCTCAGGGTAAAAGAACCGCTGTAAACACTAGGCACAAAGAGAAACACGCGTACGATGCCCACACCTTCCACCTTCGTGCTTTAGACAATTTATGAGGGCTTGTATGGTCTTGATGCTGCTTGATGTGCTTGACCTAACGCTTGTGTTAACGAGTGAGCTCTTGCTTGTAAAATGTAAGCTTGCTTGCTCACTTGCTTTTAAACTTCCAGACAAGGCCTAGCCAAAGGCCCACTTGCAAACTGACCCGACAACAAGAAGGATGAACCTGTGGGATGTGGACCCGTGTGGAACGGAACAGAATGGATGAATAGATCGTGAACCAGTCACGGATGTGGGTGTATGTCGATGGGCACGGCTCAGCCGAGGGCCGTGTCCTTGTCCCTGTTTAATTGTAGCATACGTATCACACGTGATGCACCACTTAGAGGGTAAAGAAGGAGGTACGGAGATGGGATGAGGGTGTGAGTAGACACACTTAAATAGACAAACCTCTTAACCACATAATAATAACCTGAGCTCACTACTAACCCCTCACCTAGGAGCCATATTACGTATATATATCATATATACACATAATAGAGCGATGCACGCTGACAAACACAAGACACACTTGTGCGCGCACACCCATTGGCTGGGCCCGGGGACACACACTCGCCCGGAGGGCATCACGGGTGTGGGCCTCGCGATGGCGGCCTTGGGGCACGTGATGGGGGCACCCCACACATACCACACGTGCAAGAGCTTCCACAAACTACTCACGCACACACAACAAACAGTAAGCATATCCACAATAGAACACGTGTATAGACACGCCACCTTGTTGCTTGGTGTTCGTGTGTGTCTTGGGGGCGTGCGTATAAACACTTAGGTTAGCTTGCGTGTTACCTTTGTCGGTGGGTGTGTCACCGGCGGGTTGTAGCGCAAGGGGTCACCTCCATGTTGCAAATTGGGGAGGTCGCCCGTACGGTCCCGCTGGTGTATCAGCCCACCCTACTCCCCGGGGGCACGATGACACGCCCCGAAGGAGTTTTACTCCCCCAATGCCTCTACACCGTGTATGACGGTTCATGTTTACACCTCCGTGTGTAAACTTGGGCCGGTGTACACGGCTACAAAACCCCAAAGGTAGGTGTCAACCTAGGTCTTGCTTGTTCGGGGGGCGGGTGATAACCAACGTAATAGGCAACCATATAACCCCGTAACTAAATTAATGGCATGCGCACACACACGCTACCATTGGCCACGGGCACACCCGGTTTTTGTGTGTCTCGGATAGAGAGACTCGTGTGTGTTGTGGAAATCGGAGTCCACGCACGGGTCTCTATAAGGAAAAATGCAACACCCATATCCCAACCCGTTTGGTTGGGTGTTGGGATAGAGGACCCCTCGGGTGTTGTGGAAATCCAAGTCCAACCGTGGGGAACTCTAGAGAAAACATTAACATACATATTCTCTCATAAACATATGCACGTGCACACTCCACCTTTTCATCATGTTGTTTGTTCCCTCTCGTTGCAGACAGGAATTCCCCCGTGAAATTCATCAAGGACCTGAAGAGCACACCCAGCCAGCATGCGGCCCCATGCAATGGCAATGGAGGGTACCCACTCCCAACCCGGGCACGCGTAGCGACCGGGGATAAATACCCAGGCGGCGGAGATGGCCCAAATCCGCAACGCCACCCTTTGCCTTTGAAGACCCCACCCACTCATGGAGTGACGGGGCAAAGGCACCCATTGCAATTCATATTAGAATACTTGTATTGTAGAGGACGACCCCTCCCTCTAGGCTTAAGTCCTCGCCGTATGTAGTGGCAATTTTGCACGCCACGAAACTTTTTCTACGTAATGTGAGCCACACGAGTACTTCGTACCTTGTATACCTACCCTCGTGTGGACAAGGGCAAATCGGTGGAAAACCATCACGCCCAACACAAAAAGGGAAAATGGGTTGTACCCGCCAACCCAACGAAGTTTTCAAGCCTTCGCCATTTTGAGCAATTGTTTTAGCTCGTTGGCTTGGGTCACGGGTCAGGGACGGTCGTGGGGTCGTGGTTTCGGTACGGGGCGGCACTCCGAAACCTTGCAAGCACCACCATGCGCAAAACCCGGTAGAGTCTTCGGGAAGTGCTTGCTACGTTGTTAGCACCCTTGACGGGGGGCGTCATCGTGGGCAGGACTTTGTCCTGGTGGTGGTAGGAGTGCTCCAGTAAGACCCAAGGATAGGGGTTTGAATGGCATTAAGACCCCCGAAAGAACACGTCCCACTTCCGCCCCAAGCTATATGCCACGCCACCCCACCCCAAGGACTCTCAAGCCTTTAGCGGTGAGAGAGGTAGACGGTGGGGTAAACCTGCGGTACCCACCGCCCTGCTCCGGTGGGGATTTTTGTAACCGAGGAGCGCGCCGTGCATGCACATATTCTTTCCTGTCTCCCACCGCTTCTCGCTCTCTCCTCCCTTCCCCAAACATTAATATATCCCATATTTGTTACGGTTTTCTTTTCGTGGCACACTCATGAGAGCGGTCCACTAAGGTGGGCAAGGATGTCAACGGTTTGAGTGAGATTCTGTTTCTGCAAGTAATCTCTCCAAACTTTATTGTAGGACGGTAAGAAGGTTTCTACGGGTTCCTCGGTATCCCAATTCTTGGTATAACCCTCCCAGCGCACCTTGAAGAGCAGTCTCTTGCGGTAAGTACGGTGACTTAATATTTTCTTGACATTATAGGTGTCCTCCTCAAACTGGGAGGGCACTCTAGCAACCTCCTCCGTGCAATTTAGAGGCACGGGGGAGCGAGGGGAGTTGACCGTTTTCATTAAACAATCAACGTGGACGTCAACTAACCTCCGTTGGTCCACTTGAATAACATAGAGGTCGTGCGCCTTCTTGGCCACAACCTCATAGGGCCCATCCCAATAAGGACAAGTCTTATCGCCCAGGTTTTTGCGTTGGCGACGGACCCATACGCCGTCCCCTTTTGAGAAATTGGGGGACATCCTCCTACTCTTATTATACTTATGAGCCATTGTCTCTTGCACTTGAATCATAGCCCTCCGCGCAAGAGCAATAAGCTCCTCACGCCGTTGGAAGTAGTGAGCGGCGTCCTGGGCAACCCCCTTAGGCTCAGCAGGAGGAGGCCCCTTAGTACGGTTGTGTTTACCAAACACAATCTCGTTAGGTGTATAACCTGAAGGACCTGTAGTCTCATGCCACGCTCGTACAACGGCGGGCAAAACCTCTACCCCATTATTGCCTTTCCTCAAGGTAAGGGCTTTAGCAACGGCACGCCTTAGCTGCTTGCCAGTATTTTCGGCTTTGCCATTAGCTTGGTGCCTACCCGCGAGACACATAGTCGAGAAGGCACCAATCTTAGAACAAAGGGTATGGAAATATTGGCTCACAAATTGTGGCCCACGGTCGGAGCATATTTCACGAGGGGCTCCAAACCTATCCACCCAGCGCTCCATTACCAAATGGGCCGCTCTTCTCCCCGTTAGCCCTTCATCCTTGTCTTCATGACGGGGTTTAGGAATAGGGATCGCGATGAGGTAGCCGGAAAGCCGGCATACACATAGGAGCATTCGGTCATACACCTCTCCATCGTGGGAGGTGGAAGGGTAGTGAAACACATCAAGCGCTATGGAGTCCATGGGCTCCATAGGTATAGGCATAGGGGTCATGTACCCTTGCTTGTGCTTGGTGTCATGCGTGTGAATGGCACATGACGGACACGTTTGACATTGCAGTTCCACTGCTTTGTACAACCCCTCACCTTCCACGCCATGGTTAATTTCCTTCCAGTGTTTTTCCACACTGGAGGTAGTTAAGTGAAGTGCATCATGGTATTCGGCCACCAAACGATGCACTAGCGGTGTAGGAACACACCACCGTGCATTACGAACGAGCTTGTTATCCACCAACCTCACTCCATCTTGGAAGCTCCCATTCAAGGCATCTTGCCACATTTTTTTGTAGCGTTAACAATTTGGGTAGTGTTTAGCCCAATTTATCTCAAAAACATTGGGAGCATCCTCCCCATGTATAGGAGTTGCCTTCTTGTGGGACTTCCAAGATTTTTTTATCTTGACAATTCGCTCCAGTCTCTGAAGCTTTCTCTTTTGCTTCGTCCCCCCCCCCACTGGAGGCGAAGCCAGAGGGGGCGGATCACAAGCGGGTGCCCCTTGAGCCCGAGGCGCCGCTTTAGACCTAGTAACAACGGGCGCCACAACCGCCCTAAATACAAGGGCGCGGGCGAGAAGTTCCTCCTTCTCGGCCGCCATCATGTCCCGCACATCCCCGGCCGCTTGGGCCGTCCCATGTATGGACACATCACCCAACGCCGGGTTAGCAGGGTAAGCCCAACGGGACAAGAAATCACCCACGGGGTTCACGGGCCCCGGAGTGTAAACCACATGGAGGTCGAATTTAGAGAACAACTCATGCCAACGTGCTTGGCGTGGAGAGGGACCCCCCACGGTTTTGAGGTCCTCCGTAGCCAAATTTTCAAGGCTACGGTGGTCTGTACGGACCTCCACGCGCTTGTTCCCCACCCAACCATGCGATTTTAAAAGCGCCGCCACTATGGTGTAGCATTCTTTCTCCCGAGGGCTCCAATTCAATTGGCTGCCTGACAATTTGCGGGAGAAAAAGGCAAGGGGGCGTAGGGCACCATCGGGACCTTCCTGCTGTAGGGCCGCCCCCACCGCCCAACTACTAGCTTGCGGGGTGAGGACAAAGTCCTTATCCCAATCGGCTACTTGGAGGGGAACAATATCCGTAATAGCACGCTTGAGCTTCAAAAAGGCCTCGTTAGCCGAAGCATTCCATGTTAGGCCTATCTTTTTGCCATTCTTATGCTTAGGCAAATTCTTCAACATCACAATCAAAGGAGTAGCTATGGATGCGGAGTTTTGGACATAGCCCGAATAATAGTTGGCGAGCCCCAAGAACCCCCGGAGCTCCCGAACATTATCCAGTTTGTCCCAACGCTCAAGCGCCAATATTTTCCCTGGCGCCGGCCGACGTGAGCCATTTTCCAACACATGGCCACAAAACTCAACCGAACGAACAAAGAAATCGGTTTTGCTAACCGAAGCAACCAACTCCTCTTTTCGTAGCCTATCCAACACGGCACGCACGTCGCGGTCGTGGTTAGCCAATGGCTCCTCCTCCGTTGCACCGGAGGAACCAATAGTAATATCATCAACAGATACGTCCGCCCAATCCAAACCCTGCAAAATATGGTCCATGACCCGTTGAAAAATAGTGGGCCCATTCTTGATACCCATAGGCATAACACGCCATTGGTATCTCTTACCTGCCAAATTTATGGCGGTCTTAGCCCGGAACTCAGGGTGAAGGGGAATTTGATGAAAGCCTTTACTCAGGTGCACAATAGTGAAAATCTTGTGGTTGGATTGATTTTCCAACATGTTCTCAATGAGGGGGAGGTGGTGTGCGTCGGGCAAGGTAGCCTCATTAAGTTGGCGGTAGTCCACCACGAGGCGCCATTTTCCTTTCTCTTTCTTGGGCACAACGAAACCGTTGGACGCCCATTCAGAGGCAGGGCACGGCTCAATCCAGCCACGAGCCAAAAAGTCCTCCACTATCTCTTGCTCCGCCGCGGCACGCTCCCCCACCAACCGTATAGGCTTTACGGACTTGGGTTTGGTGTTCCGGTATTGGTCAAGTTTAGCAAACCCCAACCGCTCTGTACCACGGACCTTAGGGTGTTCCTGGCCCGGACGGAGACGAACCTCCCCACTAAAAACATCCCGCTCATAGTCCGCGAGGATGCGCTTCGTCATGAGCTCCACCTCCGGAGACACAATAGGCTCTTGGGTGATGACAACGCCACCTACACGAGAAGCCGCCAACAATCGCGTGGCGCCTTTAGTTTTTCGGTAACGCTTAACGGTAATGGCCCTCCCACCCAATAACTCTTGTTCAATTTTCTCAATGCGTGAACGCACGCACTCTTGTGCCTCCAAATCTTCGGGGGTAGGATCAAGAGTAAGGGGCGCGAGGAGTTTTTTATGGGTCGCCTGATATGTGAGGGTGCGCACCGAAACCAAATGGTTAGGCACCCTTTCATCCTCCGACTCTTCCTCCGAGGTCATGCCCGGCTCGCCATCCGTGTTGGGGTTAGAGACGGCCCGTGCCAAAACGGAGGCCACATGACATTTAGTGGCCGCCAAATTTTCCTCCGCAATACCACCGTCCACGTATAGCGCCACCGTGGACCAACCCCCTTGAGGAAGGGGTGTGAGGCGGTCATTTTGATAGAGACAGGCTTTAATCTCCAGCCCCGGAAGGTGGTACCCTTGCAAGGTAATTTCCATAAGGGGTTTCCACCACTCCCTATGTGTCCACTTCTGCCCTACGACGAAGGCTCGTAGTTTTTCTTGCCAAATCTTCCGAACACAATCGGAGAACCGATGATAGGGAGGGCACATCCAATACAATTTGGAGGCGTCCGCGGGAGTGGAAAAGAAATCTTCAAGCGGCGAAACCCAACTGGTAGCCTGGGCCATACCCAGGCCCCTATTGAAGGAGTCCACATCAGGGTTTTTGCCAAATTGTTTTTTGACACGTGCGGCCTAATATGGCGTGAGGCCATAGTCAGACTGGGTCCACATGGACCCATCACGCCGCGTAGGTAGAACATCACGGGCAAGGGCTTCGGGAGCAAATTCAATGAGCTCCAAAGCACAAGCCCGGTCTTGTACGGGGGCCACGGAGGAAGCGGTCAAGGCATAGGATATGTGTTTCTCGGCCTCAACACGGTTAGGCGGTTCGCCACCAGGGGGCGTAACCACAATGGCCGGGGCCGGGTGCGTAGGAGTGACTGCCCCAATGATTGGAACGGTTATGCCCCACACGGACTGACGTGACACCTTACCATGAATGGGTTTAACCAAAAATGGTTTGCCGGTTCGTGGAGCTTCACGGAAGTCCTCAATCCAAAGACGGGGGTGCACTGGATGGTGAGAGTACAAACAATTGAAACGGGCAAAATGGCTCACACAATGTTCGTAACCCCATGGGTGCCCCAAAACCATATCCCACGGTAAATTCGGGACAAGGTACGGGGACACGCCATACTGGGGGACACGAGGAAGTGGAACACTACCATCCACAACCCCCGTAAATTGAATTTTGACGTCTATTTGCTCGTCCCCCCCCCGGCAAAGGCGTCTCATTATCGGCTTGGAGTAGGCGCCTCCGTTTGGGGGATTCATATTTTTCGGAGATTTGGTCTCCAAGAACATTGGGGTTGGCCAAAGCGACCGCTTGGCACCCAAAATCCACCAAAACACGGAGGGCCTTGAATTCTCCATTGGGCAAAACAACCTGAACGGAAAGTTCGGTTTGTATCTCACTAGTCACTATATGCCCCTTCATGACTCTCGATGAAACGAGAGCCACGGTAGTGTCACAGGGGTGCCCAGGGTTTCTTCTTTCGAAGGGGGCGCCTCTGGGCACTCCTATCAACATCCGCGCCCGTTCGGCGCTCCTTTGCCTCCTTTATCGCCCTTGCCGCCGCCACCCTTATTACCACCACCACCCTTATCACCACCGCCACCCTTATCGCCACCCTTAGGCTTACCACCTTTAGATTTACCCGCAATGTTCCAATGAGTGTCATTGCACGGAGAATTAGGCTTGCACGTCCAAAGGGTGGTATTGGTGGCAGCCCAATCAATCCAAGACATGTCCATCTCCGTTTGTTTACGTGTTTTCCAATGTTTGGAACACGGAACCCAAAAGGTAGGTGGCGGTTTAGGCCCGGGGTCGACGGGCTTCTTCGCCGGAGGTTTAGGGTGACCCACGGCGTTGACGGTGGTGTCAGCGGGTTCGGAGGTGTTAGGGTCCGCCGTAGCCTCCGCATTAACCGCATTCACAGCGGTTCTATTGTGAGAAGGGCGATGAGTGTACGTCACTGTCGTCTTGTCTCCCTTATTGAGGCGTTCGAGAGCTTCCCTCTCCGACACGCTTTTATGGGCAAGGGCGTAGATTTCCGCAGGTTTCAACCAAGGCCTACGTTGCTCCACTTTCATACTGTAGCCGCGTGTGTGAGGTGTGTTGTTGAGTTTCAAGATCCACTCCTGCAGAGCCGGGTCTTTGCAGTCAACTATCACCCCCGGCCCCAAATAGGAAACAATCTCAGGAACCGTAGTGCAACCTTGAGCGCTATGTTTCCTGAGTTCTTTTTCGAATGGGGCGCGACCCGGCGTAGGGTCAAGGCCACTAAAATCCACCATATAGCTGTCTGGGCTATTCTTAGCCTCTTGCTTGACAACCTTCTCCTTAATCCACGGGAGCTTGCTTAGGAGCTGCTCCCGGATCACGTGGCGACGAGTCTCATTGCTTAGAGGCAACAAACGTTGCCAACGAGCATAGAAATCTTCAAGGTCGATGAGGGTCACTTGCCCTTTAACAACCCTGGGGGTGAGGGCTCGCCACCTTTCATCGGCCCTTGAGGGGTCATACTCGTGGAAACGTTGTTCCAAAAAGTCCCACAACCCTTTGAGGGTGGGGGCCGTGCGTGTGTGGTGGGTGGCCTCGGCAACCCGGGCGTTGATGATCGCCTTTAGCCATGGGGGCAAGGTACTCAAAATTATTTTTGCCTCGTTGGCCTTTCGGTACATAGGATCACACCCCCCCGAACCATTGTGGAAGCTTCTCCACCCAGTCATCGTAGCACTCTAACTGCCCATTAAATTGTGGTTTAGGCATATCACTATCCTCCACCGCTTTGGTGTAACTATTTTGCACCATAGGCATTTGGTACGGGTGGTAAGCAGGGGGAGCCATGGTTTGGGGTGCACCTCCACTTGCACTTGGTGCAACCTTCACTGGAGAGACTGTACACGTGTCCGTAGGATGAGAGGGCGTGTACGAAGGTTTCCGCGGGGAAGTGAAAACATTTTTCGTGAGGGGACTAATGTTCCCCAACAAAGAGGTGTTCTCCTCTTCATTGGCCCACGGGGCCGTAGGCTCCGTGGGGTGTTCTTCGCCCTTAGGCGTCGCCCTCCACTCGGGAATAGCAGGTTCCTTCTGTTTTTCGGTGACTCCCCTCCACAAAGTAGGTTCTTGGGGGTGGGGGTGTTCGTGGTGTTCTTCCCCCCCCCTCGGCCACCCCAAATCCGGACAAGCGTTCGGATGGTAGATGCAATCGTGGGATGGGTGGACGGAGAAAGGAAGGACACGTCCACCACCGGATGAACCGGATGGCGCGCCCATGGGCGCCGTAGGCGCCGCCGATTCAGGATCAGAAACGGGCGGAGGTGCGGATGGCGGGGGTAGGACCACCGTATGTAATAGGACACAGTGTGAAGATCGCTAACGCGATGGGTCGCACATGCGCAGCACAAAGTAAGATACCGGGGAATAAAATAGAATTCAGAAAGACATTATTATTAAATGTATGTAGGATTTTGAAATTGTTTATTATTTGATATTTGTTGTTGTACACAGAAATCGGGGATGACATTATGTTTTGGGAAATGTTTTGTCTGCTTTGCTCTCATGCATTGAAGGAGGTTTCAAGGAAGTTCCGCTGAAGGATTTTCATAAAAGCAACAAACAAAGTACCATTACAATCCCGTCAATCGAAAAAAGCGGTCTTGGTTATTCTATGCGTGCTGCCTGCGACGTTGGACGAGTACGGCGCCAAGATTCCACATCGGCGCCAAGGGCAATTGCACAGCGCCTACTGTAGCAGGATTGGGTTCTCACGCTGCCTTGGGATTCACGTGGTAGTTTTGGCCGCTCACTCTTCGAAGCTTGCCCTACTCTACCTTCGGGTCTCCTTGGTTTCTGACTACGGATCCTGGATTCCAGCTTTCATTCCTTGATTCTGGTTCCCTGGCTCCATGTTTCTCACGAGGATTTTCGCAAACAAAACCGTGATCTCAAAGTCCAAAATTTGATACCCTCCCTGCAGCGTAGCATGATACCCAGACCATAGTGGACGCAATCAACATCCGAACATCGAACTCCATTGTTGCTTGCTGTTGTAACATGTTCTTGCTGTCGTCCACAGCGACGAAAAGTTCATGGACCCTTGCCGGGTCTGCAGTCCCGCCGTCACATTCCTAAGGCAAAGCAGATGTGACCGCAATAAAAATTTATATTATAATCGATAACCAGAACTCTAAAAACATGCAAAATCAGAATCTAATCTACAGTTCTTAACACGTAATCAATGCTCAGGCGCCTTGCTTCTGCGGCGCGCGCTGATCTCCTGCGACTCGCGCTAAAATAATAAAATAATCCTGACATTGTTTTTCTAACTTTGGGGCCTGGATGGCGAAGACGGTTCATCGTACACCGGACCGGCTTCACCTCCCCCTCAGAAGTGATCTCACAAAGTGAGATCGCTGCGACAGACCATATGCACCACACTCTGCCCCACTGCTCCACTTACATATCACACCCTCCTTTCGCTCCCGACACTTGGCAGTGCATGCCTGGCGTGGAAGGCTGTACAAACAGGAGCGTGGCGTGCTTACAGTGCCACGTTGTCACAACAATAATAAAATAATGCAAAGCTGGCAATTAAAATTAATCCAAATCGATTGTCTCCATGAGGTACCAGCTTTCTCTCAGCTTCAATCGCTCCAAGCGCGATGTCAACAGCTCTTCACCCATGAAAATGGGTCTCCTCGGTGCTCCAGCGCTCGACAAGCCTCGCTCTGCTCTCTCATAGCACCGACTGTTGTCGCTCGAACTTGTGCTCGCCTCAGGGAACTCCCCCGTACCTTCAGCATCCCAGTACTGCCTCGGCGGCGTTGCTGGCGCCCTCCTCGGTCCACCACATTCGCAAAATCGCTCTCCATAAATACCCCGCGGCGCGTAGGCCCCGAATAGTTCGGCCGCTTCTTTGTCATCCAGGTCGGACAGGCAGAACGGGAAGCTGGCTCTGGCCCTGTTGCCTTGGTCAGCCGACTCCACACAGTAAGAAAAAGTCACTGCCATGTCCTTCTTGGAGGGCTTGATCCAGGCCAAGCCCTCCTTAAAACCCTTTTGTTGATGCTAAGACTAACTTAAGTATTTTTATCTCACTTTTGAAGCCTAAAGTACACTTTCTCAAAGTAACTAGGGTTGTAACCCTAGCCCCCCCATGAAGTTCACCCCTACCACTCAACTGAGCAGAGGTACCTTCCTTCATGGAGGATATACCGAAATAAAATAGGCATTTCATGCTTTAGGCCTTGGAGGTTAAGCCTAGTGGTCTCCCACCCCAAGACCCCTATACTCAATTGTTTCTACCACTTATTGTGGTTCTACTTTTTAACTGTTTCTGAATTCAGTTGCTTGGCCAAGTCATTTTCTGTGTTGGCCTGCCATCTATGCCCCACATTCCTAACCAGCACCATTTCACCCAAAAGAGTGCACATGAAGTGCTTGATGCTATCTTGGAGGCTAGAGTCAGTCCAGGTTTCATATAAAATCTTTTGTATTATCCATTTGTGATTGAATCTTTGTGTTTATACCTGCTTTGTCTTTCTGCAGCCCTTCTGTGTTACACTGGATTTCAAAACTATTCATTGATTCGATCCACATCCTGTTCTTGCTCTACTTGCTGCTTTGGTTTGGGTTTTCAACTTCAAAACCTGCAGGATTTCATCAAGATATCTGGGGCACTAATCAAGGACATCTTTCCAGTAGCAGAGACAGTCCCTTGTGACCTTTGGAACCGACCCTGAGAAGAAGTGCAGCACACAAAGCTCAACAACAAGTTCATCATGTCCACGCCAAGCGTCAGGACCTGGCCCATAAGAACTGTCCAAGTACAAATGGGCAGCATGGCCCACCTTATGAGTGAACCACCATACCGAGCTCCACATCTCAGTGTCGCATCTGGGTCTCAAGGAGATCCAGATCGCAGAAGGGCGGAAGAAAATACAATCCTTACCACCGAGGCCTTAGCGGCCCACGGTGGAGACAGCCTGCACCATCTCCGAAGGCGCATGGCAGCCTCAGTCTCCCGATCCGCCTGTCCGGCATCATCCTCAACAGCGATTGGAGGCCCTGAGGAATACGAGGAACTGCGGAAGGGAATGGATGAATACATCCTCCATGAGGAGTACTACAAATGCATTCGTGGAGAAGACCGGGAGGAGCCATTGGCAGTACACGGATCCAGACCACGTACAGACCTAGGGTCCTACACGCACTGTGGTCCGCCGTCCGACAGAGCCGAGACAGCATCCCTGCCAAGACGACCGAGACCCGAGTATCCAAGAGCATGTTGTCCAACCCCAAGGGCCCCCGGAGTAGGCCCGACTCGAGTTGAGGGACAACATCATCGAAGGCCAACCTATGGTGCCCTGGATCATACGGCCAAACTGCTGGCCAAACTTCTGTCTGGATCAGAAGATCCAGATGTGACGGCCCTATCGGAGGCCATTAAGGCGAAACTGGGTACTGCAGAACCCTTACCCAAGGTAGGTAGGTAGGTAGGTGCACTCGGTCGTGGAGAGGCGCCCCTTGGTTCCCCCTGCCGTCGCCCCTGTGACGAACAGGAAGAGGCTCCACGCGTGAAGAGGGGAGGCGGCTTACATCCCGCTAGACCTGACTGTTGGCCCCCAACAAAGCGGCCCCGGGCAACACCGGGAGGGCTGATCGCCGCCGGCGTGACGTGCTTGTCTCGCCCGGAGGGTGTGCCCCCGAGCTTGCGCACGTCCCCTCCTTTGGGCGGAACCCTAGAGGTTCACCGGACTTCCTGGCGTATCCCGTTCCCAAGGCATGCATGCATGTTCTTGGTACTAGGGTTCCGAGGCGCTTGGGTGTCGCACGCTCCGCCTCGAGTCCCAAAGCAGCGCAGGCCTTAGGATGCAGCCTTACCCCCGGTCTCCGGATCGCGTTTGGCCGGGTCACCTGCATGGCACGGGCTGCCTCAGTGCCAGGGCTGTGGGCACTGGGTTTCCTACTGTTGTGCGGCGTTTCTGTTTGGGTCCGGTTTGCGGTTGGGTGTGGGTTTTGTTAACCCCGCTAGTCCTGGCTGGGGTCTTCGGTCGGTGTGTTTGGGCACGGTTTGTGGTGTTGTCCCTCTTTTGCCGGCTTTTTGTGGTGTTCGTGGTTGCGCTTAGGTTTCGGCCTGCTTATGGGACGTGTGTGGTTTCGCGCGCGCTCCCCTTGCCCCCCGCCGTTTCCGGTTCCGGTGTGCGGTGTGGGCGTGCGTGCTGGGCCCAGGTCTCGGCTGTGCCCCGCCCTTCTTGGCTGGGTTGTCGGGGTGTGTTTTTTGCGCTTTTTTTTTTCTTCTGTTTTTTTTTGGCTTTGTGGTGTCGGTTGCTGGGTGTCCCTGTCCCGGGCCTTGTGGTCCCTGTCCCCCCATCCCCTTTCTTTTGGGGTGGGCTGCTGGCTCTTTTTTTTTTTCGAGGTGTGTGTCAGCATGTTTCGGTGTCCCTTTTCCTGGTGGGCCGCTGTTCCTGGCTTGGTGTTGCCGGTTTTGGCTGGGTGGTCCCCCTGTGCCTCTTTGGGGCCCTGTCTTCGGTGCCTTCTGGGTGGGGGGTTTGGCCGCCTCTGGTGGTGTTGGCGGGCGGTTTGGTGGCTGTGGGCTGTTTTCGCGCCCCCCCCCCCTCCCCCCTCTGTTTTTTTTGTTTGTTTTGGGGGGGGGGGGCCTGCCTGTTCCTCCCTCTGCCTTCCCTGGGCTGGCGCACGCACTGGCCCGCATTCAGTGTGGTTCTCCGGGCTGCTGTTGGCGGTTGCGTTCTGTTTGGCCGTGTTCCGGCCCCATGGGTCGGGTGGGCTATGTACACGTTGGGCTTGGCGCCCCTTCTTGCCGGGGTAGGTCCTGGCTCTGCCGGCTGGGCGGCTGCGCCAGGCGGCTGCGTGTGGCTCTGGGTTAGGGGGCTGGGGTTGTTCGTGTCCTTTCCCCTCTGTGGTGCCGGTTTTAACCTTCCTGGTGGTCCGCCACCGCTGTTGCCGGGCGCGCGGTTGCCCCATGTGTGGCCTGCGGTGCCGGTGTGTGGCGTGCTGGTGCAGCGCCTTCCGGGGTGTGCGGTGGCTTGCTTCGGTTAGTCCTTCAGGTTAGGGTCAGTCGTGCCGTGTTGTGCCGCTCTGTGCCGCGTCTCGTCGCGTCCTGCTGTGGCGCGTTGCACTGTGGCGCGCTGTGGTGCGGTGTGCCATGGTCTCGCGTTGTGCCGTGGTGGGTCAGTGGAGGTCAGCCTGGCCTGTGTCGTGGTGCGGAGTGCGGGCCGGAGTGTGGCTGGCTGGTGGCTGGGGGGTGCGGTTAGGTGTGGGTGTCTCGCTGGGTCCGTGCTGTGGGGGCCTGGGCGTGCCGCTCGGGCTGGTGGGTGGGGTAGGCGTCCGTGGGATTGCCCTCCCTGGGGGCCTGTGCCTTTGTCCCGTGTCCTCTGGGGGTTCCGGTCCCTAGCCCTGGTCACTGTGGCCGTGCCTTCGTCCTCTTCCGGTGCCTGTGAGGTGGCCCTTGTGGTGGCCGGGGTCGTCGCCTGGCGGTGAGGGTGTGGTGGTGCGCCTTGCAGCGGCGTTCCCTGCGGCTTCCTTTGTGGGTGTGGCCTGTTCTCCCCGTGTAGGTGTGCCCTCCATTCCCGGTGTGGTTTCTGGTGGCTGGTGGGTGTGCGCTGGTGTGATCCGTACGGCGTCCGGTGCTCGCTTCGGCGGTGCGTGTTGGGGTGGTGCGCCCCCGGGAGTCGTGCGGCGTTCGGTGGGGTTGGGGCGGCGCTGGTCCCCCCGTCTTGGTATGCCCTTCCTGGGTGTGGGTCGTGGCGCTTGCCGTGCTGCCCTTTTCCTCCGCGCGCTGTCTGAATCAGAAGATCCAGATGTGACGGCCCTATCGGAGGCCGTTAAGGCGAAACTTGGTATTGCAGAACCCTTACCCAAGCCAGAGTTGTCCTCCCCCTCCCCCGGACTGAGTACCCTGGCCGATGATCTTAAGAGATCAAGGGTCTCAAGCTTGTTGCCTAAGGTCACCTGCCCCAGCCCCTTTCACCCCCGTGCCAGGACAGTCCCTATCGCTGAACTATAGGACGTGCCTGTGACAGAGACTGAGAAAAGAGGGCTGTCAGCCCTGGCACCTCTTGCCGGCGTATCACCTTCTGGCCTAAGTCCGGGGGGTGGGAAGATGGGCAGACCTATTGCCCAGGCGAACATCCAGCTGGAACTGCCGGAGTTCGACCCAAAAATCTGCCCGAATGGGCGGAAGAATTTGCTGAGTTTCTTTTGCTGACTGGCCAATTCCATGTGGATGTGGCCACCAAATGCTCACTGCTGAAACGCTCATGCAAAAAGAAATTTTTGCAAAAACAGGTGAAACAGATTGTGAAAACCTGTTCCACCTGGGCAGAGGTACTCCAGAGGTTGAAAAAAACGTTCCCAGTCTATGAGACGGACCTCAGTGTGCCCACACAGATAGAGGAGCTACCTATGCTCCCTGAGTTTCCTTTCGCTGCGCAAATCTCTGAATACGTGTGCGACTTGGAGTATCTGTTTTCGCGGATGAACGTGGGCTCCTACAGAGCCACTGAGCCCCACCTGTGGCTCATGAGTAAGATCCCCCAACGTACGTGGGATGATTGCCGCTCTACCTCTGAGAGGGAGAGTCGGACCCACTCGTACGATGAACTGGTGGACCTCCTGATTGAGCTAGCTCTTGAGAGAGAGAATGACTCCCACATGGAGAAATTCCTCAAGAAGCACTTGGGTCGAGGAAGTAACCCTACCCCCGAACGTGGCAAAAGGAAAAGGCCCTAAAAATCCCACTAACGCCAACCAGGGAGGAGGTAAAGGAAGGGGTAACCTACGTGCCATGAATGAGGTTAAACCTGAGGCACGTACACCCCCTTTGTTCTACTGCAAACCTGTCAATGACAAGGGGGGGCCTTGTCATGCCCCTGACTGCGATCTTCGCAGTAGCTGTATGCTGCAGATGAAACGACAGCAGCATACCAAGGATGGGAAACCTGTGACCCATCAGGATCATTTCAGGTGTACCATCACCTGTGGCTATTGTGGCAAACGTCGTCACTACGAAGACGAATGTCACATAAAGAAACGCGAGAGTGATAAACTCAAGCGTCAGGAGGCCGAACGCCAGAAGACCCAAACACCCACCAAAAACCCTCAGAATGGGGATAAAGGTGGTAAAGGAGGTGGCAAGGGGGGTGGCAAAAATGGACCCCCTAACCCCCAGAGGCGCTCATCAGCGCCCGTTGCTACACCCTCTCCTGCTGCTACACCCCCTCCTGCCGCAGGTGATCCCAAGAAGCGCCCCCAGGGGGATAACGCTACCCCTGAGGGGAATAACTCCAAGAAGAGGCGCTTGGCCTGGATGGCCAGGTCCCTCATAGCTGCAGGGGTGGATGTCAAGTTCCCTGATGAGGAGTAGGGGGGCGGCTCCGAAGAGGAGGACTTGGTTTTCTGGATCCTCGTGAAAACCGGGGATTAAGTTTTTCGAGCGGTGCTTGACACCGGTGCAACACTTTCCATAGTGGCCCGGCGCCTGCTAAAGACTTTCAATAAAACTAAGACTGTGGCCATAAGAGTAGGGGATGGGCGTACCATCCATTCCTTGGGGGGGTCGATGTGACTATATGCCTGGGCGACGAAACCGTGACCCAACACTGCAGAGTGCTGGACACTGATGCCTTTGACATCGTCATTGGTACAGACTTCCTACGAAGAAACCCCCAGGTAAAAATGCTGTCTCTGCAGCGCCCCTATTCTTTGCACTGCGACTTTGGCAGTGGGCTCTTCTCCGTACCTTTGGAGCTGTCAGGACGAAAAGAGTCTGGGCTGCGCTACGCATCCAAGACTAACTATCGTACTGAAAACTACCAATCGGCCCGTCACGTTCTTGAAAATGGACTGGCGGCCCTTCAGGTAAACCTGGATGAGATCCAGGTGGAATCGTTTGCGAGCCAACAACAGCACATCATGCAGTTGTACTGCTCGAAACAATTGAACAATGCTTTCCGTTCCATCTGGAAAGCAATGGGCCTAGCGTATGCTAACCCTCCCTTCTCCCTGCTCGCGAAGGTTCTAACCAAAATCGCTTATGAGGGAGGAAGGGTTGTCATGTGCACCCCTGACTGGGGCTGCTCTGGTGAACATGCTTACTGGCGCCGTATGCTAGATGGAATGACCGTGGGAAGAGTGCAACTCCCCGACGGCCCCATCTATGTGCCTGAGGACTCAGACACAGCTATGCAGGCCCCTGAGTGGGCCAGTTTCCTGTCCATCGTTGATGGATCTCTCAATCCTGTACCCCTGTGTGACCTAGACCAGGTGCTACTGAAAGAGGTCATGGCCAAAAATCGTGGCCTGACCCTTTCTGATCTCAAAAATCGATCTCCTGAGCACCTATCTGCCACACTTACAGGGTCTGAGTCTCCCGATGACTATCTGGAACCTGCAGCTGTAAAGGAGGATGCTGACGACCAGCTGTCTGAGATCGCCAGCACCATCCCTCCTGTTGATCCCAGCTGTGTTGACCTAAAACACAGTGCCTTCCTAGCCCAGCTGTTGCTAGAGGAGGTAGATCTAGAGTCAACCCCTGAGCCCGCTTCCCCTGTTGGGAAGCCAGTGCTACACATGCAGCCTATGCACACAGGTGAACCCGTGGCCCGGAGTATTGATGCTCTGGCGCGACCTGCTTCTAATAACATGCCATTGTCTGAGCATGACACTCAGGAACTCCGGCGGCTGTTGTACCTGAAGGCCGAAGGTATTGAGCGCCAAGAGCGGCTGCAATACCTCAGACAGACCTGGAAATCCTCCATCTGGTCTGAGGAGGACGATGATTCTCATACGCTGCCTGATCTTGAGATACCGCTAGTGTATTCTCTGCACTATGGGCAGCAATGTCCCCCTGAGTGGGACGATGGTTCTGTGCCTGCCAAAACTGCTGATCGGCAGAAAAAGAAAGAACATGGAAAGAGCAACCTCCATGCTGAGGAGGATTTCCTGCAGAAACTCGAGAGTCTTAACCTTGACCCCCGTCTGAAGAAACTGCTGATAACCCATGAGGAGGTGTTCGGCGCCTTGCGGCCTCCCCTCTCTTGTAAAAAACTGGTCCAGATGGACCTGAAACTGAAACCTGAATTGGAAAAGACGCGAGTGAGGCGTCGTCCCTATCCCGCGCCACAGGAACAGGTTGAAAGAATCGAGCGTCAGATCCGGGAATGTATTGATGCTGGCCTCGTTGAAGAATATAAGAAGGGGGACTACCCCCATCACTGCAGTCCCTGTTTCCTGGTTGCCAAACCAGGGTCGACTGCCCTACGACTGGTTGTAGACTATGGTGAGGTCAACAAGAAACCCCAGAACCACTCAGGGAGTATTCCTAACATGGAAAATACCCTGGAGCGTATTGCCAAATGCAGGTACAAGACCAAAATGGACAAACGCCCTGGTTTCTGGCAGGTGGACCTAACCGCCGCAGCTCAGGAGCTGCTGGCTTTTATAACCCCTAAGGTCCGTGTCTTTAAGTGGAAGGTTATGCCTTTTGGGGTGGCTAATGCCCCAGCGCTCTTCCAGGAGCTAATGAACAAAATTTTGTACATACTGAGGCGCAGGCCTCTAGTACAGGAGTTGATTTCTCGGGGTGCAGAAATGGAGGCTCACATCGACGACGTGAGTTTGGGTACTAATACCCAAGAGGACCATGTCCTTCTCCTCCGTGAATTTTTCATTGTTTGTCAAGAAAACCATCTCCGAATCAAACTCGAAAAATGTGAGTTTATGAAAGAGGAGATGGAATATTTGGGTTTCGACGTGGGGTATGGTTGGTGGAAACCAGCCGCGTCTAAGATGCAGCCCCTACAGGACATGCAGATTCGCGATGACCCTAAGAAGGGTCTACACGACGTGAGGAGTTTTGTGGGCGCCTGTAATTTCTATCGGCGTCACATCCACAATTTTACTTACTCCTCTGCCCCCCTCACTGACCTAATCAAGAAAACTACTCCCTGGAGGTGGACCGCCAGAGAGGAAGAGTGTTTCCAGGAGTTGAAGAAGAAGATAGCCTCCTCCAACTGCCTGGGAGTGCCCCGCCCTAAGGGCGAGATAGTCCTGATCACTGATGCCAGTGATGTAGGGGGAGGGGGTACGATCTACCAATGGCAGGAGCTTAACCCCGCTGAACTAACCCACTGCCATTATCGTACTAGTGGACTGAACCGTGATGGTTCGTTGAAACATGACCATCCTACCAGTGAGTGGCGACTGGTGCCACTGGGACACTGGAATTGGAAATTGAACCAAGCGCGTTCCAATTACAGCACCACTGATCAGGAACTCCTGGCCGGTATGTTGGTGCCTTCGTCACAATCCCAACTCCTGGGATCTAACCCTATTGTCTGGCTGTGTGACCAGGAGCCTGTGAAGTCTTTTCAGAAGGGCCCACCACCAGAGAAAGCAAAGCTAAAACGGTGGTGGACTTACCTGAGCCAGTTCAGGCTGACAGTGCATTATATCCCCGGAATAAAGAATGAACTGCCTGACTATATATCGCGCAACAACTTCGATGCGCTTATAGGTGAGAGCTCTGAGGCGCTCGCCAGAGAGGCTTTCCAGCGTATGGATGTCCAGCCTGACCTGTCCATGCGCACTGCTGGAATCCTGGGGGGTTGGAGTCTAACCAACTATCAGTCAGAGTATAAAGAAATTCTCCAAACCCTCAGCACTGGTCTCGAACCCCGTGTCATTGACGGGCACCAGTGGTATAAAAAAGATCAGTACCTCTTCTACGAGGACCGCATTGTGGTGCCTGAGGCACGACTGGATGGGTGCCTACGGTGGTCCCATCTCAGTTCTGGTCACACTGGCGCTAATCGCTCAGTGGACTTCTTCCGTGAGTGTTTCTACTCTAGTCTAACCCTGACTGAACTGAGGTCGCGTATGCAGACCATTGTGGATGCTTGTGGCTGTCATGCCAGCAAGCAGAGCGACAGTAGGGATAGGGGCCTGATCTCCAGCTTACCCATACCCTATTGTGCTAACTCTCTTCTCTACGTGGATTTCATCCACGGCCTACCACGCTTCAGCGGCTATGATAGTTGCCTAGTGGTCACCTGTGGCCTATCTCGCTTCACCCGTGTGTTCCCTTGCAATAAGAGAATCACAGGTGAGTAGACTGTGAAAATGTTGGTCGAACAATGGTTCGAACCCTATGGAGAACCTAAGCAGGTGCACTCTGATGAGGATGTACGCATCCGCAGTGACACTGGGTGGTACAAACGAGTGCTAAATGCCCTCAACGTGGAGGTAACCACGGGTGTGCCCTATACCCACACGTCTAACCCTCCCTGTGAGACACAGAACCGTGTGGTGGAGCAAAACTTAAGAATCCTGATGAAACAGGAGCGTACCAAGGACTGGGTACGCCTAGTGCCCTGGGCAGTGCTGACCATGAACTCACAGCGGAGCTCCTCTACGGGTTTCACCCCCCACGAACTGTTCCATGGAGGACGACCTGCTTGGTTCTTCAAAACCCCCTTTCCTGAGGACTTCAAGAGCCCTGTGGGAGATTGGCTGGAACACAAGCAGTCTCTGGCTAACCAGGCTGGTACTAACCTGAGGCACATTGGTGACCGTGAACTGAGCCGACGGAACCGCCTACGGCGACCTGCCAGCTTCAAGGTTGGTGACCTTGTTTTGGTTCACCATTCACGCCTACCCTCCTGGCCACGTGACTGCCTACAGGACCCTTGTTTTGGACCCTATCGTATCATCAGGATAGATGGATCCAGGATCCATGTCAGGTGCAGTCCACGTCTAGGTGGTGAACTGCTGTGTGCACCTAAACAGTTGAGGCACTACCACTCCCCTGACAATTTGTCTTGGGATGAGTGGCGCCTCAGCGACAGTGAGGTCGAGCGTATAGACCTAGAGAACGCTGCCAGTGCAGAGGAGGCAGACAAACTCGAAGAGATGACTGCCGATGAGATGGCAGTCGATGGTTACTACGTGGTTGCAGGTATTGCTCGCCACGAGTATAAACAGGGCTGGAAATTCCTAACCCTCTGGGATGGCTATGGGTTATCTGAGGCGACCTGGGAACCTATGTCAGCCTTCATACAACCAGACGGGAGTATCAACCCCATCTTCCGCACCTACCTCGTTGAGAACAACGAGAGGCAGCTCCTAACCGGTGCTGTGACTATGTCCCAGCGTAAAAAGCGAAACTAATTTCCCTGTGTCAGTCTACTGACAGGTGCAGTGAGCACTCTTCTGCAGACGTGCCTGTCTATGGGTGTAAGAGCAGTTGTCACAGTTGCCCCGCATTGCATCGCAGGACAGGACCGTTAGCCCCCCGTGACAACCACTCCCTGGCCGAAGGCCATCCGTGTTTCACAGACTACTGCGTACTGAGCACTGCACTGACCCTGTCTGTGCCCTGCAGACCCATGCCTATGGTTTCCAGCGTGGGCCAGGTGGCCGCTGATCAGGATTGCAGCCACCCAGCGAGTGTATGCCTTGTTGACCACGTGTTGCATGGGGACTGCCCTGATGTAATGACCTTGGGGAGCCAACGAAGAACAGTGGCTTACTACACCAGGGGGGAATGACAAGCAAGGTGTTATGAGGCAAGGTGTGTCTTCCCTCCTTGGGGACAAGCGAGCCCACAGTTAGGACCCCTGACTGGTCCAAACCCATAGGGTTCTACCCTTCCTTACAGGGTTTACCATACCCCTATGTGTGCTACGTGTGTCCGTGTGTGTCTCATGTCTCTCCCTGGCGTGGCTCCCGGAGACCGGGCTTCGCTGACGTCGGACCGAAGGTCCTAATCAGGCACTATTACCACTCCTATGGCGCCCAATTTCTGTGCTGGCGCTTATCCTTGGGGGAAGACGGCAAAAGCCCTACCTACTAGAGGGGAGGGGTGGCCAAGTGTGCTAAGGGCATACAAAACGCCCATTTTTGCTAAGGGGCAAAAGCTAACGCACTCCCCTGCCCACGAGGAAAAGCACGCGGGACAGGAGACACCACTACACTACACTCACGAACGCCAGCACCGGCCTTCGAAGGCAGGGTGAGCACTCATCACCTGCACTCAACTCCTGCCAGGCCTGCTGACCCTAACCCCTACACACGCTACTTGGTGTTGCTGTCAATGAAGTCTCGGGTCCTACTGACCCTCCTGTGAAGAAAACAAGAGAACACAGCGCTGCTAAGCAACTGTGGCCTAACAGGGACGTCACAACACGTTTCCCTGCTAGGGCTTGGAGGGAAGCGGTGCTCTTGTTGTGTGCACAGCGCGGATGTCGATGGAGTCGAACTGCCCACGCCACTCCTGGCTGAGGCGCAGTCAATTGATTGTGTGATCAGCGCCCCTGTTTAGCTGGGGCAGAAAAATGGGATAGCCGCCATAGCAGCTGCTGCGTGCATCAATCACCCTGAACCTCTCCCACCTGTACAACAGAGGCCAATGAACTGGGTTCAAGACGGAGGAACCAAGACACACTCCACGTATTATACGCTTCTTAGTGTGCCCTATAATACACTGTTCCTGAACCCGGTTGCAAGCAAGCAAGCTTAAGGACTTCGCCTGTTCCCTTATGGAACGTAGGGTGAAGCCCTCGGTAACCTGGGAAGGGTTCATACGGCGTGCACAGCGCGTGGCCTACTGTCAAATCCCTTTAATGCATCGTGTGCACGCATGCAGGGAAGGGAGGCGGAACCATAACGAAACTGACTCAACCAGGAGGTGAGCTCCTCCTGGGCTTACCTACCTTACTCACCATGCATCGTGTGAATGCCGAAGGAAAGCGAACGCAAAACAACCCTATTGCGAGTTATAAACAAGCCTAAGCGTTTCAAGCAACCCTACTTTAACGCTGTGGCTACACACGAGCAAACACTTTCTTTTCCTACCTGTGAAGAGAGAACAAGGATGAATTGGGGTACAGGGAAAGCGTCACAGCGTGTGAATGCCTCAATTAGGCACATGCATCGCGAGCACAGCGCATATTCTAACCCTACGTGCACGCTGCGCGCTCCATTCGGATCGCATACCTTTCATTCCTGTTTTGACCTGTGCAGAGCAAAGGAGATGAGCGCCCGAACGCCCAACGAACACAGCGTTGACAACCCTAACGTTTTAACGAAGCAACCAACACGAACGCAATGCATGCGTGTGAGATGACACTGGCATACCTGAGAGGTGGCCTGTCCACCTGCTCTGTTGTGTGGGTTGAGTTTGAATACCTTTCCCTAAAGTTTATCAAAATTTTGATGCAACTGTGCAAAAATTTCCTTTAGAACTTTAAAAACTACGGCTCATACCTTCTTTTTCAAAAGCCGTTTACGCTTGCGCAACTTTGTTTTTGAAGTCCATTTCCTTTGCGCTTGTCTGCGACTTTGAGTTTGGTGGAAAAATGACGATTTCTCGCGTGATTTCGTCAATTTTTAGCGATTTGACTTGTTAAACCGCTACCACTTTCGCTAAACCGCAGGAATCACTCCCTGTTGGTTACATTTTCTATTTTTTTCAGCTCCTGGAGATTTGTGTCCTCCATTGGGAGTATTGCTCCGCCCTGGCCCTTGGACAGGACGTTTACTAAAACGCTGTGTATACAGCGATCGCCGTCCGCATCAGAGCGGTCGACTGTACCCTAGTGGGCAAGCAAATGTGCTCCAGGGAGGGAGTCCTGGGTTCAAACCCCACTACCCCCAAATTTTCTACCAAACGTTTTCGTCGCGCGCCGGTAACTTTTTGAGGAATGCCCCATCGAAGGGACATCATTCACGGTAGAGTACACTGTTTTTCGAGGGTACCTACAGTGTGATAGGCTTCTATGAACTGATGAGGATGTTTTTGGTAAGCTTAATGCATTTTCTGAGGTAATTTTGGGAATATTTGAGCCTTTTTCCTTGGTCCTACTAGCTTAGCTAACTAGTACTCCAGCGGGGAGTAAGAAAAAGTCACTGCCATGTCTTTCTTGGAGGGCTTGATCCAGGCCAAGCCCCCCTTAAAACCCTTTTGTTGATGCTAAGACTAACTTAAGTATTTTTATCTCTCTTTTGAAGCCTAAAGTACACTTTCTCAAAGTAACTAGGGTTGTAACCCTAGCCCCCCCATGAAGTTCACCCCTACCACTCAACTGAGCGGAGGTACCTTCCTTCATGGCGGATATACCGAAATAAAATAGGCATTTCATGCTTTAGGCCTTGGAGGTTAAGCCTAGTGGTCTCCCACCCCAGGACCCCTATACTCAATTGTTTCTACCACTTATTGTGGTTCTACTTTTTAACTGTTTCTGAATTCAGTTGCTTGGCCAAGTCATTTTCTGTGTTGGCCTGACATCTATGCCCCACATTCCTAACCAGCACCATTTCATCCAAAAGGGTGCACATGAAGTGCTTGATGCTATCTTGGAGGCTAGAGTCAGTCCAGTTTTCATATAAAATCTTTTGTATTATCCATTTGTGATTGAATCTTTGTGTTTATACCCACCATGTCTTTCTGCAGCCCTTCTGTGTTACACTGGATGTCAAAACTATTCATTGATTCGATCCACATCCTGTTCTTGCTCTACTTGCTGCTTTGGTTTGAGTTTTCAACTTCAAAACCTGCAGGATTTCATCAAAATATCTAGGGCACTAATCAAGGACATCTTTCTCACACTTCCTTCCTTATCCGTGACCTGCGGCGTGCACGCACCGAACAGCTCGGCTGCCTCCTCGTTGTCCAGGTCATACAGGTAGGATGGGATGCTGCCGTCGGCGTTGCTGGACACGCTTGCAGAAAGATGTCCTTGATTAGTGCCCTAGATATTTTGATGAAATCCTGCAGGTTTTGAAGTTGAAAACCCAAACCAAAGCAGGAAGTAGAGCAAGAACAGGATGTGGATCGAATCAATGATTGGTTTTGGAATCCAGTGTAACGCAGAAGGGCTGCAGATAGACATGGTGGGTATAAACACAAAGATTCAATCACAAATGGATAATACAAAAGATTTTATATGAAAACTGGACTGATTCTGGCCCTCAAGATAGCATCAGGCACTTCATGTGCACTCTTTTGGGTGTAATGGTGCTGGTTAGGAATGTGGGGAATAGATGTCAGGCCAACACAGAAAATGACTTGGCCAAGCAACTGAATTCAGAAACAGTTAAAAAGTAGAACCACAATAAGTGGTAGAAACAATTGAGTATAGGGGTCTTGGGGTGGGAGACCACTAGGCTTAACCTCCAAGGCCTAAAGCATGAAATGCCTATTTTGTTTCGGTATATCCTCCATGAAGGAAGGTACCTCCGCTCAGTTGAGTGGTAGGGGTGAACTTCAGGGGGGGGCTAGGGTTACAACCCTAGTTACTTTGAGAAAGTGTACTTTAGGCTTCAAAAGAGAGATAAAAATACTTAAGTTAGTCTTAGCATCAACAAAAGGGTTTTAAGGGGGGCTTGGCCTGGATCAAGGCCTCCAAGAAAGACATGGCAGTGACTTTTTCTTACTCCCCCCTGGAGTACTAGTTAGCTAAGCTAGTAGGACCAAGGAAAAAGGCTCAAATATTCCCAAAATTACCTCAGAAAATGCATTAAACTTACCAAAAACATCCTCATCAGTTCATAGAAGGCTATCACACTGTAGGTACCCTCGAAAAACAGTGTAATGTACCGTGAATGATGTCCCTTCGATGGGGCATTCCTCAAAAGTCGCCGGCGTGCGACGAAAACGTTTGGTAAAAATTTGGGGGTAGTGGGGTTTGAACCCAGGACTCCATGCCTAGAGCACATGTGCTTGCCCACTAGGGTACAGTCGACCGCTCTGATGCGGACGGCGATCGCTGTACAAACAGCGATTTGGTAAACGTCCTGACCAAGGGCCAGGGTGGAGCAATACTCCCAATGGAGGACACAAATCTCCAGGAGCTGGAAAAAAAGGAAAATGTAACCAACAGGGAGTGATTCCTGCGGTTTAGCGAAAGTGGTAGCGATTTAACAAGTCAATTCGCCAAAAATTGACGAAATCACGCGAGAAATCGTCATTTTTACACCAAACTCAAAGTCGCAGACAAGCGCAAAGGAAATGGACTTCAAAAACAAGGTTGCGCAAGCGTAAACGGCTTTTGAAAAAGAAGGTATGAGCCGTAGTTTTTAAAGTTCTAAAGGAAGTTTTTGCACAGTTGCATCAAAAGTTGTATAAACTTTAGTGAAAAGTATTCAAACTCAACCCACACCACAGAGCAGGTGGACAACCCACCTCTCAGGTATGCCAGTGTCATCTCACACGCATGCATTGCGTTCGTGTTGGTTGCTTCGTTAAAACGTTAGGGTTGTCATACCCAACGTCAATACCATGGCTCCCCCCACACGAATATTCTGGACAGCGCGGCGCATCTCCTGCCCATGCAATACCAAGCTTGATGAACATGAAAAAAAAAAACGAAGAAAAAGACGCAAAACCAGAAAAAATAAAGCGCAAAATCGATTTTTCCGACCTCAGAAACCCCCACAAAAATTTTACGCCGCTGTTTGGCGAGGTCGCAAAATTTAGGACACTCACAGAAAAAGAAGAACAACAGAGTCGCGACGGCGACGAAGATGAGCGCTGCTTGCCCCAAAACACCTAGCAAAGTGCGTGTCCTAGGCGCTAGGGACTTGTGCGCGCTCCAACAACAAAGAAGATGAATAGAGGCGAACACCAAGAACAAGCGAGCCGCGACGACGAAGAAAATGAACATTGCGTGCTCCAAACCACCTAGCAACGTGCGTGCCATAGGAGCTAGGCGGCTTGTGCACGTCAAAAAAAAAAAAAAAAGAAGGAAACACAACAAAAGGAGAAACACCAAACCACAAATAAAGAAAACACGATCACGGACCACGGGAAAACAAAGGTATGACAAACAAGTATGTTACGGCCCCATGCATCCTACATATCATATCCGCCGCTACACATGCGTAGAGGAGAAAACCAAGTATGTTGCGAAGAAGGGCGCCCAAGGGACAACGCCGCACGCAAAAAAGAATGACGAACCACCACGCACGTCATAAGGCATGCCCACAAACACAAAACACAACCATATATCCCCCATATTCCTCCATAGGTTCCAAGCACCGCGAGATACACGACGAAAAAAAAAAACAACAAAAGCGCAAAAGGTATGGGGCGGCCACGGACCATGGGGAAACAATCAAAAGGCGAACAAGTACGTTAAAAATACAAAGAAGGGCGCCAAGGGAGCGCACCACGCACGCATACCCAAACGTACACAAGGCCGCAAAGTGAAAGAAAACGGAGACAAGGTCAAAGAGAAACATGGTATGAAACCCCAACCCCGCCCCACCCACACAACGTGCACACGCTCTCGCTATAGGCGATGCCCACGCACCACGGGGAAACGATGGTATGGCGAGGAAGTATGTTAAGAATGCGAAGGAGGGCGCCAAAGGGATGGACCACGCACACACGCACACACAGAAACAAGACCGCAGGTACAAGAAGACGGAGACAAGAGCAAGGAGAAACATGGTATGAAACCCCACCCCGCCCCGCCCGCAAACACGCACACGCTCTCACTATAGGGGATGGCCACGAACCACGGGGAAACGATGGTATGGCGAACAAGTATGTTAAGAATGCGAGGGAGGGCGCCAAAGGGACGGACCGCACACGAAAACACAAACGTACACAAGGCTGCAAGATACAAGAATATGGAGACAAGACAAAGGAGAAACATGGTATGAAACCCCACCCCCGCCCCACCAACAAACAAGCACACGCTTTCTCTATAGGGGATGACAACAAGAAGCTACAGAAGGTATGACAAGTATGTTACGGAAAAAAAAAAACACAAAGGCGCCTTCCACGCCCTCCCTTTAGAGGAAACACAACGCAAAGAGGTATGTTATCGAAGACGCTACAAAAAAAAAGGGGGGAGACACAAGGCACAACACGCAAAAACAACCAACCCACTCCCGAAAGACCACCACACGCTCTCTCTCTACAGGGGAAGAAAACACGGTGGGACAAATAGAGAGGTACGTAATACGCGTCACGCATACCACGCATTTCCGCTACACGTCTACAGGACCTCTTCTTTTGCTTTTTGAACACGACCATGCCGACCGACGACGAGAACCAACCAAGGTATGACACACCCCACCAACCACACACCGCAAGCACACACATGCACACGCACGGCAGCCACACCGCGCACGACGCCCCCCACACCACCCACACCAACAGGAAGGGCCACACAGCGCACACACACACACCAAGACCAAGAAGAAGGGCACCCAGGGCCCCCACCACCACAACCAGTAGACCCCAGCCAGGAGTGGCGGGGAACCACGCCCACGGCCCACGGCCAGGAGAGGCAAGGGGCGGGGACACCAAACCGCAGACCACCGGCACACCACACACACGCAACCACGCACACCAGCACATGCGGAAGACACACCCATCGCACCACCACACCACACCACCAACAACGCAGACACCACAAACACGCAACACACAACACAGCACGGCCACCGCGCACACCCACACACACCACAAACACACACAACAAGGGACACCTCCACCCGCGAAACACACCACCACAACCGGCGGGCCCCAGCCAGGAGTGGCGGGGAGCCGCACACCACCACCGCCGGCGGGCCCCAGCCAGGAGTGGCGGGGAACCGCACCCGGGACCCTCAGCCAGGAGTGGCGAGGAACGCCCACCACCACCGGCAGCGAAACCCAGCCAGGAGTGACGGGGAGTAGCACACAGGATCCTCTGCCAGGAGTGGCGAGGGACCAACCACACCACACACCAGCCACAACCCGACCAACACACCACCGCCGCACACCACACACCACACACCACACACCACACACCACACACCACCGGCGCCAGCGGACCCCAGCCAGGAGTGGCGGGGAACCGCACCCGGGGCCCTCAGCCAGGAGTGGCGAGGAGCACCCACCACCGCCGACAGCGAAACCCAGCCAGGAGTGGCGGGGAACCGCGCCCGGGACCCTCAGCCAGAAGTGGCGAGGAACGCCCACCACCACCGGCAGCAAAATCCAGCAAGGAGTGGCGGGGAGTAACACACGGGAACCTCCGCCAGGAGTGGCGAGGGACCAACCACACCACACACCAGCCACAACCCCACCAACACACCACCGCCGCACACCACACACCACACACCACACACCACACACCACACACCACCGCCGCCAGCGGACCCCAGCCAGGAGTGGCGGGGAACCGCGCCCGGGACCCTCCGCCAGGAGTGGCGAGGAACGCCCACCACCACCGGCAGCGAAACCCAGCCAGGATTGGCGGGGAATAGCATACAGGAACCTCCGCCAGGAGTGGCGAGGGACCAACCACACCACACACCAGCCACAACCCCACCAACACACCACCGCCGCACACCACACACCACACACCACACACCACACACCACACACCACCGCCGCCAGTGGACCCCAGCCAGGAGTGGCGGGGAACCGCACCCGGGGCCCTCAGCCAGGAGTGGCGAGGAGCACCCACCACCGCAGACAGCGAAACCCAGCCAGGAGTGGCGGGAAACCGCACCCGGGACCCTCAGCCAGGAGTGGCGTGGAACGCCCACCACCACCGGCAGCGAAGCCCAGCCAGGAGTGGCGGGGAGTAGCACACAGGGACCTCCGCCAGGAGTGGCGAGGGACCAACCACGCAACACACCAGCCACAACCCCACCAACACACCACCGCCGCACACCACACACCACACACCACACACCACACACCACACACCACACACCACACACCACCGCCGCCAGCGGACCCCAGCCAGGAGTGGCGGGGAACCGCACCCGGGACCCTCAGCCAGAAGTAGCGAGGAACGCCCAACACCACCGGCAGCGAAACCCAGCCAGGAGTGGCGGGGAGTAGCACACAGGAACCTCCGCCAGGAGTGGCGAGGGACCAACCACACCACACACCAGCCGCAACCCCACCAACACACCACCGCCGCACACCACACACCACACACCACACACCACAAACCACACACCACCGCCGCCAGCGGACCCCAGCCAGGAGTGGCAGGGAACCGCAACCGGGGCCCCCAGCCAGGAGAGCTGAGGAGCACCCACCACCGCCGACAGCGAAACCCAGCCAGGAGTGGCGGGGAACCGCACCCGAGACCCTCAGCCAGGAGTGGCGAGGGACGCCCACCACCACCGGCAGCGAAACCCAGCCAGGAGTGGCAGGGAGTAGCACACAGGAACCTCCGCCAGGAGTGGCGAGGGACCAACCACACCACACACCAGCCACAACCCCACCAACACACCACCGCCGCACACCACACACCACAAACCACACACCACACACCACACACCACCGCCGCCAGCGGACCCCAGCCAGCAAGGGACCAACCACGGCACACACCAACCACACCCACACCCACACCAGCAGCAAGCCCCAGCCGGCCCCAGCCACACACCCACACACGCACACACACACACCAACACACACGGAAGGCACACCCACACCCACGCCACCACGAACACACGACACACACACCAACACAGACACCACGCGCGCACGCACCGCGCCACAAACACACACACCGACGGCGAACCACAACCAGGGCAGGTGGGGACACGCACACAAGCAACACGGCCAGGAAAAGCGAAAAGCGCCCCCCACCACCACAACCCCACCCGGGAGAGACGGGAAACCCACCACAGCAAACCACACAGCGAAAAGGGGGGCGGGACAAGAAAGGCCCACGGGAGACGCAGGCGAGGGACCCAACCTCAGGGGTTTGGGGGCCCCCCCGGTGACCGTATTGGCCCCACCTGAGCACACGCAATAAGGTGGAATACGCCCGGGACCGTTGGTCAGCGGCCCGCGGTGGCATCGGCCTGGGGGGGTGACCCATGGGCCTGACCAAGAGCAGTCTCGACAGCACGTACTGCGGTTCAGGCCCAGCGAGGGGCTGCGGGTAGGGCACACCGTCCATCGGGGCAGGCAAGAGACACGCCTATCCCGCAAAGACTCCCCTGCGACCCACAGTGTACCCGACCTCGGTGTGGGGAACGGCTGGAGTACCTGGCTACGGAGCAGGTCCATTTGTACCGAGCGGGTACAAATGGACGGGCCGTACAACAGAGTTACACCCTGACGGGGAGTGCAAGCATCGGCCCCCCCAAGGGGAAACACCAGGGGAAGGGACCGGAGCCGACGACAAGGACCCCCCCCCCCCACCCACCACAGCGGGGAAGGCCGGGGCACGGCACCAGGGGAACACCGCCCCAAGCGACGCGGAAAAGAGACAGAGGGGGGAGGGCATGCAAAGGGGGCGGCGGGGGGACACACCACCAACAGACCCCAGCCAGGGGGGGCGGGGAACCACACAGCCGAGAAGGGAGAGGGGCCACGACACACAGCCCCCACACCCACACAGAGCCGCCAAACCAAGCCCAGAAAGGCGAGGACAGGCACCCAAACGCACCACCAACACACCGCACACACGCCCGCGCATGCACACAACACACACCACCACAACCGCCACCAACAAGAGCCCCACAAACGCACACCACACACCAAAGCGCAAGCACCGCCCGCACCACAAACGCACGCAACACACGAAAACCCAAAGAACAAGAACCCAGCAAACCCCCGCCAGGGGAGCTGCAGGGCCGCCAGAAACACCGCTAGGACACAAAGGTGGACTCACCAAGCCCTCAGCCAGGACTGGCGAGCGGCCACACCCAGCAACACCCAACCAACCACGCCCAGGCCCAGGACCAGACACTACGACGCCCACACCAGCACCGCCACCAACAACCAAACCAGACGCCACAACACCCTCACCAGCGGAAACACCCGGAACCAACGGAGACACCGTCGGCAACACCAGCGACCCCAGCACCCAGCACAACACCTAAGACACCCTCACCGACAACAAACCAACACAAGAAGCCACCCAACACTGACCAACGACCGCACCCGCGCCCCCCACCGACCCGCACCCAGAACCACCGCCACCAGCATCCACACCATCGGAAACACCAACATAACCAACAATCAAGCCAGCACAACACCCTCACCAACACCATCACCGCCGGCACCATCGCCTACGAAACCTACGCACACGAACACCGGTTACAGCACCTACATCACCCAAGCCAACGGCATCAAACACACCATCGCCAACATCACCCCACCATCAGCGTCGCCACCGGCAACCTCCGCCACCAGAGGAAATCAAAGCCACCACAACCGGTGAACCAACAAACCACCAAGCCCCGGCCAGGGGAGGCGAGGGCACACGCCCAGAACCATCAACAACAACACCCTCGCCACCAAAGCAACCACAGGGCGCCATCCACAACGCAGTCACCAGCGGCACCCTCACCACCGGCGCCACCAACACCACCCTCACCCACGACACCACCCGGGGCATCGCCTGCACCACCCTCACCAACAGCAGGACCAGCAACCCACACCACCTACTGCACATTCTCCCAGACAGAGCCACAGAAACCAGCCAGCGCCCACCCCCAAAACACAGGCCACTGACCACCCACACACAGACCCACACCAACCAACAGCAGCATCAGCAACATCAGAGACGCCGTAAACCATAGCAACGACCTCACCACCGGCATCACAGACACAGCCACCGACAGTGCGACCTCAGCAACAACAACCCAGAGCATCAACGACAGCCGCCACGGCGACACCACCCGGTACAACACCATCGACATCAACGATGCCAAGGGGGCCAACACGCCGGCCAGGGACGCCAATGGGAACGACAGCCTGGAGTGGCGAGGTCCCACCTCCACCGTCAAAACACCACCGTCCACCAGGGCATCACCTACAGTGCCCTCACCTTCGACATCACCCACAGCTCCGCCGGCGGCGCCCTCGCCAACACCGTCACCAGCACCACCGACAGCGGCAACACAGCGCCACCGCCAACCACCCACAGCACCAACCTCCCCAACACCAGAAAACAACCGGCACCACCCTAGCAGGACCACGAACCAACCAACCACCAGCCACAAGTGGCACGCCCAGAACCGCCGACCAACCAAACGCAGGCCGCGCCCAGCACCAACACCAACAACACCCACGCCATCAGACCACCACCAGACACGCCAACCACCAAGTATCACCTATGACACCCTGACCGTCGGCAACACCAACGCCGCCAACACCCACGGCACTATCCACACCACCACCAACCCCACCAACGACGGGCCAAGGTGCCGTCACCTACAACACCCCTACCACCACCACCACGACCCCGGCACCGAGCAACACCTAGGGCACCCCCACCATCGGCGTCACCAAGGACGCCAGCACGGCTGGCGAAGAAACGCCACCAAGCCCTCAGCCAGGAGTGGCGAGCGCCCACACCCAGCAACACCCAACCAACCACGCCCAAAAACCAGGACCAGTAACTGCGACACCCACACCTGCACCGCCACCAACACCCAAACCGAACGCCACAACACCCTCACCAGCGGAAACACCCGAAACCAACGGAGATGCCGTCGGCAACACGAGCAACCCTGAGACACCCTCGCCAACATCGAACCAACACAAGAAACCACCCAACGACCATGGTACACCCAAGGCGTTACAACCGCGCCACCGACTGACCCGCACCCAGAACCACCACCAACAGCATCCACACCATCGGAAACACCAACACCACCAACAATCAAGCCAACACAGCACCCTCACCATCACCATCACCGGCGGCACCGCCGTCCTCACCATCGCCTATGATACCTACGCACCGACCAACACCGGATACAACGCCTACATCACCCAAGCCAACGGCATCAAACACACCATCGCCAGCATCACCCCAGCATCAGCGTTGCCACCGGCAACCTCCGTCACCAGAGGAAACCAAAGCCACCACAACCGGTGAACCAGCAAACCACCAACCGCCGGCCAGAGGAGGCGAAGACACACGCCCAGAACCATCAACAACAACACCCTCGCCACCAAACCAATCACAGGGCGCCATCCACCAAGCAGTCACCAGCGGCACCCACACCACCGGTGGCACCACCCTCACCAGCAGCATCACCAGCAGCCCACGCCACCTACTGCACACCCTCCCAGACAGAGCCACAGGAACCAGCCAGCGCCCACCCCCAAACACAGGCCACTGACAACCCACACACAGACCCACACCAACCACCAGCAGCATCAACAACATCAGAGAGGCCGTAAACCATAGCAACGCACGCAACGACCTCACCACCGGCATCATCCACGGCACCACCGACAGTGCAACCTCACCAACAGCAACCCGGAGCGTCAACGACAGCCACCACGGCGACACCACCCGGTACGACAACATCGGCAACAACGACACCAAGGGGGCCAGGGCCTACACACCGGCCAGCGACGCCCGTGGGAACCTCCGCCAGGAGTGGCGAGGTCCCACCTCCACCGTCGGAACACCACCAGGGCATCACCTACAACGCGCTACAACGCCAACACTCACAGCTCCCCCGGCGGCGCCCTCACCAACACCATCACCAGCACCACCGACAGCGGCAGCACGGCGACACCGCCACGCACCCGCAGCATTGACACCCTCGACCACAACCGATGCAACACCTGCCACTACAGACCCAAGGACAGCAAAAAGGAAATAACCCAACACCAGAGACAACCGGCACCACCAGGACCACAAGCCAGCCAAACACCAGCCACGAGTGGCACGCCCGGAACCGCCGACCACCCAAACGCAGGCGGTGCCCAGCACCAACACCAACAACACCCACGCCATCAGACCACCACGAGACACGCCAACCACCACCGTGACACCCTCACTGTCGGCAACACCAACGCCACCAACACCCACGGCAATAACCACACCACCACCAACCCCACCAACAACGTGCCGAGGTATCATCACCTACAACACTTCTACCACCACCACCACGAGCCCGGCACAGAGTAACACCTAGGGCGCCCCAATCGACGGCATCACCAAAGACGCCAGCACGGCCGGCAAACAAACGCCACCAGCGCCGCCCAACGGGCCCCCAGCCAAGGGTAGAAACAGCAACAGCACACACCGTCACACCCACCGCATCGACATCACCCAAGCAGCACAAAACACCGCAGCAACACCACCACATCCACCACCCTCACCACCAGCGACACCAGCGGCACCCTCCGCCAGGAATGGCGAGGAGAAAACCCAACAACGCGGAGCCACCCCGCGTCCCCGGCACCCTCACCATCGGAGCGCCACCACCAGCACCAACCCCCAACGCACCACCGTCACCGTCACCAACGCCACCGACCCCTGACGCAACAACCATACAGCCCGCACAAACGGCACCAGCCGAACAGTCACCCACACCACTTGCACCACCCTCACCAGCGACAAAGCCTGGTTAACCACCTACGACCACGAACCGCAGGCACTAAAAACCAGAGCATCGCCGACAACACTCCCGGCCAACACCCGCGACGCCCTCAAGAACACCACCGAAAGCAGCACCGTCGACCGATAGCCACGACACCCTCACAAACCACCAGGATACGGGTCCCCCTTCCCACCCCCCACCATCTGCACAACCAGCGACACCATCACCAGCACCAACCGAAACACCGACGACGGCAGCCTCACCAACAACCGACACCCCCACTACCGCTGCCACCCACCAGTCACGCCACCCACCGTCGGTGCCACCCACCAACGCCGCACCCTGAACCACACCTACACCCAAAACCCGCAGCAGCACCAGCGGACACCCCACCAGCGACATAACCCTCCGCCAGAAGACGATGATCACCACAAGCAGGAAAGCCAGCCCATAGCGCCCAAAACAACCCAAACACCTCCCAGACCCGGACCCACACCCACCAGCAGCGCCTACGCGAAGCCACCATCAGTGTCACCGACACCCGGAAAGACACAAACCTCGAAGAACTAACGACCACAACACTGCCGCCACCGCACCCACACCGTCAGCATCACTGCCAGAACACCCGACCGGGCCGTCAATGGCACCGCCGCCCATGGCACCACCTACACTCACCAGCGCCACCACCACCCCGCGCGAGACCAGGAACCCCTGGCATCGCCAACGGCCTCAACGAACATCAACACCACCAACACCACCACCGCCGGACGGGGACTACCCACAAACCAAGACCAGCTCCACCACCAACAACCAATACACCACCCGCGGCACCCCACTGTCGCCAACACCAACCTCACCACCACGGCACCTATCACAGCTCCACCACCAGAGGCGACGTGGGCCACACCACCCGTCATCTACAGCACCCTCGCCACCACCGCCACGTCCGGCCCACAAACGTTACGCCGCAACGGCCAGAAACAACACCCTCACCATCGACACCACCGGCAACACCACATACGCCCCATACGTCACCCTCGCCATGCTCACCAACCATCACCCTCGCCATCAGTGTCCACGACATCAGAGGCACCAACACCACCGGCGACGACGACAGCGACAACAGCTGACCGACCAACTAACCACCATCAACTAGCCCAGCACCAACCTCATCTACGCTAACGCCCATACCACCCTCGCCAACAACACCGCCAGCGACACAATCATCCGTTCCGGCACCCACACCACCCTCACCACCAACATCACCACCACCCCCCAAGGGTCAGGGCTCGCGGGAAACGGAACGGCAGAGCAAGCACGCCACCACCCGCACGCGTCGCCCGCCCTATCGTACACCGCTCCGCAACACGCCCCCCCGCTTCCCACGACAGGACGTGCGCTGCAGCCCACTGCTGAGACGACGACTACAACGTCCTCCCGGCCATCCGACACCTACTGGCAGCCACGGCCCCGCGCCCACAAGCCCACCAGCAACCCACGGAACCGCAGGAGCCCGACCACCCCATGCCACCATGCTCCATATCCCCCGCCTCCACCGCAGACCAGAACGCGGAACACCAGCGAGAGGAGCCCGACCCCGACCGCGCCGCCACGCCCCCACCGCCCCCCCCCCCCAAAGGACATCTACGCCACACCGGCCAGCACCCTAGCCCCCATGGACGCCGAGCAGTACTACCAGTCCATCCAACGAGACCTCCCTGAGGACCACGCGACCCTCCAGGGGTCGAACCAGGAGAAAAGGAACGACAAGGACAGGGGCACAGAGGAAGACCTTCTCTGGGAAGACACCTGGAAAGGCACCAGGGACGCCTTCCTGGAAGCAGCAGCCGAAACCTACCCCCGCCCGCCCGGGGACACTAGACACGGCCTCCACGCCCTCCTAGCGTTCCACAGCTGGAAACACCGCCACACCATCAGCCTCCACCCCCTCGACCACAATCCCCACCGATGGACACCTGAAGACGACGCCACCGCCGCCATCACCGTACAGCAAAGCCCCGAGAACCCGGAGGAATACCACATCACCTGGAACGATCAGGCACCCCACCCCCCCGCCTCTCCCACCCTCCCAGATGTCTTCGCCACCATCAGCGCAGAACTCCAGGAGGCGAAAGCCCCACAACAACAGGACGAAGAGATGCCCCAGGCACGATCACCACCAACCACACAAGAAAAAGCCCGCACAGAGCCCCTCACCCACCCCATCACCACAATGGAGCTCCCCCCACAACACCGCACCAGCCCGGACCGCAACGGGTTTCGAGACCTGCCACGGGAATGGGCGGTCCACAACGGCACACTCCGATGGGACGAAATCACACCAGGCCTCCAGGCCATCCGCCTCCACTCGATCACCGAGCCCACCACCACCTGGGCACTACCGACGGGCCGCCACCACCTCCTCCTCACCATCCAAGGCGGTGCCACAATCACACCCACGGAGGGAGACGCCATAACAGCAGCCCCCGCCCACGCCGTCCACATACCCCCGCAAGCATCGTCGGCACCTATGACGGTACATCCAGGCCCCACCCCATGGCAAGCCATCGTCATCACCTACCCCGCCCCCAACGACCACACACACACCTGGCAGCAACGGTGGGAGGACATCCGGGGGGACCTCCTCCAAGAACACCTAGGGCTCACGCGCACCCACCACACCCTACACCCGATACGAGGAGTAGGCCAAGCACCACACGGCATACACACCCCGGGATTATGGGCGTACGCCACACCAAAAAACCCACAAGCAGCGGAGGACATCAAGACCGCCCTATCCATCCAGCAAGCCCAGACCCAAACCCCGCACCGCAACACCCAACGAGGCTACACCATTTGGTGGGCATACCAAGACCACGACACCCTCACCCCCCAACCGGGGGCCCCCCCTCTAGACACCAACGTAACCGCCCTCCTCCAAGCTGCAGCAGCGGCAGCCACACAGGTAGGGGCCCCGGAAACCTGGGGCCCACAATACCTGGTCGAAACCAAAGTGGCGCCCCACGCAAAAGCCCAAGAAAAACCCCCAACATCGAAGCCGCTCCACCCCCCACTTAAGCTAGACACGACGGAACACACCCCCCAGGACGAATGGGGGACCCACTACATCATCCCCCACACCACCACCCGCAAGAACGACGCCGCCAAGATCACCGTCACCCGCCACCTCCCCCACACCACACAGGTGTATGAGCTGACGGCCCCGAACATCCTCGTCACCCGTCGCCGACACGACGAGCGATACACCATACAGGCGGAAGGGGCCGCCGCGGCCATCCTGTACACATGGACAACACGGGGGGACCTCCCAAACCCCACCCTCCACCACGCCCCCTCCTGGCCCACCCCCTTCCACACAGCAGACCGCCCCAACAAGAACCCCAAACACACAGGTATGCACACCCCCGCCCAGGAGGCCCAGCACCGACACGATGCGAGGCGCAAGGCCCGCACCCTCCACGACGACCACACCATCCCCCGCATCAGCGCCCACCCCGCCAGAGTGTCAGATGCCACCCACAACCGCACGATCACAGGCATCACCACGGACTGCCTGAACCCAGCGGCGTCGCGGGCAGACGCCGTGTGGATCAGCGAAGGGCGCTCCCACACACGGGCGGTGGCGCGCCTCCACAACATCCAACCCCACAAACTTCAGCGCGCCGTCGGACCCTTCGCCGTACACGTCACCCCGTACGGCATCGTCCACCCCCGGTGTGAGCACCATGACCCGCCCTGCTCCACCCCATGCACCTCGCCCCTGCGCCAACCGCTGCCGGCCCCCACCATCACGGGCAACATGTACCTGGGCACCGTACCGGGAGACCTGGGCATATACATTCTGCCCAGCAGGTCCAGGGAACACGCCATCCCCCTCCACGGTGTAGAATCCCTCGCCCTGGGACCGCCCCCACCAAAACACCAACACCAGCACATCCCGAGGGACAAACGGACACAGGCGCCAGACGGGGGAAAAAAGGCCCACCAACGCGCCCTAGCCCACATCACCGTCCACCCCGCAGCCCACCTACCAAAGGACTTCGGCACGGAGCGCCACATCGTCCTGGAGGGGCAAGCCCACCACATCATCACCGCCGCCCTATACACCCTCGCCGCCCACGAACGCCACTGGGACCCCACAACCATCCCAGCGATGCCCCCACCACCGCGGGGCCCCAAAGATCCCGTCACCCCCTTCCACATCGATCAACTCCTAAGCCGCAGGGCCACCCCACACCTCCACCCCTCCAGGATAGAACTAGCCATCGCATCGTGGGACACCCTGGACACGCCCCGCCCAACAACCCGCCATCCACATCCTCAAAGCGGACGCCCAATGGTGGGTCCTCCACTGGGCACACGGAGTCCTCATGGCGGCCCAGGCCTATACCCCGGAAATAAACCCGGAAGACCCCCCGCAGGGCCGGCAGCGACTCCTCCAGGCCACCACCCTCACAGGCCGCAAAGGCGCCCCCTTGGAAGCCCTCCACACAGCACTCTACTGGGCTCAAGGCTCCCCCAACGGCCTAGACACACCGGAACCCACGGAGGCCTGGGTCATGCAGGCCAAGGCCATGAGGAACTACCACCTTCACCACCCCTTCGACGACAGCCCGGCCGCACTGCCATGGCCATCCGATCCCCCGAAGACCCTGCGCAAGCTCGCCGACCTCATGCGCAGCCACGCGAAAGCGAACATGCAAACGCCGGCAGAACCCCCACTGAGGGATCCGGGCCAGCAAGCAACCCACCCCTTCTTCGATCCCCACGCCCCCCCAGCCCCGCTACCTCCAGTCCCACCCAAACGAGCGAGACGAAAAAGGGGCGCACCCGCCCCCAACCAAGGCGGAACAGCAGCGACCTCCCGACCCCCCGCACCCCACCCGACCCACCCGGCGAACCCAGACCAAGCATACCTCCAGCTCCTCGTCATCCTTCCTACCATCATTACCACCGCACCACCCGGACCTAGCATCGTCATCATCCTCCCTCCCATCATTACCACCACCCCAGCCGGACCAGGCATCCTCATCATCCTCCCTCCCACCACCAGCACCGCCCCCGCCCAAGGCGTACCCAAGATTCGAAAAGGGCGCGAAGGTCCAGCAGCGCCAGCCTCTGGGGGGCCATCCCAGGCCGGTCCCCACACGAGGCCATCTTCCTCCAGGACACCATCGCCCACATGGACCCGGTGGACCTCATCATCACCTCCCTCGACGTCAAAGGAGCCTTCCCAAACACCTCCTAGCTCCTTCTAGAAGCGGTGTGGAAACGCCTGGGCCTCCCCTTCTACAACTTCGCCTCCGGCTACAGCCGCACCCGCAAATACATGGTCCGCACTGGAGCAGGCCTCACCCCCTTCCAGGAGCCAGGCAGCGGGGTTTCCCAAGGAGGAGCAGAGGGCCCCTTCCTGTACCTTCTAGTGACGCTCCCCCTGGCCCTCGCAATCGAACAGGATTACCCGGCCTACGCACCCTACCCCCTCCTCTCCCCCCTGGTGGGCTTCGCGGACGACACCAACCTCACGGTCGCGCAAACCCCACACGAAACCCATGCCCCGGACCCCGGGCCAACGGTCACCCAACAGGCCAATGACTTAGTGGACGTGACCGTCTCCTACCTATCCCACGACAACCTCATTGTCCACCCCACAAAGTCAGTGGCCATGATCAAGGGGTCTGCCACACCCCCCACCCTAGGGCCACAAGGGCCCCCCATGCAAGTCGTGACAACCACCACCCACCTGGGGGTAATCCAGGCCGCCAACCCTGAGGATACCACCCTCCCTCCCAAGTTGCAATCACACCTCGCCCATCTCCCCAGATATGCGTCCCCGACCACCAAGGCCCTCTTCCTGTCCCACCAGAGCCTGGCGTACTACCTTACCGGGGTCTTGAACGCCTCCATAGGCTTCCAAGCACTCCACCTGACACACCCCACCACCGCCCTCCAGCCGGCCACATGCGTCGTGACCAAGTAAGTAAGTAATAGTAAGTAAGGGCGGCCGCGTCCGCGGCCTCATCTGACATCTCCTTGTTTGTTTTACATGGTGGCCGCCTCTGGCGGGAAGGAGTGCTCTCCACCATCAGTTCCCCTGGCGACCCCTGTCTCACCTCACGGCCGAGAACTTCAACCAGGTTCCCTTGGGGCATGACCGGTGGTAGGCTCCCTTCAGTTGCTGCCCTCACGGTTTCAGCTCCTTCCGGTCACCCTTCGAAGGATCCCCCGGCCTTCCCCCCCTAGCACAGCCTATTGGGCGCCTGCAGGCGGGTTTCCTGTGGATAGCCCTCGCCGACAGCGGAGCATTTCTCTCCACATTCCACCACTCCCCATCCCTCACGGGCTGGAGTACCCACTCGGCTCCCGGATGCACTTGGTTGTCGTCCATCCACGGCTGGAGGCCAGGGGGCGACCCTTTTCACGTTCCCCCTGGTCCCGCTCACGCGTGAACCTACGTGTACTCAGGCCATTGACCCGGGGATCTCAAGGTCAACCCTCACCCCTGCGGACACCTCACGGCCGTCCTGGAGTTCAGGGCATTTTCCCGACTTCCCGTGGCCAGGCTCCCCATGGTTGGCCCATGGTTCACCACTCCATGCCGACCGGTTTCCCAATCCCATGGGGCTGTTGCTTGGCGCTTTCGGCCTCCCTGCCCTTCCCATGTCCCATTCCCCTTTGCCTCGTCCCGGCCCCGGCCCGTTCCAAGCGTCCCTTGGACTCCCTACCCCGTCGGGCCGTTGTGCGGCCCTAGCCACACGCCCTTCCCCGCCGCGTCCCCTTGTCCCTTCATCCCGTGTTTATCCCCCACCGGGTCGCCTGCTACCCTGTGGCGCTGGCCCACTGGGGCCTCTTCTTTCTGGGGACCGCTTCGTGCGCTTAGCACGGGTCGCCCCCTTCCCGGCCTAATCCCCTGGGCTGTCTTGCGGCCCCATCCCATCCCTCATCCCGTGTTTATACCCCACCGGGCCGCCAGCAACCCTGCGGCGCGGGCCGTCTGGATCCTCATCCATCCGGGGACCGTTTCGTGCGCCTAGCACGGGTCGCTCCCTTCCCGCCCCCTTCCACAGTGCCGCGGCCCCGGCCTATTGCGTGTTCGGTGTCCTGGGCCCCCTGGCTCCTGTTCACCGGTGTGCTCGCTCCGTGTGTGGTGTTGCGTGTACGGCGTCCTGGGCCTCCTGGCTCCTGTTCACCGCTGTGCACGCCCTGTGTGTGGTGTTGCGTGCACGGTTTCCTGGGCCTCCTGGCTCCTGCTCACCGGCGTGCACGCTCTGTGTGTGGTGTTGCGGGTGCGGTGTCCTGGGCCGCTTGGTCCCTGTTCACCGGTGTGCACGCTCGCTGTGTGTTGTTGCGTGCGCGGTGTCCTGGGCCGCTTGGCTCCTGTTCACCGGTTTGCCTGCCTCGGTGCGCTGTGTCGTGTGTACGGTGTCCTCGGCCCTTTGGCTTCTGTTCACCGGTGTGCACGCTTTGTGTGCGGTGTTGTATGTGCGGCATCCTGGGCCTCCTGGCTCCTGTTCACCGATGCGCGTGCTCGCTGTGTGCTCCTCGCATGCTTCCTATCCCCCTCCCTCATCTTCGCTTGTACTAGTGCATGCTCTCCGTGTCTGCCCTCCTGCTTTTTCCTGCCGCCGCCTTCTCGTCCTCGTGGCGCCCCTGGCGTTTGCATTCGAGTCTCCGTCCGTGTCGGTCCGCTCTTTCGGCCTCTCCGGAGTGGTGGAGTGGTGGAGTGGTGGAGTGGTGGAGTGGTGGAGTGGTGGAGTGGCGGAGTGGTGGAGTGGTGGAGTGGTGGAGTGGTGGAGTGGTGGAGTGGTGGAGTGGTGGAGTGGTGGAGTGGTGGAGTGGTGGAGTGGTGGAGTGGTGGAGTGGTCGAGTGGTGGAGTGGTGGAGTGGTGGAGTGGTGGAGTGGTGGAGTGGGTGAGTGGGTGAGTGGGTGAGTGGGTGAGTGGGTGAATGGGTGAGTGGCTGAGTGGGTGAGTGGGTGAGTGGGTGAGTGGGTGAGTGGGTGAGTGGGTGAGTGGGTGAGTGGGTGAGTGGTGGGTGGGTGGGTGAGTGTGTGAGTGTGTGAGTGGGTGAGTGGGTGAGTGGGTGGGTGGGTGGGTGGGGGGGTTGGTGGGTGGGTGAGTGGGTGAGTGGCTGAGTGGATGAGTGGGTGAGTGGGTGAGTGGGTGAGTGGGTGAGTGGGTGAGTGGCTGAGTGGGTGAGTGGCTGAGTGGGTGAGTGGGTGAGTGGGTGAGTGGGTGCGTGGGTGAGTGGGTGCGTGGGTGAGTGGGTGAGTGGGTGAGTGGGTGAATGGGTGTGTGGGTGAGTGGGTGAGTGGGTGAGTGGGTGAGTGGGTGAGTGGGTGAGTGGGTGAGTGGCCGAGTGGGTGTGTGGGTGAGTGGGTGAGTTGGTGAGTGGGTGAGTGGGTGAGTGGGTGAGTGGGTGAGTGGGTGAGTGGGTGAGTGGGTGAGTGGGTGAGTGGCCGACTGGGTGAGTGGGTGAGTGGGTGAGTGGGTGAGTGGGTGAGTGGGTGAGTGGTTGAGTGGGTGAGTGGGTGAGTGGGTGAGTGGGTGAGTGGGTGAGTGGGTGGGTGGGTGGGTGGGTGGGTGGATGAGTGGGTTAGTGGGTGAGTGGGTGAGTGGGTGAGTGGGTGAGTGGGTGAGTGGGTGAGTGGGTGAGTGGGTGAGTGGGTGAGTGGGTGAGTGGGTGAGCGGGTGTGTGGGTGTGTGGGTGAGTGGATGAGTGGGTGAGTGGGTGGGTGGGTGGGTGGGTGGGTGGGTGAGTGGGTTAGTGGGTGAGTGGGTGAGTGGGTGAGTGGGTGAGTGGCTGAGTGGGTGAGTTGGTGAGTGGGTGAGTGGGTGAGTGGGTGAGTGGGTGAGTGGGTGAGTGGCTGAGTGGGTGAGTTGGTGAGTGGGTGAGCGGGTGAGTGGGTGAGTGGGTGAGTGGGTGAGTGGGTGAGTGGGTGAGTGGGTGAGTCGGTTAGTGGGTGAGTGTCTGAGTGGGTGAGTGGATGAGTGGCTGAGTGGGTGAGTTGGTGAGAGGGTGAGTGGGTGAGTGGGTGAGTGGGTGTGTGGGTGAGTGGGTAAGTTGGTGAGTGGGTGAGTGGGTTAGTGGGTGAGTGGGTGAGTGGGTGAGTGGGTGAGTGGGTGAGTGGGTGAGTGGGTGAGTGGGTGAGTGGGTGAGTGGGTGAGTGGGTGAGTGGGTGTGTGGGTGTGTGGGTGAGTGGATGAGTGGGTGAGTGGGTGGGTGGGTGGGTGGGTGGGTGGGTGAGTGGGTTAGTGGGTGAGTGGGTGAGTGGGTGAGTGGGTGTGTGGCTGAGTGGGTGAGTTGGTGAGTGGGTGAGTGGGTGAGTGGGTGAGTGGGTGAGTGGGTGAGTGGCTGAGTGGGTGAGTTGGTGAGTGGGTGAGTGGGTGAGTGGGTGAGTGGGTGAGTGGGTGAGTGGGTGAGTGGGTGAGTGGGTGAGTGGGTGAGTGGGTGAGTGGCTGAGTGGGTGAGTGGGTGAGTGGCTGAGTGGGTGAGTTGGTGAGAGGGTGAGTGGGTGAGTGGGTGAGTGGGTGTGTGGGTGAGTGGGTAAGTTGGTGAGTGGGTGAGTGGGTGAGTAGGTGAGTAGGTGAGTGGGTGAGTGGGTGAGTGGGTGAGTGGGTGAGTGGGTGAGTGGGTGGCCGTGACCAAGGCATGGGCAGCACACGGGGGCTGGCCCACCTCCATACCCACCCGCGCCATCCGAGCGGCATGGCCCCACTATGGGGACGCCATAGAGGACGAGGTGAAAGCGGCCTACACCAGACACACTGCCCTCCTCCTTCACCGCATGACCCACAACCACTCACCGGAGGTCCGCGAGGTCACCACAGTCCGCCTCCAAGCCGCACAACGGGCCCGCAACACATGCCCGCGCTGGGTACTCCACCAGACGGGCATGCCCACCAACATGAACACGCGCCTGTGGAACCACCTGAAGCTTCTCCTCCCATCCCCACACCTTGCCATACTCACCAACCACACGTGCCCAGAGGAAGGGCCTTTAGCGGTCCTCTGCGGGGACCTCCACCATCACCCCAAGGGCACCATCCACACCATAGACCTTGTCGGGGCCTCCATCACCGTAGTATACGTCACCCTCCCCCAAATGCGGGTCCTGCACCACAGCGGGGCACACCACACCCCCTTTCTACAGCTTCCCGAATGGCCTCAATACCGCCTCTTCCACCAGTACCTCACGCAGACGGCACGAGCAGCGGGACACACTCTGCCGGGAAGCAAAAACATGCAAACAGCCTACCGAGAGTTCACAAAGCAACACCCCCGACCCATCCCAGTGACACCGCCCTACGCACCCACCGGCTCGAAACACGAACCCGTCCTTCCGGTGACGGGCCCAGTCCCACCACTAACCCTACTACTGGCCCCGAATGAAGCCAAACCCACGCAGACCACCGTCATCCACCACGGGGCAAAATGGCGCATACCGAAACACCACATGACCGCCCGAGACCTACCACGGGTCCCCCATGACTCCCAGAGCATTCCACGCACATGTTGGGCCTGTGACCCCGAGGCACCAACCACACTATGGCCCATACTACACCTCATAGCACGCCACCGCACCCACCCCACAACCCACCTACAGGCCTACGCATGGGTAGCCCCATGGTTCCACCGCACCGACACTAACCCCACGGTAGCATGGAAACCTGACCACGCGCCCAAATGGCGCTTCACCACTACAGCCACATGGCCCCCCCCCAACCCCGCAGGGGTCGCCATCGGTTACATCATGTACAAGCCAGGCAGAACGGGCAAGCACGAGCACCCCTACTGTCCGCTCCACCACTCCTGCCACACACCGGAGCACCGAACACAAACCCTCACATGCCACGACCTAAACCCAGACACAGCCTACATCCTCCACTACATCTACTCCTACCTCACACAAGGAAAGCCCGAGCAAGGACTCATAGCCCTGTCACCCCAAGCGAAACACATCATCTCCAAAGGAACAGGGGTGTACGCCACCCCCATCCTGCAGCCCACAACCCCAGTAGCCCACCTTGCCACGGGCCTCGCCATATACGCCTACCTGCCCATGAACCCATGCCGCCTCCCACAACCATCACCGGCGGACCGGCTCTTCTTCACCGACGCCTCAGGCGAATCCGCCCTTACGCCCATCACCGGGGGGGCCACCCTGCAGCTAACCCACACCGGGGGACACTACCACATGGACCACCACACAGGCCACACCACCTATGCGGCCTCCTCCCACGAAGAGCTAGGGGCCATGGCCGACGCCATCACCGAGATCGCGGCCCACCTACCCCCCCACCTCCCGCACATCGTCCAGGTCTGTTTCGTGGTAGACGCCACTGTCGACACACACCTGCTCCTCCGCATAGCAAGGCAACCACTTCACAAAGCCACCGCAACAAGCCTTGGCACCCTGGCACTGCTGCTCTGGAAAGCCCTTCGCAGCCTTCCCCCCTACGTCCAACTCCACATCGTGAAACAAGAGTCACACAGACACCAATACAGAAATGCTAAGGTCGACAACCAGGCAGTACACAAGCGCACAACGCACCTACCAGCCCTCCAGATCCCTGACCTCGGCCGAAACCACACACACCTCCAACACATACCCCCCGTAACCGAGCCCCATCAGACCCCGGACTGGGTACCAGAGGACGCCCCCTATTCCTCCCACGACAGAGCATACCACTACCCCAACCCCATCCCACATCTCGCCCGCGTGCTCGGCGACGCAGACAGCCGGGCGCACATCAGGGAGCTCCAGGACAGACTGCAAATCCCCCTCTACCACTCAGCGCTGCGCCCAGCAAACGTCCCAGCCCACCTCCAAAAACGACGCATCCAGCTCCTCAGGGAGCAACTACCATTCCTCACCAGGGTCGCCAGATGGCTCGCCCGCAAACACATCCACGTCCCCGAAGAACAGACCCGTTGCCCGTGCGACCACACCAGCCCGGAGGACTGGGAACAATTCAACAAATGCCCCCTCCATACAGGCATGGACACACTAGTGGGCTGGTCCCCGGCGGAAACCCTACGACAACACGAAGGATGGCCAACCCACAGCCACGCACACCAGGGCACCGAACACCTCTTCCGGGATCCCCTGGTCAAAGAAGCCACCATGAGAGGGGCGGTGACACAGGCCCTGCACCGACACCTCACCAAACACACGGAAAGCCCCATGGTGGCAGCAGCACACTTCCAGCTAGAGGCAGTCCGCAGAGCAGCGGCCCAAATGGTACACCGCAAACACCTCCCGTTAACACACGCGGAGCAACTCACGGACCCCACCGCCAGGGAACCCATGCAGCGTCTCATGCATTAGATTCGGGCCACCTCGCCCTCCTGTCGCCATCCTGTCGCCTCCCTGTCGCCTCCCTGTCGCTGTTTCGGCACTTTCAGCCCCCTGTCGCTCCCCTGTCGCTTGCCTGTCGCTTCCCTGTCGCTGTCCTGCCGCTCCCCTGTCGCTCCCCTGTCGCTTCCCTGTCGCTTTCCTGCCGCCCTCCTGTCGCTATCCTGTCGCTTCCTGTCGCTTCCTGTCGTTTCCTGTCGCCATGCTACTTTTTGCCTGGCGCCTTCCTATCGCTCTCCTGTCGCTCTCCTGTCGTTCCCTCCTGTCGCTCTCCTGTCGCTATTTCCTGTTGCCTCCCTGTCGCCCTCCTGTCGCTTGCCTGTCGTCTTCCTGCCGCCTCCCTGTCGCCTCCCTGTCGCCTCCCTGTCGCCTCCCTGTCGCCCAACGTGGTAACCTGTCGCTCTCCTGTCGCTTGCCTGTCGCTTGCCTGTCCCTTGCCTGTCGTCTTCCTGCCGCCTCCCTGTCGCCTCCCTATCGCCTCCCTGTCGCCTCCCTGTCGCCCAACGTGGTAACCTGTCGCTCTCTTGTCGCTTGCCTGTCGCTTGCCTGTCGCTTGCCTGTCGCCTTCCCGTCGCCTCCCTGTCGCCTCCCTGTCGCCTCCCTGTCGCCCAATGTGTTACCCTATCGATGGAAAGCCATAGATACCTCAAACAGGCAGTTCGATAGTAATAAAAATGTTCTTTATTCATGCCAAATTGTGAGATCTCGCCAGTGTGTGGAATCCCATGCATTTAAGACAGGGTCTTGGCGGTGGGCCTGAAAAGTTACTGTAAGCGGGAGAGATTACCCACCGTTTGGAACACTGGGGCATAATCTTTACCCAAGATATTTTTACCCAAACTGTACTGTTGCACGCACAGAAATACATCAGGAACACTGGGCCCTCTTGGCAAAACAGGTACTTGCCTTGACCACCAGGGCACCATGCAACCAGAAACAAAGCAGAGAGACATCCTCTGGCCTTGAATATGCTTCATGGTGCTGGCTGGGCCAAGAAACATCACTGCCTCTTTGTGCACGCTCAAAGGTCCAACAAACAAACGCTCAGACAAAAGAGGGTGGTTGAAGTTCGATTGTGCTACACTCAACTTACCTTGTGGGTGCGTTTCCAAACAATCACCACGAAAAGGTGAGTTTGCGTTGCACACCCACTTCAGAGCAACCAAGTGCTCCTCTTATTACGATACCACACCGGCCCCCAGGCACTGTCCAAATTTCGGCACATCGTACACGCAAGAGTCTCAACCGTTGGCGATGGCGTCGAGCAGGCCCCGTGTGTCCTCTCGTGTGCGGCAAACTTGCAAATCGTTCTCAACGTTTTCCTTGTGCAAATCCTGAAAATGCACAAGTGCGAAGCACGTGTAAGCCCTCGACGCTACTACCCTCTGCGACATACATTCAGTTCTGCGCAAGCAGCGTCGACAGCATCAGCCGTTAAAGTCTTCAGATCGTCAAACTGCGTCAACAGACTGTTCATAATAGTCTGAGATAGTGGCAAAGTGAATTACCTGGACTTGATCAACCAGTTGTGTGTTCTCAAACTGCTCCGTCAGTTGCTTCAGCGTGTCGCTGCAGGTTGAAGATTAGTGGGTTGCTGAGTTGTGCTGTGCTGTGCCGTGCGGTGCTGAATTGTGCTGTGCTGTGCCGTACGGTGCTGAATGGTGCTGCGCTCTGCTGTGCGGGCGTTGTACACACACACACACACACACCCTCAAGTACCTTTTCTTTCTTGTTTCTTCTTCTTGCGGCCTTGTCTGAGATAACGGAGAGCATGTTCATAACAGAAACTATAAACAGAAAATGTGGAAAGAAGAGGACAAAAACGCAATCAGAAACAATTTTTGGATTAACTCAACGAAATGCTTGCATAAATAAAAGTTCTTGCTGTCGGGACGAGTTCTTGCTGTCGGAACCTGTCGGGGTCATTTCTGATCGGGAAAATTTGCAGTTGACACTTATCTTTATCATTTAGTTCTCAGTTTCAGGCGAAATCTACGTGCGGAATGAATCGATAAAAGATGAAAATTCACCAAACGCTAAAAGTTTATCCATCTAACAAAGAAAAGTTTATAGTGTTTTCAGCACTGTGTTTTTGCTTCTCCTGCTGCTTGTTGTTGCTGTAGGGTGTCCTGCTGCTGGTTTTGGATGATGAAAAGCTTTTGTTTGTTGAAATACAGTAAAGCCAACTCAATCCAGGATAGCCCAAGCCAATAGTATGCAAGGAGAAGGTAATTCAGGATCAAAGCATGAAGGGCTGCAGTGTAAACAGTGAAAGATGATTAGATATTCACAGAAACTGCAACTCAGGATACATATGAATGCATATTCACAGAGATAGCTGAAATGTTTTGGGAAAAGAGTTAGAAAACTGCCACAGGATCACTCTCTCTCCATAGTGCCATCTTAGGAGATGTGCACTCTTTGTTTTGGGTCCCATATGTGCTGCGGTGGCATGGTATGTGGCGATGAGGTCACTGCCATGTCACATGGGATCTTCCTACTTAGTTAGGCTGACCAGGAATTGAACCCAGGACCTCTCAAAAAGAGGTGCCTAACCCCCTATGGTGCATACCACTAGGGCAGATAAGTATTCATGGAAAAACATAGATAAATTCATAGGCTCTACCTTAGGTATGTCAGTGCTCAGTCAACTCAGGAAAAGATGTTTTACTTCTGATTGAAAGGGGATTAAGGGGTCCACTCCATATCCTGATTGGGTGTTTGGTTCCATAGGTCAAAATGTGTTATCACCACTTTTGGCTGGACCAATACTAAGATAAAAATGCATGGATGCTCAGTGCATCTCTAATACAACTAGAGTATGTCCCTAAGCAATAGAAAAGCACTTTTTCTTACTCCCCCCTTGTGCTGTGGTGGCCACCACTGTCGCATTTTAGGAAAAAGGGAATTTTTCTTGGCCTTTCCTTGGTTTCCACATCTACTTTAAAATACCTACAGTCTCCCTCACACTGAAAAATGGTCGCTCACCATGGCTGGCGTCCTTTTGCTGCTCTGATTGTACAGTTTCCTACAGAAGACTCAGCGCTCATGGCGCTGCCGGGGCTCCTGTGGCTTGGTTGGGTTAGATTGGGAGCATGCCAAACATGTGCATATGCATCCCTCCTTCCAAGACGCAGCGTCGACACAACCCAAACGCAAGACACATTATACACACTCGCATGGGTTCTCGTAAACCTGCTGGCGACCTGTGACCTGTCTTAGGGCGAAGGGAGTCGAAAAAGAAATTAATTTGCCCCTTGGTGGGGTCTTGGTTCTGCTCAGTCTCTCCAGGCACCTGCGTTTCGGCCCGAACACGGCCTACTCAGCGAGGCTGCGCGTGGGTATCTGCAGAGGCAGGAATGGGAGAATTATGGACGAATCCACGCAAAAACGAAGCGACGACACCAAAGTCCGTCAAATGACGGCGTAGAATTTTTCTGAAACGACACACCTGAGTAGAGTCCAATTGTGCATCAAAGGCACATTTTTATAGAAATTATAGTCATCTCTGGATTTTTTAAATCCAGAAATTCATACGCATAAAATGGCGGCGCGCAGGAGCGGCTCCTAACGAAGCGCCGGAAAATGGAAAAATAATGGAATTATAAACGTATGTATCACGTAGTCTTGAAAATGACGAGACACACATTAATAAACAAACATACAGATTCCACCCACACTAATAGAAGCTTCAAAAATTCAAGAATTCGAAAATCAATTGAAAAGACTTCAATGAATCAGGTATAAACTACAGGTATGCTCGTCTTGCATGCCGCATACACATTGCTCGTCTCGTGTCTCCGTGAACGAGTCGTGTAGCAGCGTTAACAACGATAATCACGATAGGACGCGGTAGAGGGATTGATTAGAAAGATTGCAGATGATTAGCGGTCAGATCAGGGTGATTAGTCATACACACAAGTGCATAGCAACGTTCTTCACGTGCGCCCCTTTTGTTCTCTCACCTTGCTTCACTTCCTAGCGGTAGGTAAGGTAGGTACGCCCAGGCGGGGCCACCCCCTGGTGGAGTCAAGATTTACGCGTAGATGGGCAGGTTTGCCCACGAACTTGTCGCATACTCGTGCATGCACACACGCATTAAAGGGTAGGCCACGCGAAGTGCGCACGGTAAACCTTGTTTAGGCTACCCAGGGGCTCCTCGGTACGTTCTTTAAGAGAACCTGAGGAGTCCCTTAACGCTTGCTTGCTTGACAAGGGTAGCTGCTCCATGCAGCGTGTTTGCGGACAGCGTATTATAGGGCACACTGAGAAGGGTATAATACCTGGAGTGTGCCTTGGTTCCTCCGCCGCAAACGCCCTTTCATTTGCCTTCGTTTTACAGGTGGGCAGGTAGGGTGAGTGGTGCAGCAGCATTTTTTTATGCCCTGCTAAACAGGGGCGCAGATCACACAAACAAGTAACTCCGCTCCGCCTGTGGCAGAGCAGGGAGTCCGACTTCATCGACATCTGCGCTTTGCACACGAGAGCACTCCTTCCCTCCAAGCCCTTGCAGGGGAAACGCGTTGTGGCGTCCCCTGTGAGGCCACAGTTGCTTAGCAGCGCTGTGTTCTCTTGTCATTTCACAGGTGGGTCGCTAGGACCCTCGAGACCTTCCTCTTCGCAACGCCAAGTAGAGTGTGCGTGTAGGAGTGGTAGTCCTGAGTGGGGGCTAGAGCCAGTTGCCCAGTGCTCGCCCACCAGGATGGTGCCACTGTAGGGTGTGTAGGACCTGTAGGGGGCGTGTCACTGTCCCACCCTTTTCCTGCAATTTTAGCTGGGTTGGTGGGCTGTGACAGTGGTTAGGTCAGTGTTTTGGCCACATAGCAAACAGGCGTTTTGCATGCCTTCATAGCTTTTGGCCACCCCTCCCTTTAGTAGACAGATAGGTAGGGAAAACAATACCTGGATTAACACTCTGGGTATTCCCCCAAGGTTTTGCGCCAGCACAGAAATTGGGCGCATAGGGGAGGGGAGACCCGGGGCGTACCCCGTGGCATCAATAAGCCAACCCTCCAGGTTCAGCAAGGGCGCAGACTTGGGTATAATTAGGACACCACTTCTGCGGCTTGCTCTCAGGACCTTAGGACTAGCACACTCACACATACGCTTTGGCAGGTAAGGGTAAGGTTCAGTCCCTAGCTTTATTCTTGGAGGCAAGCGTCTCAGCGAGCCTCAACAACTCACCAAGGTTGTTCTGGGACAAGTAGTCAACCAGAATTGAGTTTAGGCGTCCCTCAGGTAGAACAAATGCAGAGAAGGGCTCCCAGGTGGCCTCTTCGACTCCAAACGCTTCCCAGAGGGTGAGGAAGCGCCAACCCTGGCGATAGCGGTGGCGTAGGACAGACTTCACCAGGTAGAAGCCCTCCTTAGCCATCTCCTCGGCGTTCATGTCGGGGAGTTCACCTTCAACTTCCATAGGGCTGGCAGCCCCTTGTAGGTCCAGAGCGGCGATTTCCTCGTCGTTCAGCTCCCACTCCTCCCCACAGAGGTCTTCAGGATCATGGTAGCGCTTCAGGTGTTGAGCGGCGCACACCAGGGTCCCCCCTAGACGGGGAGAACACCGCACGGTGATACGGTGTCCATCCACAGATAGGATCTTGTACGGCCCGAAGTATGGGTCATCGCTGGTAGAGCGTGGCCAGGCGGGTAGTCGACTGTGGTGCACCAGCACCCAGTCCCCTTCTTGGTAGGTGGCCGGTACACGGTGCTTGTTCTTCTTGTTCCACTGACGCTCCCTCACTCTCTGGAGCATAGCCTTGGCCTTGTCCACCTTCGCTTGTTGCTCTTGGACCCATTCACCCACAGAAGAATGGGTGTCCTCTGGATAGGGGGCATGTAGGAACCATGCCGGGCGCCCCATGAATAGCTCATGTGGCTAGTAGCCAGTAGCTGAACTCTCTTGGGAGTTCATCATCAAGGATATGACGGGGAGTAGTCTCACCCAGTCTCTGGTGCGTTCAGTTTTGCACCATATCCTGACGTTCTCCTTCAGGACACGAATCTGTCGCTCACATAGGGGGTTGCTCGTGTGAGAGTAGGAAATCCCCGTAGACACCTGGACATTGAGGGACCTCAGGACCCTCTTGTACCAGCCAGTATCTGAGCGTACTCGTACGTCCTCATCGGAGTTGATCTCCTTGGGCGCCCCATAGACACAAAACCACTCCTCCAGGAGTATCTTGATAGTCTCCTCTCCGATAATGTGCTTGGTACATGGGAACACCCTGGTAAACCTGGTCAACCCACAGATTACCACGAGGGCGAAGTCATAGCCCCCGAACTTCGGCATCTCCGTGTAGTCCACGTATAGAACACTGTTAGCACAGTGAGGGATGGGCAGGGTCGAGTAGAGACCTCTGTCCCTGATATCCCCTGGTTTACAGGACCTGCACGGGCACTTGTCCACGATAGGCAGGAGCGTCTTCCGCAGCTGGTCGTCAGTCCACGTAGTGTGGAACCACTGCTTGAACAGCCTCAGGGTACGGTCAGCACCCACATGACCACTGGACTCATGGGTCCACTTCAGCAGCGCTGGGACTCGGTCACTAGGCACCACGATGCGGTCCTCGTGCCAGAGGTAGCTCTTGTCCCGCTTCCACTGGTCTTGGTCGACCAGGAGGGGTTCAAGGCGTTTCTCCAGGCGCCGGTAGATATCCCCAAACTCCTGTAGGTACTCCAATTGTTGGAGTCCATCCAGGGGGCGTATCATGGTCATGTTCAGGTCCAGGTGTACGTCCATACGGCTGAACGCCTCCTTAGCCAGCGCTTCAGACCGGGCACCAATCAGGGCGTCGAAGTTGTTGCGGCTGATGTAGTCGGCGCACTCGTTCTTCACTCCCTGGATATGGTGTACCGTCAGCCGTAGTTGACTGAGGTAGGTCCACCAGCGACGTAGCTTGGCCTTCTCAGGTGGGGGGCCCTTCTGGAAACTGCGGACCGGTTCTTGGTCGCATAGCCAGACCACAGGGTTACTCCCCAACAGTCGTGCTTGTGAGGATAGCACCAGCATACCCGCGAGCAGTTCCTGCTCATAGGTGGAGTAGTTCCCCCTGGCCTGGTTCCACTTCCAGTTCCAGTGGCCCAGAGGTACTAGGACCCACTTGTCGTCAGGGTAGCTGTGCTTGAGGGTTCCATCTCGGTTGAGACCTTCCGTCCCCCATTGGGGAATGGCCGAGTCGAACTCCTCCTTCTCTAGTGCTTGCCACTGGAACAACGTTCCACCACCGCCCACATTGCTGGCGTCGGTCACCAGGATAATCTCCCCTTGTGCCCTACGCACGCCTAAGCACTTAGCGTTGGCTACCTTGTCTTTGAGCTCGTCAAACGCTTGTTGCTCTTGTGGGCCCCAGCGCCAAGTAGTACTCTTCTTGATCAAGTCAGTCAGTACCGCGCTGGTGTAGGTGAAGTTTTTGATGTGGCGGCGATAGAAGTTGCACGCCCCAATGAAACTGCGTACATCATGAAGTCCTTTCTTGGGGTCTTCGTGTCGTACCTTGGCATCCATCAGGGGTTTGGCCTTAGAGGCCGCTGGGGTCCACCACCCATAGCCAACGTCAAAACCCCAGGTACTGCATGGTCTCCTGCATGAACTCACACTTCTCCAGCTTGAGTCGTGTGTGGTTCTCCTGGCAGACCGCAAAGAACTCACCCAAGAGGATTAGGTGATCCTCCTGGGTATTGGTCCCGAGGCATACATCGTCGATGTGAGCCTCCATTTGGGCCCCACGGGATATGAGCTCCTGCACCTTAGGTCTCCTTCGTAGGATGGACAAGATCTTGTTCATCAGCTCTTGGAACAGAGCGGGAGCGTTAGCCACGCCGAATGGCATGACCTTCCACTTGAATACCCTCCCCTGAGGGGTGATGAAGGCCAGTAGTTCCTGCGCGTTGGGCGTCAGGTCCACTTGCCAGAATCCACTTCGCTTGTCCATCTTGGTCTTGTAGCGACAGGAGGCTATCTTCTCCAGGGTAGACTCCATATTGGGAATGGACCCTGAGTGGTTCAGCGTCTTCTTGTTCAGCTCTCCATAGTCCACTACTAGCCGTTCGGCTGTAGACCCAGGTTTAGCCACCAGGAAACAGGGGCTGCAGTGTAGGGGGTAGTCCCCATCCTTGTACTCCAGGACTAGGCCAGCGTCGATACATTCTTGTATCTGTCGCTCAATCTCGTCGGCCTGCTCTTTAGGAGCTGGATAGGGTCTCCTCCGGATCTTGTGACCCACGAACTCGGGTTTCAGCTTGAGGTCCATCTGTACCAGCTTGTCGCATGAGGCTGGAGGGGGTAGTTCTCCGAACACCTCCAGATAGGTCCTTATCAGCTTTTGTACCCGCGGGTCCAGTACCTTGATCTTGTCCTCCATGTCCTCGTCGGAGTGTAAGTTGCTTGCCCCTTGAATAGACGTCGGGAGGTGGTCCTCCACCGACTCTTCGCCCGCGGTAGCATCCTTCAGCCCTTGGTAGGCATACAGAAGGTCTTGCTCAACCATCTCCGGTGGACGATGGCAACATAGGCACGCTTTAGGGGGTTCACATACACATTCCTCCGAGAGTTCGTCCTCCTCTGGGGTCCTCACATGGGCACCCCATACGCTCTTCATGAGCTTGAGATCTACCTCCCTTTGCCAGGTGGTGATCTTCTGTTCGAGGTCCTCCTTCAGTTGGGATAGGTCTCCCATCCGTCCTTGCTTCAGTGGCCATGAGCTGCGGGTAGGCTTCGCGTAGCATAGCTTTTTCGCCACCAACTTCCTCTTGGAATCCACATACTCCCTGAGCCTGGATCGAGGGTCCAGCTCTTCATCCACGGGGTCTTCCACCCTCATGGAGAGTAGGGGTTTTAGTGGGGCGACGTACTCGGCGTTCTCCACTTCTTCCACCGCAGTCTGCACGAAGAAGGCGTCGTGCTCAGTTTCGTCGTCTGAGTGGATAGAGCTAGGTAGCTCAGATAGTCCACACTCAGAGACTCCATCAGGAACAGGTACATGACAGGGAGAGTTGGGGGCGTTGGTGTCAGTCACGACGTACTCATCTCCTCCGGGTGTAGTTTCAACAGCATCTTGAGGTCGTAGGCGATCCTTCAAGTCACCCAAGGCGAGTCCATCGCTTTCTCGTTGTATAGCCTGGACCAGAGTAGGGTCCAGGTCTTCCCAGGGGATGGTGGTAAGACTTCCGTCCACCACGCTGAGCATACTCCCCCATCCGGGCTTCCCAATGGGCGTCTTGCGTCCCAGAGGCACGTAGATGGCCTCATCAGGTAACCGCACAGAGCTGATAGTCAGCTTGTCAAGGAGGGTTCGCCAGTACTCGTTGCCCCCATGGGCTCCCCAATCGGGGGAACACAGGACCATACGGGAACGTTCCAAGGCCACCTTGGTCAGCACCTTCCCCAGTTCACTGAATCTGGGGTTCCCGTAGGCCATCCCGAAAGAGGGCCAGTAAAATTTGTAGCTGCAGTTCTTCCCCTTGCTGCAGTATAGGTCCAGTACATGCTGCTTGTCGCTGGCGAACAGTTCCACACTTAGGTCTTCTCGAGAGTAACCCAACTCCTTCAGACCTTGGTCTAGGACTTCCCCCAATAGTTGATAGTCCTCAGTTTTGGAGGCCGCCATCATGTTCGAGGGCTCCTCCTTCGATAGTCTCAGGTAACTCGAGGTATGTTCCGACTGCTCCAGTGGCACAGACTCTCTGCCACTGCCGTGGTCCACGTACAGGAGGTAGGGCGCTTGCAGCGTCAGGGATTGTATCTGGGAGTGCTGCACGAAGAAGTCAGTACCCAGTACAAAGTCGAAGGCATCAGTGTCCATCACATAGAACCGATGGGCGATAGTCCTGGAGACCATAGGTACCTCCACTTCGCAGTCCCCGCAGCTGTGCACCACATGTCCATCCCCCATCCGTATAGCGGCGGTGGTCATGGTGTTCTTCAGGCTCCCACAAGGTAAAATTTTCTTGGCCACTATCGATATTGTGGCTCCAGTATCCAGTACCCCCAGGTATTCACGTCCCCCTAGTCGGATACGTACCCAAAACACCAGGTCTTGGGTGCCACCAGAGCGTCCCCGTCAGAACTCCGCGGGACAGGTCACCTCGAACCCCTTGTTCCGCAAATTGCGGGCCATCCTCATGAAACGGCTTCTCTTCTTGGCGTTGCCGTCGTCACCACCTTCATGCTCACGCTTGGCTCCTTGTTCTTGCTGGGCCTGCGTCTGTGAGCGTGTGGTAGGTCCAGACTGCCCTCCAGAGGGCTCGGAGTTCCCCCCTGGATTAGGGTTGGGGTTACCTCCGTTCTTGTCCTTGTTCTTGTTGTCGTTCTGGCGATTAGCGCCTCCTCCTCGTCCGCCTTGACCCTTGTCGTGACCACCTTGACCACGTCCTTTCGACTTGCCCTTGCCGGAGTCGTTGCCTTTGGCCTTGCCTCCACCTTTGCCTGAGCTTTTGCCAGGATCTTCCCCCTTAAGCTTCGCCGATAGGCGTTGCTTATGGTAGCACTCGTCCTCATAGTGCTTCCGCTTACCGCAGAATGCACACGTGATGGTGCAGCGGTAATGATCCGGCAGCTTCACCTTGGCGCCGGTGATCTTTTCCTGCTGCTTCCCCTGGACTACAAAGCAGTCTCGCTGCTCGCAGTCGGAGGCATGCTGCAGGTTGCCCTGTTCATCTCTGGCATCACACCAGAATAGCTCCTTCACGTTCTCCATTAGGCGGGCGTGGGCGTGTTTGGGGGTAGTCCCCTGCCCAGGTCGGGACCCTTGGTACCCTTTGCCTCCAGAACCTCCACCACCAGGACGGTAGTGGTTCAGGTGTTGGTCCCTCTCCTTCTCCAGCGCCATCTCCAGGAGCAGCACGCATAGATCCTCGTAGCGGAGGGATCTAGCCTTGCGCTCAGCCGTCAGACGGCACTCGTCCCATAGCTCACGGGGGAGCTTGGAGCACAACCAAAACAGCAGGTCGTCGCTGCTGTAGGAACTGGGCGTCAGTTGTCCAGCCCAGTGGTCCAGGTCCGCCAACAGCTCGGAGACCCTGCCGGGTTTGGGGTTGTTTGGCAGCACGGGCAGGTTCTGGATCTCGGCCCTGATGGAGAGGTCGGTCTCGTAGGTTGGGTACTGCCTCTCCAGGGCAACCAACACGTCGGCAAAGGTGGCGGAGTTAGTGACGATCTGCCTGACCTGCTTCTCCAGGTACTTCGTCTTGCAGCACTGCAGGAGCAGGTCGCACTTCACTCGCCCACTCGCGTGGGTTTGGCCGGTCAGTCGTAGGAACCGGCCAAAGTTCTCAGCGAACTCGCTGAGGTCCTTGCCTGTGAACTCAGGCAGGTTCACCACTATCTTGGAGGTGGCAATAGCCTTCGCCTCCTGAGCTCGGCGTCCCTCATGGCGTCGGGTCTTCTTCTTCTTCTTCTTCTTCTTCTTACCCTTGGGGTCCTCGGGGTCCTCAGGGTCTTCGTCATCCGATGGCGAAGAAGAAGTCATCGACGGCGGCCCATCATCGGAGGCATCTCCGCCTAGATCACTGGAGCCATAAGGCTCCACGTCCACCATAGCCCTTAGGGCTGTCAGCCCCAGCTGGTCCAGCTCGGCCCTCGTCGAGTTCGTCACGTGACTGTAGGGCGGCTGGGCTGTCCTCGGGACGAATGGACTTCTCGGTACTGCTGCAGGAGTCGGCATCGGTCGGCTCCTCAGGCTCCCCAGGGTATTTGTCAACCCCGCCGCCAGGTGGTTAGCCTGTACTTGGTGGGGTGACATTCCCACCGTCGTAGGTGACGCATGGGACGGGATCATCAGGGGCTGCAGTTTCTCCCTGATCTCTTGCGTGAGGTGGCTCACGATTTGCGAAGTGGCTCCTCGGAGCACCTCATTGATCTCCGACCGCGTCAGGGACCTGTTGGAGGATCTTCCCGATCCTCTACTCCTGCCGCCCAGAGATTCCGGTCCTTTCCTCAACCCACTCAGGGGTGCATACCCAGGTGCATAACCAGGAGCATACCCAGGAACATCCATGTAGGTTCCAGTGGCGTGGAGTGGATGGGGATAGTCAGCTGCATACCATCGCGGCGCAGCGCTGGAAGCCACAGGCTCACTGGCAGTAGTTGCCTCATGGAGCGCAGTGGTTGGTGGGCCCATACCATAGGCGGGGTAGGGAGGCATGCCAGTAAAGCCTGTGCCCTCTGCCATAGGTAGGTTGGTTGTGGAAGTGGATGTTGTGGCGGCTGGGAGTGTGGTGGTTATGGGAGAGGGTGATGCTTGGAGGTCAGAAGCGCTTGGTGCGCCTTCGAAGGTAGGTACATCCGTCGGGTCTTGCCCTTGCTCCTCTCCTTCGTCTGCTCCTTCCCCAGCATCCTTCTCGCTCTCGTTCTCTCTCTTCCACTTCACAGGCTGAGGCTGAGAGACCACTTCCTTCACCGACAGGGCCCCAAAGGCCGTCTGGAGGCCATCCAAGGAGTCCTCCGCCGTATCCATTGGCCCATGTAAGGGCTCCACCGAAGGTACAGCGTCAGGCGCCGGCCTTGCCGGTGCCTCTGGCGCTGGCGCTGTGTTCACCTCGGCGTCCACTCTTCCTGGATCCATCTTAATCCGCCCTTCTGCTTGTATCTGCCTGCTCGGAGCACTGGTTGTACGGCGCGGGGTCGCTGCCGGTGCACAGAGACAGGCTGCCTCTGCTACCAGAAAAGTTTATAGTGTTTTCAGCACTGTGTTTTTGCTTCTCCTGCTGCTTGTTGTTGCTGTAGGGTGTCCTGCTGCTGGTTTTGGATGATGAAAAGCTTTTGTTTGTTGAAATACAGTAAAGCCAACTCAATCCAGGATAGCCCAAGCCAATAGTATGCAAGGAGAAGGTAATTCAGGATCAAAGCATGAAGGGCTGCAGTGTAAACAGTGAAAGATGATTAGATATTCACAGAAACTGCAACTCAGGATACATATGAATGCATATTCACAGAGATAGCTGAAATGTTTTGGGAAAAGAGTTAGAAAACTGCCACAGGATCACTCTCTCTCCATAGTGCCATCTTAGGAGATGTGCACTCTTTGTTTTGGGTCCCATATGTGCTGCGGTGGCATGGTATGTGGCGATGAGCTCACTGCCATGTCACATGGGATCTTCCTACTTAGTTAGGCTGACCAGGAATTGAACCCAGGACCTCTCAAAAAGAGGTGCCTAACCCCCTATGGTGCATACCACTAGGGCAGATAAGTATTCATGGAAAAACATAGATAAATTCATAGGCTCTACCTTAGGTATGTCAGTGCTCAGTCAACTCAGGAAAAGATGTTTTACTTCTGATTGAAAGGGGATTAAGGGGTCCACTCCATATCCTGATTGGGTGTTTGGTTCCATAGGTCAAAATGTGTTATCACCACTTTTGGCTGGACCAATACTAAGATAAAAATGCATGGATGCTCAGTGCATCTCTAATACAACTAGAGTATGTCCCTAAGCAATAGAAAAGCACTTTTTCTTACTAACAATGAAATGACATCTTCATAAGAATCCAAATAAATGCAAAACATTGGTTCTCATTTTCTTTACATATATCCACCTGTATAAAAATCCATGTACTATTTTGTCCCACTTGTTGTCTTCCACAGGCCTGTCGCTCTCCTGTCGCACCCCTGTCGCCTTCCTGTCGCCTTCCTGTCGCAAAAAAACACCCTGCCGCTCTCCTGTCGCTCTCCTGTCGCTCTCCTGTCGCTCTCCTGTCGCTTTCTCCTGTCGCTTCCCTGTCGCTTCCCTGTCGCCGCTAGCCCTGTTGCCCTCCTGTCGTCTTCCTGTCGCTTTCCTGTCGCTTATCCTGTCGCTATGTCTTGTTTCCTGTCGCTTCCCTGTCGTCTCCCTGTCGCCACCCTGTCGCCGCCCTGTCGCCCTCCTGTCGCCCTCCTGTCGCACCTCCCCTGTCGCCTTCCTGTCGCCTGCCTGTCGCTTCCTGTTGCTTCCCTGCCGCTTTCCTGCCGCTGGCCTGTCGTCTTCCTGTCGCCACCCTGTCGTCTTCCTGTCGCCACCCTGTTGCCTTCCTGTCGCTCCCTGCCGCATTTCACCGTCGCCTGCCTCGCGTGGCCCGAATCTATTACCATGCCGTGCATGACCCAGACGTCCACTAACCCACTCCGTGCCCCGCACGCGCCCCCCATCTCCATCCGCAGGCCTCCAAGACCCCACCACAGCGCCCCGAGGCCCATCTCTCACCCAAGAAGCCACCCGGCACCGCCCAGCCCGGCCGAGCCCAACCAGGGCCAACCATACATCGACGTAGACACGCAAGACCCCAGCAACCCATCCAGCCCAGCCCCCCCCCGAACCCGGGGCACCCCCCCCTCACACCGGCCACCATCCGCGACCCCGACATCCTCCGAGCAACCCTCCAAGGCAGGGCCCCGACCACCCCCCTGGGCTGGTACCGCCTACAAGAGGACTGGACCAAGCTCACCGTCAAAGCCCTCCGGGACCTGATCACCCCAGGCAACGGCCTCCACGAGACCATCGTAGACCTCGTACTCTGGCGAGCCCGCAAACACACCCAGGGCCAGCACGTCTGGATCCCCCCCATCGAGTGGGGCAAGGCCCTGACACACGACACCGACATCAACGTCACGCGTCGAGGGACCGTACACCTACGACGGGCCCCAGCGGAGAAGGACCACACAGCGGACCCGAACCGCCCGGAGCAGTGGGAACAGGCCACCGCACCAACCCGCGACACCGCCCTCCGCGCCGCCGGCCTCCGCACCCCAGACAACGACCTCCCCCCCCCACCTACAGACAGTGACCACCCCCCGCCAGGGGTCTGGGTTACAGTCCTCGAGCGCGGGCACTACTACGTGATAGCCGCTACGGCTACGTCCAGCGGCCCGCAATGGCTCGTCAATAGGACAGACACCATGCTCGCCCCAGGGACCGCCCCGCCAGGGGCAGTAGGGGACCCCACCACCCAGCACAGGGTCCTCAGCGGCGTCCTCCAGCCAGGGGACAAGCCCCCAGCCCGCGCCCTGGCCCAAATCACCTTAGGGAAGGCGGGCTACCACCCGGGATTGGTCACGCTCTGCCTGACCCACTGGATCCAGCGCCGCTGGCCACCCAGGGGGACCGTGCCCTGGACCACCAAGACCAACCGTCCAGCCAAGGCCAACCCAGCGGGTACGAAGAGGGTAGGCAGGCAGGGCAGGCCGGCGCAAAGGGACAGAGGGACAAGGCGGGGAAGGCGAGGGGAGAGGAATCAAACCCCCCCCCCCCAACGTACACACACCCCACTGCCGCGCACCAGGCCGCAGCCGGGCGCCAACAAGGCCCGCCATGGAGCCAAACGGGCCCGCCAGAGAGAGGGTGTGTCCCCGCGCCTGCGCAACAGCACGCCCGGGCAAGGAGCGGGAGCCACACGCGGGCCAAGCAGGGCACACGCGCAGCGCACGCACGCACCACGGCACAAAACACGACACCACCACGGCAAACACCCACGCCCGACGACGAACGAGCCGCCAAGAACAAGTCCAAGCCCCGCAGTCCCCACAGCGCAACAGCCGCTGTCCGGATGGACGTGTGTGCGCCCGGCAGGGTACCCAACCCCTGCCGGCTACGAAACAGCCGCCGTCCGGACGGACGTGTGTGCGCCCGGCAGTGAACGCAGCCCCTGCCGGCTACGAACCAGCCGCCGTCCGGATGGACGTGTCTGCGCCCAAAAGTGAACCCAGCCCCTGCCGGCTACGAAACAGCCGCCGTCCGGATTGACGTGTGTGCGCCCGGCAGTGAACCCAGCCCCTGCCGGCTACGAACCAGCCGCCGTCCGGACGGACGTGTGCGCGCCTGGCAGTGAACCCAACCCCTGCCGGCTACGAAACAGCCGCCGTCCGGAGGGACGTGTGTGCGCCCGGCAGTGAACCCAGCCCCTGCCGGCTACGGAACAGCCGCCGTCAGGAGGGACAACCGAGCACCCGGCGGGCACGCACTGCCTGCCGGACTGGCTACCGGACCACCGGGCCCGCGCCACCCGGAGGGGTGAGTGCTCAGTTATCGCAAACCACACGCCCAACGGTACCACACCCAACACCACCCGCAATGACACACCATCACGACCACCATACACGCTCAACCGCCACCACACACCCAAGGCCCATCATCAGGGCCGCCCGGCGACACCACAACCACCAAGCAGTCCAGCCACAACCACCACCACCACCCAGCCCACACCAGCCCGACCACACCCGCCACCAGCCGGCCACACACGTCAGAGAACCCACCATCACGCCCGACCACACCGCGCAGGCGACGCACCCACATCCAGCACCAAACCCCAAACACCCACACCGGCACCATCCACGCAGAGCATACACCAGCCACGCACCATCGACAACACAAGCTGCCCACCAAGCACACGTCCACACGCACACCCGCACCCAACCACGCCCACCAAGCGCCCAGCGCACCGACCCCCACCACCACCGCCACACACAACGGCATAAACCGCACACAGGCAGCCACCCAACGCCGGCACCAACTCCACGGGCAGAAAGGCGGACAAACCGCCGCCATCAACACACCCGCACCAACAAGCGCACCTAAGATACCCGGCACAGGCCACACACACCGAGCGCCACACCACCAGCCGCACCCACCTCCGGCTGACCACCCACACTGAAGAACCCAACATCGCGCCCGGCCGCACTACCGCCCTCTCCTCTCCGCCAGCCTCTCACCGGCGGCACCGCCGCCCAAAGCATCACCAACAACACCCTCCCCCCCGACAGCACTCACGACGCCGTCGCCAGGCACACCACCATCCACCCGGCACCACACCTGCAACACCCCCACGCTCAACACCACCCACAGCACCCACACCAGAAACTGCCAACATCGCCGTCCCACCCTTATCACCTGCAGCACCATCACCATCGACGTCGCCAGCGGCACCATTATCACGCCCGACCACACCGCGCGGACGACACGCCCACAACCAGCACCCAACCCCAAACACCCACACCGACACCACCCACGCCGACCAGACCGCACACCATCCACGCAAAGCACACGCCGGACACGCTCCAGCAGACAACACAAACCGCCACACGCACGGCAACAGCACACCCGCCGCCCACAGACCCCCCGCAACCCGCACCAAGTACACACCAACACGCGCACCCGCACCCAACCACGCCCACCAAGCGCCCGGCGCACCGACCCCCACCGCCACCACCACACGCACAGGCAACCGCCCAACGCCGGCACCGACTCCACGGGCAGACAGGCAGACAAACCACCTCGTCGGCATCACCAACAACACCATCACCCGATCCACCACCTGCGGCATCAACGCCACCATCGCCCGTTGCACCAACGGCAACCCCCCCTCCAGCCCCCAACCACCCGTTCCCGACGCGTCACCTACGGCACACACCGGCCTCACCGTCACCCGGTGCATCGCCTACGTCACCCTCACCATCGGCACCACCGACGACACCATCGCCCACAGCACCCCCAGCACCACCCTACGCAAGGACAGTACCAGCGGCGCCACCAGCCGGCACACCACCTGCAACACCCACATCAACATCGCCACCACCCATGACATCAGCCGCAGCGCCCTCACCATCGACGTCACCTGCAGCACCCTCATCGCCGACATCACCAGTTACGCCACCACCCACTGCACCACCTACAGCAACCACCGGAGCCGCAGCTCCCCCCCCCTAGCGCCCGCGCCGTCACCTATGACACCATCAACGTCACCAACCCCGTCGCCGCCCGGCGCATCACCTGAAGCACCCACGTCAACAACACCAACCCGTTTCAACGCCTACAGCACCCCCCCCGTAAGCGTCACCAGCATCTCCTCCACCCATTGCATCGCCCACAGTGCCCCAGCCCAACCCACCGCGCCTTCGGCGCACACGTACCCGACACCCACACAAACCAGCCACGCCTACACTGCCCACCACCCCATCAGCGCACGCCATGAACGCACCCACACGCACGCCCGTGCCCGGCCACGCCACCCAGGCACTACCCAGGAGCCCCGACCAACCACGCAAGCGCCACGCCACCACTGCCGCCAACCACCCGCCGTCAGCACCCCCCGGACCGGCGCCCTGGAAACCGGAAGCCTGGGGGCCGGCGCACACACAGGGAACCCAGAGCGCAACAGCCACCCGACCCCCGTACTTGAGGCGGTCCGCAGGGGACTTGTCCCCACTGCCGTCTACACCTTGCTACGCACCCACGCGGAGGACCCCAAGGCCACGGCGGCGCACATGCAGCGGACGGCCGTTGCCAAGACAGCGGAGCAGCTCACATACCGCACCCACAAATACCTGCAGCATGCAGCAAACCTGCCCCAAACAGACCAAGCCCACCTCCTCAAACTCCTGTTCTACCAACCATGGGAACCTACCCCGTGACATACCAACACGGAACCCCCACCACGCCTACACACCATCCACCGAGCACAACACTGGCACGGCACACAAGGGCACCACAGGCACCGCACACACGCCCACAAGCATGCGCGCGCCACCAGCCCCCATCCCCCCACGCCACCGTCCATCCACAGGTACCACCAACCGCCAGCCACCGCATGTCGCCTCTGCGTACGCCAGCGGCTACCACAGACGGCCCTGCCCTGCAACCCAGACCACTGGGTCTGTCTGGGAGCCGCGCACCGCCTCACCCACTGCCCCCACTGCGGGGACCTCAACCCCCACCACCGCGAGCGGCCCGCGGCCCCAGCTGCACCCCAACCCGCCAGCCACCTCAGCTTCTTCGGGCCACTCACCAACACCCTCCGGGAACACCTGGGAGGGTACTACGTGGCGGACGCGGCGGACCACGCATGGACCATAGCCGTGACCACTGGCAGCACACCCCTGCCCCCCCACAGCCCACCCTTACGCCACAGCGGAGGCGGCTTGAACGTGGCGGCCCGCCACATCCTCCACCACCGTGACCTACACCTCCCAGACCCACAACTCCCGGCCCCCCAAGCAGCAGCCCTGACGCCAGAAGCGTGGGCGGACACGGCACCAGAAGAGATAGCAGCCTACCTCCGAATCACTTGCCGCCGGTTCAACACCGCCCTCGGCCGACGGAAGGGAACACCTTACCCACTCAGCGCACTCCTCCACCCGGCACACCACCCCCACCCCGCACAGCTGAAGCCCCCAGAGGGCTGGGCGTCCTTTCGGGACGCCCACCTGGCCGCCCCCGATGAGGCCACTGCCACACGGATGGGCCTCACGGACCAGCGCACCTACGTCAAAGGCCTCGGAACGAGCCTCCGAGAGGCACACCGCTGGCACGCCCGCTCCCCGTCGCCCCCACGGGGACAGGGAGGTTCACCCGCCCCCGACACCCACCAGGCCAAGAAGACCAAGACAGGTCAGGGGGCCCGCCAGCGCGCCTGCCAGCAGGGCGCGACGCCCCGACCAAAGCCCGGGTCAAGCCACACCGCACCACCCCACGCCCAGACCCCCGGGGCACACCAACAGCACCGCCCCCGCCAGCGCCCACCACCACCACCGTACCGCAGCACCAAAACCCTGCAGCCCAGTCAGCCACCACCGCCCGCACACGTCCACACCATGCCAGGACCACCATACGCGCAGAGCCAGGGGACATGGCACCACCAACAACACCACCACGCCCCCGTCCCTCCCAACCCCTACCCCCTGATGCCCCCATGCTACAGCGACCCCCACCAGCTACATCCCCACCACGCCCCAGCACAACCAGGCCCCACGAACCACCCGGCCCATATGGCACACATCACCGCACCACACCATCACGTATTCCACCACCACCAGCCCCTACCACCACACCCATCAACGCCGGGGTACCACACACACCCTCAACACCACCACCACGCGGTCCAGCACCACCCGCCGCCCCCGCTACACGGGCCCACAACACACGAGCCACGGTACACCCCAATGGACCCATGGGGAGCCGCGCACGCACACCAGCAACACCAGGGCCTAGTAGGAGTGCCCCACCACCACCAGCAGCCCCCCCACCCACACCCCATACCAGCGAGCACCATCCACCACCAGCCACCAATTACATACGGACCACAGCCCCACCCGAACGCCCATGCGGCCGCCTCCCACCCACACCTCGGCTCCACAACCAGTCAAGAACCGCAAGGACTGCACGGCGCACACACGCAACACCCACACGACCCACAGGGATGCCCAGACCCCCAGCCAGCACAACAACCACCCCCGCCCCCCCCACCACCAACAGTGCCACCCCCACACCACCCCCCCCCTGCCCCCCCCCCCGAGACCAGGCCACGGACACAACACGCGGCAGCAAGCACCAGCCAATTGACGTCGATGCCCCTGCCGACACACGCCACCGCGAATTCCCCCTCCCGCGACCGCCACAAGAGACCCCATCACCGGACCCAACACGCGACAACGACGACCACCCCCCCAAACCCACACCATCCCCCCCATCACACCCCGCACCACCAGCCGCCGCACCGGCCGAACCCTACGCCCTACACAACCCCGCAGCGGTACGGCAGCACCTCCGGGGAATCGGGGACCAGGACGTGCTGTGCCTCCGCATCTCCGGCACCACCCAGCACATCCGGGGGACCACCCTGGTCCAGGCGGCCACCCTGGGGGAAGGCGTGGGAGACTTCCTCTTCAACGCCTTCCTCCACGTCGCCCGACACGACCGCCCCCCACGCGCCACCCCAGATGGCGAGAGCCCGCCCCCCACGGGGAGCCGGATCTGGGTGCCCCCCATCGACTTGGGGTGACACCTAGTCGGACACCCCGTGCCGGAGCGGGGAAGCACCCAGGGCCGCACCCGCTACCGCGAGCCCAACATGGCGCAACCCCCACCCAGCGCCACCCCCGACAACACCAAAGAGTGGGAGCGGGAAACATGGGTAGCCCGGATGGCCTCCCTGAGCAACTTCCGGCACCACGTCCCGGGGGGCATCCCCACCCCCGACAACCGGCAGCCAACCCCCTCCAGGTACATGACTCTCATGTACAATCTGCACTACACCCTCTCCACCACCCACTACCACGCACCAACTGACCACTGGCTGGTACACGGCACCGACTCCCTCCTCCCCGCCGACTACGCCCCCCCCCCACACAACCCAGGCCTCAACACGTATGCCAGGGGGGACGAGCCGGACGACCCCCACATCAGGGGCACGTGGGAATGCAAATCCCTGGACACGCTGCTCCATATCCGCAGCGGCAGCCAGGGCCTTGGTAGGGCGATGTATTGCCTCGCCAAGTGGACCCAACGGACCTGGGGGATCCCCACGGACCGGTGGCTGTGGAGGGTCAGGCTGCGCCCCCAGCAGAGGGAAGCCCCCCCAAACCGCAGGGGACCCACCCCCCCACGCCCCACCACCCTACAGCTCTGCCCATACATGGTGGCAGCCCGCCTCATGGCGCTGCTGTGGCCGGGCCCAGACACCCCCAACCAAAACTACCCCCACCTCACAGAGGAGGACATGCCCGGCATCCAGCGATGCTTCTTCCGCACCCTCGACTACCTCCAGCAAACACACCCGCACGTCCTGGAGCAGATATGGCCACCCCCCGGGTAACCCACGTGCCCGCACAGCCGAGACAACGCCGCCACACCAGCACCAGCATGCACGGGTCACCAGGGAAAACGCGCACACACGCCCGGTGCCCGAACCCGCACCCTCGTTCTCGCTACTTGCAGGACCCAGCATCCTACGCCCGCCCCCGAAGCACAGGGCCCTCCGCCGTCTCCCACAGCCCTCTCCTCCGCCTCCGACTCCACAACCTCCACCACCACGACCACCTCATCCACCACCACCACCACGTCCTCATCCAGCACTCCACCCCCCAGGCCGCGGGGGACACCTCCCAAGCGGGCCCCTAAACCCGCCCCCACCGCGAGCAACCCCGCCGCCGCCAAGGCCCACGCCCCAACGAGGCCCGCACTCGCGACCTGGCCGAAACCCAAGACCGCCGCCAAACAGCCACCCAAACCCGTCAGCGCGCCACAACCGCAACCCGCAGCCAAGCCCAAACCCAAGTCCAAACCCGGCGCCACGACGGCAGCGCGAGCCCGACCCCCCGAGGACGTCATCTATGATATTCCGCCCCAGCCGTCCCAGGCCCGGAGGCAGCAGCGCCCAGCACGGCGCCCCCCCACCGTCACCGACGCCGCCGCCACCACCTTCATAGCGGAGCGCGCCGCGGCCGAAGCACGACGCATCTCGTCCCGCCACCTCTCAAAACCCGCACCCCAGGCCCACGGACCGCCCCCGACCAGGCCAGAACCACGCCAGGGTCCGCAAGCAGCGTCCCCGCCCCCCTACCAACCCTCGATGACAGCCCACATACAGCGCATGCCCCGCTACCGCCGCCGCCGCGAGTCCCCACCCAACCCCGAGGCGGAGACCGTGCGCGCACACCCGCGGGTCCACATCCGCTCGCGCCCCCACTCCCCGCGCACCCCCACGGTACAGGACTACGAGGAATCCTCCGGGCCCGCCACCGCCACCGGTGCCCACGACCCCGTCACACCCACCCACGCCCACTCCTCCGCCCAAGACCGCGGCCCCGCCCAGGGACATTGGTGGCAGCGCTGGACCCACACGCAGCTCTGGGAGCTGCAAAAGTGGGCCCGGGGAGAGCCCTCCCTCGAGGGCCTGGTCCACCGGCCCCGCAAGGGGTCGGTGGAGAACTGCCGCCTCCGGCCGGCGGGGGGGTGGATGCCGCAGGCCGCATGGGAAGCCATGCTGGCCGATGCGCTCCACCCCCTGGGAGTCCGCCCCCGCAACCTCCCCGCGCCCCAGGACCACCCGTATGTCCTCAGGCGCCTGCGGGAGACCCTCCAGGAGACACAGCGAGACAGCATCCGCCTGTGGGACATCACCCAAAGCCCAGCCCCGCACACGCACACCCCCTCACCACCCCACAAGCGTCGGCGCACCGACAACGGCAGCACCCACAGCACCCCAGGAGCCCTGCGCGCCACACAACACGACGCGCCTGACCCCCCGGCCAGCGGCGCCGCCACCTAACCCCGTTGCCCAGTAATCCACCACCACGGGGCGCCACGCCAGGCCCCGCCCAGAAGTCACCAAACGAACCAGACGCCGAAGGACGCCAACGCACACCACAACGAGCACCACTACGCCCAAAGGCACCGAACCCAGGCCCGCTACCGTCGCAACCGCCTAACCGGGCCAAAACCCAAACACAAATCAAACCCGAGCCACACCCCGAAACCGCTAACCCTTGACTCCTAACCAGGCCTGCCAAGTGAAAAACGTAACCACAGCCCACACCCACAGCCCACACAGCCGCCTAACCGGCCAGCTCCAGAAGCAAAGAGACACCTAACCAAACCCACCCTGGCCCATACCCGTGTACATCAGGACGCGCGAGCCGCACCCCTGGAGCGCGACCGCCGCCACAGCACCGACGACAGACGCCAGAGGACACAACACTATTGCACCGCCGCACCAGCTGCCCGTGCCTGTGCCTGCAGTGTACGCGCGCCCCTGCTTTTCTTTCTTTTTTTTCCATCAAAAAAAAAACGAACATTAGGGGGGGAGGAAGAGGGACACAACCACCAATGGCACACGCACACCGCACACAGCGCGCAAACCGGTGAACGGGCGCCACGAGGGCCAGGACACCGCACACGCGCGTGCACCGAGGGCAACAAAGGGACGAGACACCACGGCCTGGCACACCGGTAAACAAGAGCCAAGAGGCCCCTGACACCGCGCACGCAAAGCAACACACCAAGCGAGCGCACCGGTGAACAGGAGCCAAGTGGCCCAGGACACCGCACACGCAACACAACACACCGGGCAGGCACACCGGTGAGCGGGGGTCAAGGGGCCCAGGACGCCACACACGGGAAACAAAACACACCGAGCGGACACACCGGTGAACAGGAGCCAAGTGGCCCAGGACACCGCAGACACAACACAACAAACCGCGCGGGCACACCGGTGAACAGGAGCCAGGTGGCCCAGGACACCGCACAAACAAAACAACACACCGAGCGGGCACACCGGTGGACAGGAGCCAAGTGACCCAGGACACCGCGCACGCAAAGCAACACACCGAGCGGGCGCACCCGTGAACAGGAGCCCAGTGGCCCGGGACACCGCACACGCAACACAACACACCCAGCGGGCGCACCGGTGAACGGGAGCCAAGTGGCCCAGGACACCGCAAACGCAACACAACACACCGAGCGAGCACACCGGTGAACAGGAGCCAAGTGGCCTAGGACACCGCAGACGCAACACAACAAACCGCGCGGGCACACCGGTGAACAGGAGCTCAGCGGCCCAGGACACTGCACACACGTAGGGCGGCCGAGGGACAGGAAAGAACCAACACCCCATGGGTCAGACGCACTGGGGCGACCCAGCAGACCCACCAGGCCAGTGGCAGGAGCGGTACTCCAAGGCCTCTGGTCGGAGCCCGGCCAGGCTGCATCGGGGACCATGGCAAACGTCACCCGGAGCCATGGAAGCAACCGGTGACAGGCGAGCCGGTACACAGTCCAGGAGGGGGTCGCCTGCCAAGCAGAGTGGCCCCGCAACTCAAGCCACAAGGGTGCGGCGGTCGTACCGTAGACTAGCGGGAGCAATACCCCTTGTGGTGAGAGATACTCCACACGGCTGGGCAGCCCCCAGAGCTGCCGCCCAAAGGAGGGGGCATGTGGCCCTACCCATCGACACATGTGGGGACACCCTCCCACCTGGGACACATGGACCGGGTGGCCGCGACAATGCCTTCCCAAGCACATGCGGGAGCGGCTCAAGAGGCACCTGACATAGGTCAGTGGGAGGGCCAGGACGTCCCCTTGGTAAGACCTTCTTCCTGCAATGTCAAAGGAGGCATCCCGAGCTCCCGAAGATACCTACCTACCTGACCACCCCCCGCCGGAGGTCTGGGTTACAGTCCTGGAGCGCGGGCACTACTACGTGATAGCCGCTACGGCTACGTCCCCCGGCCCCCAATGGCTCGTCAAAGAGACAGACACCAGGCTCGCCCCAGGGACCGCCCCGCCAGGGGCAGTAGGGGACCCCAACACCCAGCACAGGGTCCTCAGGGGCGTCCTCAAGCCAGGGGACAAGCCCCCAGCCCGCGCCCTGGCCCAAATCACCTCAGGGAAGGCGGGCTACCACCTGGGATTGGCCATGCTCTGCCTGACCCACTGGATCCAGCGCCGCTGGCCACCCACAGGGACCGTGCCCTGGATTTGGGCCATCCCCACCGCCCACACACAAGTCGAGGCGGGCCCGGACACGCAGCCAAACCCCCCCCCAGACCGCAGAAATCCGTCACCTGCGGGTACCACGCCATCCACAGGGTCCTCAGCCGCGTGGGTCTTAGCCCAAAGCTAGCATACCCCCTCCCAACCACTGACCAAGAGGTCCACCAGATACGCAAGCTCGTCTGCGAAATCCTTGCCGCGGCAGCAGAAGACGGCAAGCTTCTCCTCCAAACCGCCCGGCCTACAACTGGCCACGCAAGCCCGCCGCGGCGAGCGGACACATACACCGACACAACGCACGCCACCGCACAATCCCCGCCCAAGCCCCTCCCCTCTCGCTGCCCACCCGGAGACCCACACACGCCCACCATCGCGCGCACCCCCGGGCCCCACGACAAGGGCCTCCCCCACCCGCCCGAACACCAGCACACGCCCGCCACACACCCACCCGCCAGACACCCCTCACCAGCCCCCACACTCGACAACCCACACACACCCACCGAGAGGAGCCCTGCGCCCCGCGGCACGGGCACCCCACCCAGTGGCCCGCCCACGCCCCCCGCACACACCCCAGAAGCCCCAGGCCCACCCACCCTGGCCCCTGAATGCAGCCCACGCGAACTGTTCCCACCCGCGGACGCCAACCCACACGACCTCACACATTGCAGGACCCGGGCCCAGCCAAGCCCAGAAGGAGAAGGCCACAGCCCCGCGCCTCCCTCCCCCGCCGCTGCCGACCAGATTGGCCCGCCCGGCCGCCAGGTCACCACCGGGCCCCCCCAGCCGCCCGCCCCCAACCTACAGCCCCAGGACATGCCCTCCATCCTCTCCGCCGTGGCCGCAGCAGAAGCCGCCGCCCGCAAGCCCGCCCGCATCACAGCCCAACCCGCATCCACCACCTCCTCCTCATCCTCAGCCTCATCCAGCTCCTCCACCTCATCCTCCGACCCCCCCCTCCCCGCCGCCCTCATCCTCAAGGCCACGGCAAAAGCCAAAGCCGCGGCCGCACGCACCGACACCCCGACCCCCACACAGGCGACTTGGGCATCCCGGCAACGCACCGGGAAGACCCCCGACCCGACATCGGCGCCCTCACACCTCCGGACAGAGGTCGTCCTCAACCTGGAACCGGACCCCAACCCCAAACCCGACCCGAAACCCAAGCCGGCGCCCACGCGAGCACACACAACACCACAAACGCAACGACACAAACCCAACCGACACCGCCTCAACCCGGACCCTCACCCAAACCAGGACCCCCCAGCCACCACAACCCACGCCCCCCTCCCACCAGCAGCCACCACCACCGCAGAGGCGGCCACCCAACACGACCCCGTCCAAGCCCTCGTCCACATCGCCGTCACGAAGCGCCCCGTCATCCATCCCCCACAAACCACCACCACCGCCGGCCAAACCGACCCAGGGACGTGGGACCCCTCGACCACCGTCACCATCAAGCCCGGCCCCCGACCCGCCCCCCCTGCCCACCACATAGTGCAGCCCCAGGGGCTGCCCACGATGCCCAACCCCACACCCCCACAAGGGGGACGCGAAAACCCACAAGGGGTCCATGGCCCATACCCTCGGATTTACCCGAATAGGTGAGGAGGAAAGAAGAGACGGCGAAGCAATAGCACTACACAAGACACATATTCACACAAGACATATTCACACAAGACACATGCTCTTAAAACCGGTTTTAAGGAGTTGGCCCATATATGGGGATTGTGTAGTGCTAGTTGAACCAGCGCAACACCAACCCCACCACTACCAACACCACCACCACCAGCGGCCCGACCACCACCACTACCAACACCACCCCCACCACTACCACTGCCCCCCACCCTACCCCACCGGGCCACAACCCCCCGTGCACGAACAGCACCAGCGAATGGGATGGCAGCCACCGAGCGCTCCACCCGCATACCCCACCTACCGCCAGGGGCCAGCCCCCACGTACCAGCCACCCCCCCCGTACCAGGAACCGTATCACCCCGGCCACCAGGTCCACGCCGAAGGGGCCCCCCGGGCCCAACCCCGCCAAGGACAGTCACTCGACCCATACCACCAGCCGCTGCCGCCACCACACCCCTACGTGGCGGATCCATGGAAAACGGGGGACCTCCCCCCCCCCCCCCCCAGTACCAGGCGGCACCACGCGAAGCCCCCCAGGACCCGCCGACGCCTCCTGACTGGCCCGACTCGAGCGATGAGGCCCGGTCCCGCAAACGGCGGCGCTCCCGCTCCCCCGCTGCACGGCACACTCGCCCCCGGCGCCCACACTCCCCACACTGCCACCGCGCCTCAACCACCCACTCGCGCCGCTCCCGCTCCCCCGGGCGCCACCACGAACGCCACCGCCGCCCCATGTCCACCTCCCCCTCCCCCCTCCGGCCATACAAGACCCCCACCCCGAGCCCACGCCACCACTGCTCCCGCTCCCCCCGACGCCGCCAGGCACGCCACCGCCGCCCCACGTCCACCTCCCCGTCCCCCCACAGGCCCCGCCGGGTTCCCCGTTCCCCCCGCCGCCCATACCCATCCACCACCCCTAGCCCCCGCCACCACCACTCCCGCTCCCCCGGACGCCACCAAGCGCGCCATCGCCACCCCATGTCCACCTCCCCCTCCCGTTCCCCCCTCCGCCCGTACCCGTCCTCCACCCCCAGCCCCCGCCACCGCCGCTCCCGCTCCCCCAGGCACCGCCACCTCCGCCACCACCACAGGTCCACGTCCTCCCCCCGCCGCTCCAGGACCCCGGGCACGGACCCCTCCCCCCCCCAGGCCCCCGCCCACCTCGCCTGGTGGTCTGCCCCCGCTTTGCAGGAGTTCCGCCGCTGGGTGAAGTGGGCCGGGGGAGCGGGAAGGCACGATGGGGTGCACATGGTGCATACCTTCGAGGAGGTGTCCCCGCACCCCCGCCGACCCCAACGAGGCCGCCCCGGAGGCCATCATGCCACAAGCGGCATGGGAGGCCCTCCTCCGCGATGCGGTCCAGGGCCTCCGCCCCCCCTACACCCCCCAAGCCCTCCGCCAATGGCTCCAGGACACCCACCCCCAGGCCTGGGCCGTCGGCGCCCCCTCCCCACCCCGCCCCTCCCGCCACCACCACACCAGGAAGGGGAAGGACAAGGGCAAGGGGAGGGCAAGGGACACCAAGGGGCACTCAGGCAAGAGGGCACAAAGGGGCCCCAAGTGAGGGCAGGCACCCATAGGGACAGCGCGCCGGAAGAGACACCACATGGGGGCAGGAAACCACCCAAGAACCAGGAAGGGGCAGGAGCGGGGACCAAGGCGCGGAGGAAAAGGGCACCACGGCAAACGCCACGACCCACACCCAGGAAGGGCATACCACGACGGGGGGACCAGCGCCGCCCCAGCCCCACCGAATGCCCCAGGACTCACAGGGGCGCACCCCCCAACACGCACCGCCGAAGCAAGCATCGGACGCCGTACAGATCACACCAGCGCACACCCACCAGCCACCGGAAACCACACGGGGAATGGAGGGCACACCTACACGGGGAGAACGGGCCACACCCACAGAGGAAGCCGCAGGGAACGCCGCTGCAAGGCGCACCACCACGCCCTCACCGCCAGGCGACGACCCCGGCCGCCACAAGGGCCACCTCACAGGCACCGGAAGAGGACGAAGGCAAGGCCACAGTGACCAGGGCTAGGGACCGAAACCCCCAGAGGACACGGGACCAAGGCACAGGCCCCCAGGGAGGGCAACCCCACGGACGCCTACCCGACCCACCAGCCCGAGCGGCACGCCCAGGCCCCAACAGCACGGACCCAGCAAGACACCCACACCTAACCGCACCCCCCAGCAACCAGCCAGCCACGCTCCGGCCCGCACTCCGCACCACGACATAGGCCAGGCTGACCTCCACTGACCCACGGCGGCACAACGCGAGACCACGGCACACCGCACCACAGCGCGCCACAGTGCAACGCGCCACAGCACGACGCGACGCGACGCGGCACAGAGCGGCACAACACGGCACAACTAACCCTAACCTGAAGGACTAACCGAAGCAAGCCACCGCACACCCCGGAAGGCGCCGCACCAGCACGCCACACACCGGCACCGCAGGCCACACACGGGGCCACAGCGCGCCCGGCAACAACGGTGGCGGACCACCCAGAAGGTTAAAACCGGCACCGCAGAGGGGAAAGGACACGAACAACCCCAGACCCCTAACCCAGAGCCACACGCAGCCGCCTGGCGCAGCCGCCCAGCCGGCAGAGCCAGGAACCAACCCGGCAAGAAGGGGCGCCGAGCCCAACGTGTACATAGCCGACCCGACCCATGGGGCCGGAGAACGGCCAAGCAGAACGCAACCGCCAACAGCAGCCCGGAAGACAACACTGAATGCGGGCCAGTGCATGCGCCAGCCCAGAGAAGGCAGAGGGACGAACAGGCAGGCCCCCCCCCAAAAAAAACAGAGGGGGGAGGGGGGGGGGGGCGCGAGAACAGCCCACAGCCACCGAACCGCCCGCCAACACCACCAGAGGCGGCCAAACCCCCCCCCAGAAGGCACCGAAGACAGGACCCCCAAAGAGGCACAGGGGGACCACCCAGCCAAAACCGGCAACACCAAGCCAGGAACAGCGGCCCACCGGGAAAAGGGACACCGAAACATGTAGACACACACCACGAAAAAGAAAGAAAAAAGAGCCAGCAGCCCAGCCCGAAAGAAAGGGGATGGGGGGACGGGGACCACAAGGCCCGGGACAGGGACACCCAGCAACCGACACCACAAAAAAAAAGCGCAAAAAACACACCCCGACAACCCATCCAAGAAGGGCGGGGCACAGCCGAGACCCGGGCCAAGCACGCACGCCCACACCGCACACCGGAACCGGAAACGGTGGGGGGCAAGCGGAGCGCGCACGAAACCACACATGTCCCATAGCAAGGCCGAAACCGAAGCCCAACCACGAACACCACAAACAGCCGACACTAGAGGGACAACACCACAAACCGTGCCCAAACACACCCACGGAAGACCCCAGCCAGGACTGGCGGGGTTAACAAAACCCACACCCAAACGCAAACCGGACCCAAACACAAACGCCCCACAACAGTAAGAAACCCAGTGCCCACAGCCCAGGCACTGAGGCAGCCCGTGCCATGCAGGTGACCCGGCCAAACGAGATCCGGAGTCCGGGGGTAAGGCTGCATCCTAAGGCCTGCGCTGCTTTGGGACTCGAGGCGGAGCGTGCGACACGCAAGCGCCTCGGAACCCTAGTACCAAGAACGTGCATGCATGCCTTGGGAACGGGATACGCCAGGAAGTCCGGTGAACCTCTAGGGTTCCGTCCAAAGGGGGGGACGTGCGCAAGCACGGGGGCACACCCTCCCGGCGAGACAAGCCTGTCACGCTGGCGGCGATCAGCCCTCCCGGTGTTGCCCGGGGCCGCTTTGTTGGGGGCCAACAGTCAGGTCTAGCGGGATGTAAGCCGCCTCCCCTCTTCACGCGCGGAGCCTCTTCCTGTTCGTCACAGGGGCGACGCCAGGGGGAACCATTGGGCGCCTCTCCACGACCGAGTGCACCTACCTACCTACCTACCTTGTCAACGTTGTGTTCGCGCTCATCTCCTTTGCCCTGCACAGGTCAAAACAGGAATGAAAGGTATGCGATGCGAATGGAGCGCGCAGCGCGCACATAGGGTTAGAATATGCGCTTTGCTCGCGATGCATGTGCCTAATTGAGGCATTCACACGCTGTGACGCTTTCCCTGTACCCCAATTCATCCTTGTTCTCTCTTCACAGGTAAGAAAAGAAAGTGTTTGCTTGTGTGTAGCCGTAGCGTTAAAGTAGGGTTGCTTGAAACGCTTAGGCTTGTTTATAACTCGCAATAGGGTTGTTTTGCGTTCGCTTCACTTCCACGTGGGCAGGGGAGTGCATTAGCTTTTGGCCCTTAGCAAACATGGGCGTTTTGTATGCCCTTAGCACACTTGGCCACCCCTCCCCTCTAGTAGGTAGGGCTTTTGCCGTCTTCCCCCAAGGATAGGCGCCAGCACAGAAAATGGGCGCCATAGGAGTGGTAATAGTACCTGATTAGGACCTTCGGTCCGACATCAGCGAAGCCCGGTCTCCGGGAGCCACGCCGGGGAGAGAGGTGAGACACACACAGACATACGTAGCACACATAGGGGTATGGTAAACCCTGTAAGGAAGGGTAGAACCCCATGGGTCCGGACCAGTCAGGGGTCCTAACTGTGGGCTCGCTTGTCCCCAAGGAGGGAAGACACACCTTGCCTCATAACACCTTGCTTGTCATTCCCCCCTGGTGTAGTAAGCCACCGTTCTTCGTTGGCTCCCCAAGGTCATTACATCAGGGCAGTCCCCATGCAACACATGGTCAACAAGGCATACACTCGCTGGGTGGCTGCAATCCTGATAAGCGGCCACCTGGCCCACGCTGGAAACCATAGGCATGGGTCTGCAGGGCGCAGACAGGGTCAGTGCAGTGCTCAGTAAGCAGTAGTCTGTGAAAAGCCAATGGCCTTCAGCCAGGGAGTGGTTGTCACGGGGGGTTAACGGTCCTGTCCTGCGATGCAATGCGGGGCAACTGTGACAACTGCTCTTACACCCATACACAGGCACGTCTGGAGAAGAGTGCTCACTGCACCTGTCAGTAGACTGACACAGGGAAATTAGTTTCGCTTTTTACGCTGGGACATAGTCTCAGCACCGGTTAGTAGCTGCCCCTCATTGTTCTCAACGAGGTAGGAGCGGAAGATAGGGTTGATACTCCAGTCTGGTTGTATGAAGGCTGGAATAGGTTCCCAGGTCGCCTAAGATAAACCATAGCCATCCCACAGGGTTAGGAATTTCCAGCCCTGTTTATACTCGTGGCAAGCAATACCTGCAACCACGTAGTAACCATCAACTGCCATCTCATCGGCAGTCATCTCTTCGAGTTCGTCTGCCTCCTCTGGACTGGCAGCGTTCTCTAGGTCTATACGCTCGACCTCACTGTCGCTGAGGCGCCACTCATCCCAAGACAAATCGTCAGGGGAGTGATAGTGCCTCAACTGTTTAGGTGCACACAGCAGTTCACCACCTAGACGTGGACTGCACCTGACATGGATCCTGGATCCATCAATCCTGATGATACGATAGGGTCCAAAATAAGGGTCCTGTAGGCAGTTACGTGGCCAGGAGGGTAGGCGTGAATGGTGTACCAAAACAAGGTCACCAACCTTGAAGCTGGCAGGTCGCCGTAGGCGGTTCCGTCGGCTCAGTTCACGGTCACGAATGTGTCTCAGGTTAGTCCCAGCCTGGTTAGCCAGAGACTGCTTGTGTTCCAGCCAATCTCCCACAGGGCTCTTGAAGTCCTCAGGAAAGGGGGTTTTGAAGAACCAAGCAGCTCGTCCTCCATGGAACAGTTTGTGGGGGGTGAAACCTGTAGAAGAGCTCCGCTGTGAGTTCATGGTCAGCACTGCCCAGGGCACTAGGCGTACCCAGTCCTTGGTACGCTCCTGTTTCATCAGGATTCTTAAGTTTTGCTCTACCACACGGTTGTGTCTCTCACAGAGAGGGTTAGACGTGTGGGTATAGGGCACACCTGTGGTTACCTCCACGTTGAGGGCATTTAGCACTCGTTTGTACCACCAGGTGTCACTGCGGATGCGTACATCCTCATCAGAGTGCACCTGCTTAGGTGCCCCATAGGGTTCGAACCATTGTTCGACCAACATTTTCACAGTCTGCTCACCTGTGATTTTCTTATTGCAAGGGAACACACGGGTGAAGCGAGATAGGCCACAGGTGACCACTAGGCAACTATCATAGTCGCCGAAGCGTGGTAGGCCGTGGATGAAATCCACGTAGAGAAGAGAGTTAGCACAATAGGGTATGGGTAAGCTGGAGATCAGGCCCCTATCCCTACTGTCGCTCTGCTTGCTGGCATGACAGCCACAAGCATCCACAATGGTCTGCATATGCGACCTCAGTTCAGTCAGGGTTAGACTAGAGTAGAAACACTCACGGAAGGAGTCCACTGAGCGATTAGCGCCAGTGTGACCAGAACTGAGATGGGACCACTGTAGGCACCCATCCAGTTGTGCCTCAGGCACCACAATTCGGTCCTCGTAGAAGAGGTACTGATTGTTTTTATACCACTGGTGCCCGTCAATGACACGGGATTCGAGACCAGTGCTGAGTGTTTGGAGAATTTCTTTGTACTCTGACTGATAGTTGGTTAGACTCCAACCCTCCAGGATTCCAGCAGTGCGCATGGACAGGTCAAGCTGGACATCCATACGCTGGAAAGCCTCTCTGGCGAGCGCCTCAGAGCTCTCACCTATAAGCGCATCGAAGTTGTTGCGCAATATATAGTCAGACAGTTCATTCTTTATTCCGGGGATATGATGCACTGTCAGCCTGAACTGGCTCAGGTAAGTCCACCACCGTTTTAGCTTTGCTTTCTCTGGTTGTGGGCCCTTCTGAAAAGACTTCACAGGCTCCGTGCGCATCACCTGGCACGCGGACGGCTCCACGTGGAACACCACACCGGGGCCACCATCTTTGGGGCGTCCTCCCACGGCGAACTGCACACCATCGCAGACGCCGTCACCGCCACACCGCCACCCACAACGATCCAGCCCCGCAACATCTGGGTAGTCGTGGACGCCACGGTCGACATCCACCTCACCAGGCGCCTTGCGGACCTGCCCCTCCACAAAGCACTCGAGTCTGGCCTCACCACACAAGCGTTGGGACTATGGATGGCCTTCAGGGGCATGCACCCCCAGGACGCCCTACACATCGTCAAACAGGAGTCACACTGCTACGCATACGGCAATGGACGTGCAGACACGCAGGCCAAACACCAGAACACCAGCCACACCCCAGGGCTCGAACACGTGCGACTGGACACCCCACACCATAGCCACCTGCAGGACCTGCCCCAGATACCCCCGGCCACACAGCCCCCCCAATGGATGCCCGAGGACACGCCGTACACAGATCGAGACAAGCAGTACCACTACCCCACACCCATCCAGCAACTGGCCACCACACTGGGCCAGCCAGCGAACACCGAACTCCTCCGACGCCTCGAAGACTCCGTCCACACCCCCCTCTACTACTCCGCCCTGCGCCCGGATAGCCTCCCAGCACACCTACAAAAGCCCCGACTCCAACTCGCCCTCGAAAAGCTTCCCCTCCTCATCCCATACCACCGATGGTATGCGCGCCGCTCGATCCACGTCCCCGCAGGATACACCAAATGCATCTGTGGCCACACGGAAGAAGAAACCTGGGACCACTTCAAGATGTGCCCCCTGTACAGAGGACTGGACACCCTCACAGACTGGAACCCAACCCACACCATCGCACAGCACGCCGGATGGCTGACGCAGTCCCCGGCGACCCAGCAACTCACCACCGTCCTCAAGCAGACAGAGGTACTCAAGGCGGTCCGCAGGGGACTCGTCCCCACTGCCGTCTACACCTTGCTACGCACCCACGCGGAGGACCCCAAGGCCACGGCGGCGCACATGCAGCGGACGGCCGTTGCCAAGACAGCGGAGCAGCTCACATACCGCACCCACAAATACCTGCAGCATGCAGCAACCCTGCCCCAAACAGACCAAGCCCACCTCCTCAAACTCCTGTTCTACCAACCATGAGAACCTACCCCGTGATATACCAACACGGAACCCCCACCACGCCTACACACCATCCACCGAGCACAACACTGGAACGGCACAAACGGGCACCACAGGCACCGCACACACTCCCACCAGCATGCGCGCGCCACCAGCCCCCATCCCCCCACGCCACCGTCCGTCCACAGGTACCACCAACCGCCAGCCACCGCATGTCCCCTCTGCGTACGCCAGCGGCTACCACAGACGGCCCTGCCCTGCAACCCAGACCACTGGGTCTGCCTGGGAGCCACGCACCGCCTCACCCACTGCCCCCACTGCGGGGACCTCAACCCCCACCACCGCGAGCGGCCCGCGGCCCCAGCCGCACCCCCCCCCCGCCAGCCACCCCAGCTTGTTCGGGCCACTCACCGACACTCTCCGGGACCACCTGGGAGGGTACTACGTGGCGGACGCGGCGGACCACGCATGAACCAGAGCCGTGGCCACGGGCAGCACACCCCTGCCCCCCCACAGCCCACCCTTACGCCACAGCGGAGGCGGCTTGAACGTGGCGGCCCGCCGCATCCTCCTCGCCCTATACCTCCACCACCATGACCTACACCTCCCAGACCCAGAACTCCCGGCCCCCCAAGCAGCAGCCCTGACGCCAGAAGCGTGGGCGGACACGGCACCAGAGGAGATAGCAGCCTACCTCCGAATCACTTGCCGCCGGTTCAACACCGCCCTCGGCTGACGGAAGGGAACACCTTACCCACTCAGCGCACTCCTCTACCCGGCACACCACCCCCACCCCGCACAGCTGAAGCCCCCGGAGGGCTGGGCGTCTTTTCGGGACGCCCACCTGCCCGCCCCCGACGAGGCCACTGCCACACGGATGGGCCTCACGGACCAGCGCACCTACGTCAGAGGCCTCGAGATGAGCCTCCGAGAGGCACAACGCTGGCACGCCCGCTCCCCGTCGCCCCCACGGGGACAGGGGGGTTCACCCGCCTCCGACGGCCACCAGGCCAAGAAGACCAAGACAGGTCAGGGGGCCCGCCAGCGCGCCTGCCAGCAGGGCGCGACGGCCCAACCAGGGCCCCGGTCGAGCCACACCCCACCACCCCACGCCCAGACCCCCGGGGCACACCAACAACACCGCCCCCGCCAGCGCCCACCACCACCACCGTACCGCAGCACCCAAACCCTGCAGCCCAGTCAGCCACCACCGCCCACACATGTCCACACCATGCCAGGACCACCATACGCGCAGAGCAAGGGGACATGGCACCACCAACACCACCACCACGCCCCCGTCCCTCCCAACCCCTACCCCCTAATGCCCCCATGCTACAGCGACCCCCACCAGCTACATCCCCACCACGCCCCAGCACAACCAGGCCCCACGAACCACCCACTCCACATGGCACACATCACCGCACCACACCATCACGTATTCCACCACCACCAGCCCCTACCACCACACCCACCAACGCCGGGGTACCACACACAACCAGCACAACCTCAACACCACCACCACGCGGTCCAGCACCACCAGCCGCCCCCGCTACACGGGCCCACGACACACGAGCCACGGTACACCCCCTTGGACCCGCGGGGAGCCGCGCACGCACACGAGCAACACCAGTGCCTAGTAGGAGCGCCCCACCACCACCAGCAGCCCCCCCACCCACACCCCATACCAGCGAGCACCATCCACCAGCAGCCACCCATTACATACGGACCACAGCCCCACCAGGACGCCCATGCGGCCGCCTCCCACCCACACCCCGGCACCACAACCAGTCAAGAACCGCAAGGACCGCACGGCGCACACACGCAACACCCACACGACCCACAGGGACGCCCAGACCCCCAGCCAGCACAACACCCACCCCCGCCCCCCCCACCACCAACAGTGCCACCCCCACACCACCCCCCCCCGCCCCCCCCCCCCCGAGACCAGGCCACGGACGCAACGGGCGGCAGCCAGCACCAGCCAATTGACGTCGATGCCCCCACCGCGAATCCCCCCTCCGACGACCGCCACAAGAGACCCCATCACCGGACCCCACGCGAGAAAACGACCAGCACCCCCCCCAAACCCACACCACCCCCCCCATCACACCCCGCACCACCAGCCGCCGCACCGGCCGAACCCTACGCCCTACACGACCCCGCAGCGGTACGGTAGCACCTCCGGTGACTCGGGGAACAGGACGTGCTGTGCCTCCGCATCTCCGGCACCAGCACCCGCATCCGGGCGACCACCCTGGTCCAGGCGGCCACCCCTGGGGGAAGGCGTCCGAGACTTCCTCTTCAACGCCTTCCTCCACGTCGCCCGACACGACCGCCCCCCACGCGCCACCCCAGACGGCGAGAGCCCGCCCCCCACGGGGAGCCGGTTCTGGGTGCCCCCGATCGACTGGGGGCGACACCTAGTCGGACACCCCGTGCCGGAGCGGGACAGCACCCAGGGCCGCACCCGCTAGGGCGAGCCCAACATGGCCCACCCCCCACCCAGCGCCACCCCCGACAACACCAAAGCGTGGGAGCGGGAAACATGGGTAGCCCGGATGGCCTCCCTGAGCAACTTCCGGCACCACGTCCCGGGGGACATCCCCACGCCCGACGACCGGCAGCCAACCCCCTCCACGTACATGACCCTCATGTACAATCTGCACTACACCCTCTCCACCACCCACTACCACGCACCCACTGACCACTGGCTGGTACACGGCACCGACTCCCTCCTCCCCGCCGACTACGCCCCCCCCCCACACAACCCAGGCCTTGACACGTACGCCAGGTGGGACGAGCCGGACGACCCCCACATCTGGGGCACGTGGCAACGCAGATCCCTGGACACGCTGCTCTCCATCCGCAGCGGCAGCCAGGGCCTTGGTAGGGCGATGTATTGCCTCGCCAAGTGGACCCAACGGACCTGGGGGATCCCCACGGACCGGTGGGTGTGGGTGGTCACGCTGCGCCCCCAGCAGAGGGAAGCCCCCCCAAACCGCAGGGGACCCACCCCCCCACGCCCCACCACCCTACAGCTCTGCCCATACATGGTGGCAGCCCGCCTCATGGCGCTGCTGTGGCCGGGACGAGACACCCCCACCCAAAACTACCCCCACCTCACAGAGGAGGACATGCCCGGCATCCAGCGATGCTTCTTCCGCACCCTCGACTACCTCCAGCAAACACACCCGCACGTCCTGGAGCAGATATGGCCACCCCCCGGGTAACCCACGTGCCCGCGCAGCCGAGACAACGCCGCCACACCAGCACCAGCATGCACGGGTCACCAGGGAAAACGCGCACACACGCCCGGTGCCCGAACCCGCACCCTCGTTCTCGCTACCTGCAGGACCCAGCATCCTACGCCCGCCCCCGAAGCCCAGGGCCCTCCGCCGTCTCCCACAGCCCTCTCCTCCGCCTCCGACTCCACAAACTCCACCACCACGACCACCTCATCCACCACCACCACCACGTCCTCATCCAGCACTCCACCCCCCAGGCCGCGGGGGACACCTCCCAAACGGGCCCCCAAACCCGCCCCCACCGCGAGCAACCCCACCGCCGCGAAGGCCCACGCCCCGACGAGGCCCACACCCGCGACCCAGCCGAAACCCAAGACCGCCGCCAAACAGCCACCGAAACCCGTCAGCGCGCAACGACCGTAACCCGCAGCCAAGCCCAAACCCAAGTCGAAACCCGGCCCCACAACGGCAGCGCGAGCCCGGCCCCCCGAGGACGTCCTCTATGACATTCGGCCCCAGCCGTCCCAAGCCCGGAGGCAGCAGCGCCCAGCACGGCGCCCCCCCACCGTCACCGACGCCGCCGCCACCACCTTCATAGCGGAGCGCGCCGCAGCCGAAGCACGACGCACCTCGTCCCGCCACCTCTCAAAGCCCGCACCCCAGGCCCACGGACCGCCCCCGACCAGGCCAGAACAACGCCAGGGTCCGCCAGCAGCGTCCCCGCCCCCCTACCAACCCTCGATGACAGCCCACATACAGCGCATGCCCCGCTACCGCCGCCGCCGCGAGTCCCCGCCCAACCCCGAGGCGGAGACCGTGCGCGCACACCCGCGGGTCCACATCCGCGCGCGCTGCCACTCCCCGCGCACCCCCAGGGAACAGGACTACGAGGAATCCCCCAGGCCCGCCACCGCCACCGGTCCCCACGACCCCGTCACACCCACCCACGCCCACTCCTCGGCCCAAGACGGCAGGCCCACCCAGGGACAGTGGTGGCAGCGCTGGACCCACACGCAGCCCTGGGAGCTGCGAAAGTCGGCCCGGGGAGAGCCCTCCCTCGAGGGCCTGGTCCATCGGCCCCGCAAGGGGTCGGTGGAGAACTGCCGCCTCCGGCCGGCGGGGGGGTGGATGCCGCAGGCCGCATGGGAAGCCATGCTGGCCGATGCGCTCCACCCCCTGGGAGTCCACCCCCGCAACCTCGCCGCGCCCAAGGACCACCCGTATGTCCTCAGGCGCCTGCGGGAGACCCTCCAGGAGACACAGCGAGACAGCATCCGCCTGTGGGACATCACCCAAAGCCCAGCCCCGCACACACACACCCCCTCACCACCCCACAAGCGTCGGCGCACCGACACCGGCAGCACCCACAGCACCCCAGGAGCCCTGCGCACCACGCAACACGACGCGCCTCAGCCCCCGGCCAGCTGCACCGCCACCTAACCCCGTTACCCAGCAAACCACCACCACGGGGCGCCACGCCAGGCCCCGCCCAGAAGTCACCAAACGAACCGGACGCCGAAGGACGCCAACGCACACGACAACGGGCACCACTACGCCCAAAGGCACCGAACCCAGGCCCGCTACCGTCGCAACCGCCTAACCGAGCCAAAACCCAAAGACAAATCAAACCCGAGCCACACCCCAAAACCGCTAACCCTTGACTCCTAACCAGGCCCGCCGAGGGAACAACATAACCACAGCCCACACCCACAGCCCACACAGCCGCCTAACCAGCCAGCTTCAGAAGCAAAGAGACACCTAACCAAACCCACCCTGGCCCAAGCCCGTGTACATCAGGACGCGCGAGCCGCACCCCTGGGGCGCGACCGCCGCCACAGCACCGACGACACACGCCAGAGGACACAACACTATTGCACCGCCGCACCAGCTGCCCGTGCCTGTGCCTGCAGTGTACGCGCGGGTGTCCCCACATGTGTCCATGGGTAGGGCCACATGCCCCCTCCTTTGGGCGGCAGCTCTGGGGGCTGCCCAGCCGTGCGGAGTATCTCTCACCACAAGGGGTATTGCTCCCGCTAGTCTACGGTACGACCGCCTCACCCTTGCGGCTTGAGTTGCGGGGCCACTCTGCTTGGCAGGCGACCCCCTCCTGGACTGTGTACCGGCTCGCCTGTCACCGGTTGCTTCCATGGCTCCGGGTGACGTTTGCCATGGTCCCCGATGCAGCCTGGCCGGGCTCGGACCAGTGGCCTTGGAGTAATGCTCCTGCCACTGGCCCGGTGGGTCGACTGGGTCGCCGCAGTGCGTCCGACCCATGGGGTGTTGGTTCTTTCCTGTCCCTCGGCCGGCCTACGTGTGTGCAGTGTCCTGGGCCGCTTGGCTCCTGTTCACCGGTGTGCCCGTGCGGTTTGCTGTGTTGCGTCTGCATTGTCCTGGGCCACTTGGCTCCTGTTCACCGTTGTGCTCGCTCGGTGTGTTGTGTTGCGTGTGCGGTGTCCTGGGCCACTTGGCTCCTGTTCACCGGTGTGCGCGCTGTGTGCGGTGCGCGTGTGCCATGGGTGGTTGTGTCCCTCTTCCTCCCCCCCTAATTTTCATTTTTTTTTGATGGAAAAAAAAGAAAAACAGGGGCGACACGTGGACCGGGTGGCCGCGACAATGCCTTCCCAAGCACATGCGGGAGCGGCTCAAGAGGCACCTGACATAGGGCAGTGGGAGGGACAGGACGTCCCCTTGGTAAGACCTTCTTCCTGCAATGTCAAAGGAGGCATCCCGAGCTCCCGAAGATACCTACCTACCTACCTCAGTGCAGTGCTCAGTAAGCAGTAGTCTGTGAAAAACCAATGGTCTTCGGCCAGGGAGTGGTTGTCACGGGGGGCTAACGGTACTGTCCTGCGATGCAATGCAGGGCAACTGTGACAACTGCTCTTACACCCATACACAGGCACGTCTGCAGAAGAGTGCTCACTGCACCTGTCAGTAGACTGACACAGGGAAATTAGTTTCGCTTTTTACGCTGGGACATAGTCTCAGCACGGGTTAGGAGCTGCCCCTCGTTGTTCTCAACGAGGTAGGTGCGGAAGATAGGGTTGATACTCCCGTCTGGTTGTATGAAGGCTGACATAGGTTCCCAGGTCGCCTCAGATAACCCATAGCCATCCCACAGGGTTAGGAATTTTTAGCCCTGTTTATACTCGTGGCAAGCAATACCTGCAACCACGTAGTAACCATCGACTGCCATCTCATCGGCAGTCATCTCTTCGAGTTCGTCTGCCTCCTCTGGACTGGCAGCGTTCTCTAGGTCTATACGCTCGAATTCACTGTCGCTGAGGCGCCACGCATCCCAAGACAAATCGTCAGGGGAGTGATAGTGCCTCAACTGTTTAGGTGCACACAGCAGTTCACCACCTAGACGTGGACTGCACCTGACATGGATCCTGGATCCATCAATCCTGATGATACGATAGGGTCCAAAATAAGGGTCCTGTAGGCAGTTACGTGGCCAGGAGGGTAGCCGTGAATGGTGTACCAAAACAAGGTCACCAACCTTGAAGCTGGCAGGTCGCCGTAGGCGGTTCCGTCGGCTCAGTTCACGGTCACGAATGTGTCTCAGGTTAGTCCCAGCCTGGTTAGCCAGAGACTGCTTGTGTTCCAGCCAATCTCCCACAGGGCTTATGAAGTCCTCAGGAAAGGGGGTTTTGAAGAACCAAGCAGTTTGTCCTCCATGGAACAGTTTGTGGGGGGTGAAACCTGTAGAAGAGCTCCGCTGTGAGTTCATGGTCAGCACTGCCCAGGGCACTAGGCGTACCCAGTCCTTGGTACGCTCCTGTTTCATCAGGATTCTTAAGTTTTGCTCTACCACACGGTTCTGTCTCTCACAGAGAGGGTTAGACGTGTGGGTATAGGGCACACCTGTGGTTACCTCCACGTTGAGGGCATTTAGCACTCGTTTGTACCACCCAGTGTCACTGCGGATGCGTACATCCTCATCAGAGTGCACCTGCTTGGGTGCTCCATAGGGTTCGAACCATTGTTCGACCAACATTTTCACAGTCTGCTCACCTGTGATTTTCTTATTGCAAGGGAACACACGGGTGAAGCGAGATAGGCCACAGGTGACCACTAGGCAACTATCATAGCCGCCGAAGCGTGGTAGGCCGTGGATGAAATCCACGTAGAGAAGAGAGTTAGCACAATAGGGTATGGGTAAGCTGGATATCAGGCCCCTATCCCTACTGTCGCTCTGCTTGCTGGCATGACAGCCACAAGCATCCACAATGGTCTGCATAAGCGACCTCAGTTCAGTCAGGGCTAGACTAGAGTAGAAACACTCACGGAAGAAGTCCACTGAGCGATTAGCGCCAGTGTGACCAGAACTGAGATGGGACCACTGTAGGCACCCATCCAGTTGTGCCTCAGGCACCACAATTCGGTCCTCGTAGAAGAGGTACTGATTGTTTTTATACCACTGGTGCCCGTCAATGACACGGGGTTCGAGACCAGTGCTGAGGGTTTGGAGAATTTCTTTGTACTCTGACTGATAGTCGGTTAGACTCCAACCCTCCAGGATTCCAGCAGTGCGCATTGGACAGGTCAAGCTGGACATCCATACGCTGGAAAGCCTCTCTGGCGAGCGCCTCAGAGCTCTCACCTATAAGCGCATCGAAGTTGTTGCGCGATGTATAGTCAGACAGTTCATTCTTTATTCCGGGGATATGATGCACTGTCAGCCTGAACTGGCTCAGGTAAGTCCACCACCGTTTTAGCTTTGCTTTCTCTGGTGGTGGGCCCTTCTGAAAAAACTCACAGGCTCCTGGTCAGACAGCCAGACAATAGGGTTAGATCCCAGGAGTCGGGATTGTGACGAAAGCACCAACATACCGGCCAGGAGTTACTGGTCATAGGTGCTGTAATTGGAACGCGCTTGGTTCTATTTCCAATTCCAGTGTCCCACTGGCACCAGTCGCCACTCACTGGTAGGATAGTCATGTTTCAACAAACCATCACGGTTCAGTCCACTAGTACGATAATTGCAGTGGGTTAGTTCAGCGGGGTTAAGCTCCTGCCATTGGTAGATCGTACCACCCTCCCCTACATCACTGGCATCAGTGATCAGGACTATCTCGCCCTTAGGGCGGGGTACTCCCAGGCAGTTGGAGGAGGCAATCTTCTTCTTCAACTCCTGGAAACACTCTTACTCTCTGGCGGTCCACCTCCAGGGAGTAGTTTTCTTGATTAGGTCGGTGAGGGGGGCAGAGGAGTAAGTAAAATTGTGGATGTGACGCCGATGGAAATTACAGGCGCCCACAAAACTCCTCACGTCGTGTAGACCCTTCTTAGGGTCATCGCGAATCTGTATGTCCTGTAGGGGCTGCATCTTAGACACGGCTGGTTTCCACCAACCATACCCCACGTCGAAACCCAAATATTCCATCTCCTCTTTCATAAATTCACATTTTTCGAGTTTGATTCGGAGATGGTTTTCTTGACAAACAATGAAACATTCACGGAGGAGAAGGACATGGTCCTCTTGGGTATTAGTACCCAAACTCACGTCGTCGATATGAGCCTCCATTTCTGCACCCCGAGAAATCCACTCCTGTACTAGAGGCCTGCGCCTCAGTATGTACAAAATTTTGTTCATTAGCTCCTGGAAGAGCGCTGGGGCATTAGCCACCGCGAAAGGCATAACCTTCCACTTAAAGACACGGCCCTTAGGGGTTATAAAAGCCAGCAACTCCTGAGCTGCGGCGGTTAGGTCCACCTGCCAGAAACCAGAGCGTTTGTCCATTTTGGTCTTGTACCTGCATTTGGCAATACGCTCCAGGGTATTTTCCATGTTAGGAATACTTCCTGAGTGGTTCTGGGTTTTCTTGTTGACCTCACCATAGTCTACAACCAGTCGTAGGGCAGTCGACCCTGGTTTGGCAACCAGGAAACAGGGACTGCAGTGATGGGGGTAGTCCCCCTTGTTATATTCTTCAAGGAGGCCAGCATCAATACATTCCTGGATCTGGCGCTCGATTTCTTCAACCTGTTCCTGTGGAGCGGGATAGGGACGACGCCTCACTCGCGTCTTTTCAAATTCAGGCTTCAGTTTCAGCACCATCTGGACCAGTTTTTTACCAGAGAGGGGAGGCGGCAAGGCGCCGAACACCTCCTCATAGGTTAGCAGCAGTTTCTTCAGTCGGGGGTCAAGGTTAACACTCTCGAGTTTCTGCAGGAAATCCTCCTCAGCATGGAGGTTGCTCTTTCCATGTTCTTTCTTTTTCTGCCGATCAGCAGTTTCGGCAGGCACAGAACCATCGTCCCACTCAGGGGGACATTGCTGCCCATACCGCAGAGAATACACTAGCGGTATCTCAGGATCAGGCAGCGTATAGGAATCATCGTCCCCCTCAGACCAGATGGAGGATTTCCAGTTCTGTCTGAGGTATTGCAGCCGCTCTTGGCGCTCAATACCTTCGGCCTTCAGGTACAACAGCCGCCGGAGTTCCTGAGTGTCATGCTCAGACAATGGCATGTTATTAGAAGCAGGCCGCGCCAGAGCATCAGCACTCCGGGCCACGGGTTCACCTGTGTGCATAGGCTGCATGTGTAGCACTGGCTTCCCAACAGGGGAAGCGGGTTCAGAGGTTGACTCTAGATCTATCTCCTCCAGCAACAGCTGGGCTAGGAAGGCACTGTGTTTTAGGTCAACACAGCTGGGATCAACAGGAGGGATAGTGCTGGCGATCTCAGACAGTTGGTCGTCAGCATCCTCCTTTACAGCTGCAGGTTCCAGATAGCCATCGGGAGATTCACACCCTGTAAGTGTGGCAGATAGGTGCTCAGGAGATCGATTTTTGAGATCAGAAAGGGTCAGGCCACGATTTTCGGCCATGACCTCTTTCAGTAGCACCTGGTCTAGGTCACACAGGGGTACAGGATTGAGAGATCCATCAACGATGGACAGGAAACTGGCCCACTCAGGGGCCTGCATAGCTGTGTCTGAGTCCTCAGGCACATAGATGGGGCCGTCGGAGAGTTGCACTCTTCCCAACGTCATTCGATCTAGCATACGGCGCCAGTAAGCATGTTCACCAGAGCAGCCCCAGTCAGGGGTGCACATGACAACCCTTCCTCCCTCATAAGCGATTTTGGTTAGAACCTTCGCGAGCAGGGAGAAGGGTGGGTTAGCATACGCTAGGCCCATTGCTTTCCAGAAGAAACGGAAAGCATTGTTCAATTTTTTCGAGCAGTACAACTGCATGATGTGCTGTTGTTGGCTCGCAAACAATTCCACCTGGATCTCATCCAGGTTTACCTGAAGGGCCGCCAGTCACTTTTCAAGAACGTGACGGGCCAATTGGTAGTTTTCAGTACGATAGTTAGTCTTGGATGGGTAGCGCAGTCCAGACTCTTTTCGTCCTGACAGCTCCAAAGGTACGGAGAACAGCCCACTGCCAAAGTCGCAGTGCAAAGAATAGGGGCGCTGGAGAGACAGCATTTTTCCCTGGGGGTTTCTTCGTAGGAAGTCTGTACCAATGACGATGTCAAAGGCGTCGGTGTCCAGCACTCTGCAGTGTTGGGTCACGGTTTCGTCGCCCAGGCATATAGTCACATCGACCCCCCCCAAGGAATGGATGGTACGCCCATCCCCTACTCTTATGGCCACGGTCTTAGTTTTCTTGAAAGTCTTTAGCAGGCGCCGGGCCACTATGGAAAGTGTTGCACCGGTGTCAAGCACCGCTCGAAAAACTTGATCCCCGATTTTCACGAGGATCCAGAAAACCAAGTCCTCCTCTTCGGAGCCGCCCCCCTACTCCTCATCAGGGAACTTGACATCCACCCCTGCAGCTATGAGGGACCTGGCCATCCAGGCCAAGCGTCTCTTCTTGGAGTTATTCCCCTCAGAGGTAGCGTTATCCCCCTGGGGGCGCTTCTTGGGATCACCTGCGGCAGGAGGGGGTGTAGCAGCAGGAGAGGTTGTAGCAACGGGCGCTGATGAGCGCCTCTGGGGGTTAGGGGGTCCATTTTTGCCACCCCCCTTGCCACCTCCTTTACCACCTTTATCCCCATTCGGAGGGTTTTTGTGGGTGTTTGGGTCTTCTGGCGTTCGGCCTCCTGACGCTTGAGTTTATCACTCTCGCGTTTCTTTATGTGGCATTCGTCTTCGTAGTGACGACGTTTGCCACAGTAGCCACAGGTGATGGTACACCTGAAATGATCCTGATGGGTCACAGGTTTCCCATCCTTGGTATGCTGCTGTCGTTTCATCTGCAGCATACAGCTACTGCGGTGATCGCAGTCAGAGGCATGACAAGGCCCCCCCTTGTCATTGACAGGTTTGCAGTAGAACAGAGGGGGTGTACCTGCATCAGGTTTAACCTCATTCATGGCACGTAGGTTACCCCTCCCTTTACCACCTCCCTGGTTGGTGTTATTGGGATTTTTGGGCCCTTTCCCTTCGCCACGTTCGGGGGTAGGGGTACCACCTGGACCCAAGTGCTTCTTCAGGAATTTCTTAATGTGGGAGTCATTCTCTCTCTCAAGAGCTAGCTCAATCAGGAGGTCCACCAGTTCATCGTACGAGTGGGTCCGCCTCTTCCTCTCAGAGAGAGAGCGGCAATCATCCCACGTACGTTGGGGGATCTTACTCATGAGCCACAGGTGGGGCTCAGTGGCTCCGTAGGAGCCCACGTTCATCCGCGAAAACAGATACTCGAAGTCGCACACGTATTCAGAGATTCGCGCAGCGGAAGGAAACTCAGGGAGCATAGGTAGCTCCTCTATCTGTGTGCGCACACTGAGGTCAGTCTCATAGACTGGGAACGTTTTCTCCAACCTCCGGAGTACCTCTGCCCAGGTGGAACAGGTGTTCACAATCTGTTTCATCTGTTTTTGCAAAAATTTCTTTTTGCATGAGTGTTTCAGCAGTGAGCATTTGGTGGCCACATCCACATGGGATTGGCCAGTCAGCAAAAGAAACTCAGCAAATTCTTCTGCCCATTCGGGCAGATTTTTGGGGTCGAGATTCGGCAGTTCCAGCTGGATGTTCGCCTGGGCAATAGGTCTGCCCGTCTTCCCACCCCCCGGAGTTAGGCCAGAAGGTGATACGCCGGCAAGAGGTGCCAGGGCTGACAGCCCTCTTTTCTCAGTCTCTGTCCCAGGCACGTCCTGTAGTTCAGCCATGGGCACTGTCCTGGCACGGGGGTGAAAGGGGCTGGGGCAGGTGACCTTAGGCAACAGCCTTGAGACCCTTGATCTCTTAAGATCTTCGGCCAGGGTGCTCAGTCTTGGAGAGGGAGAGGACAACTCTTGCTTGGGTAAGGGTTCTGCAATACCCAGTTTCGCCTTAACGGCTTCCGATAGGGCCGTCACATCTGGATCTTCTGATCCAGACAGAAGTTTGGCCAGCAGTTCGGCCGTATGATCCAGGGCACCGTAGGTTGGCCTTCGATGATGTTGTCCCTCAACTTGAGTCGGGCCTGCTTCGGGAGCCCTTGGGGTTGGACAACATGCTCTTGGATACCTGGGTCTGGGTCGTCTTGGCAGGGATGCTGTCTCGGCTCTGTCGGACGGCAGGCCAGAGTGCGTGCAGGACCCTAGGTCTGTACGTGGTCTGGATCCGTGTACTGCCAATGGCTCCTCCCCATCTTCTCCACGAATGGATTTGTAGTACTCCTCATGGAGGATGTATTCATCCATTTTCTTCCTCAGTCCCTCGTATTCCTCAGGGCCTCTAATCGCTGTTGAGGATGATGCCGGACAGGCGGATCGGGAGACTGAGGCTGCTACGCGCCTGTGGAGATGATGCAGGCTGTCTCCACCGTGGGCCGCTAAGGCCTCGGTGGTAAGGATTGTATTTTCTTCCGCCCTTCTGCGATCTGGATCTCCTTGGGACCCAGATGCGACACTGAGATGTGGAGCTCGGTAAGGTGGTTCACTCATAGGGTGGGCCATGCTGCCCATTTGTACTTGGACAGTTCTTATGGGCCAGGTCCTGACGCTTGGCGTGGACATGATGAACTTGTTGTTGAGCTTTGTGTGCTGCACTTCTTCTCAGGGTCGGTTCCAAAGGTCACAAGGGACTGTCTCTGCTACCGGAAAGATGTCCTTGATTAGTGCCCTAGATATTTTGATGAAATCCTGCAGGTTTTGAAGTTGAAAACCCAAACTAAAGCAGCAAGTAGAGCAAGAACAGGATGTGGATCGAATCAATGATTGGTTTTGGAATCCAGTGTAACACAGAAGGGCTGCAGATAGACAATGCAGGTATAAACACAAAGATTCAAACACAAATGGATAATACAAAAGATTTTATATGAAAACTGGACTGACTCTGGCCTCCAAGATAGCATCAGGCACTTCATGTGCACTCTTTTGGGTGTAATGGTGCTGGTTAGGAATGTGGGGCATAGATGTCAGGCCAACACAGAAAATGTCTTGGCCAAGCAACTGAATTCAGAAACAGTTAAAAGGTAGAACCACAATAAGTGGTAGAAACAATTGAGTATAGGGGTCTTGGGGTGGGAGACCACTAGGCTTAACCTCCAAGGCCTAAAGCATGAAATGCCTATTTTATTTCGGTATATCCTCCATGAAGGAAGGTACCTCCGCTCAGTTGAGTGGTAGGGGTGAACTTCATGGGGGGGCTAGGTTTACAACCCTAGTTACTTTGAGAAAGTGTACTTTAGGCTTCAAAAGAGAGATAAAAATACTTAAGTTAGTTTTAGCATCAACAAAAGGGTTTTAAGGGGGGCTTGGCCTGGATCAAGCCCTCCAAGAAAGACATGGGAGTGACTGTTTCTTACTCTTGCACTGGGCGTCCTTGCACTGGCGCTTGTTCTTGTGCCAACGTCGCTGCCGCTGACACTCATCGTGCCTGTGAGCACAAAGGAAGGACTGCATTCCCCACACACAAACAGACGGCACGGTTGCCGTTCCTCTTTCACGGCTTCCATTAACCATGGTGTTCACCGCTCGATTTCCAGCACCATGTCGTCACGCTCGTATGCGGCAAGGTGGGCTGCATGCCTGACACAGCCGGCATGAACTTTTCTGTAGCAGGATTGGGTTCTCACGCTGCCTTGGGATCCACGTGGTAGTTTTGGCCGCTCACTCTTCGAAGCTTGCCCTACTCTACCTTCAGGTCTCCTTGGTTTTTGACTACGGATCCTGGATTCCAGCTTTCATTCCTTGATTCTGGTTCCTTGCCTCCATGTTTCTCACGAGGATTTTTGCAAACAAAAACGTGATCTCAAAATCCAAAATTTGATACCCTCCCTGCAGCGTAGCATGATACCCAGACCATAGTGGACGCAATCAACATCCGAACATCGAACTCCATTGTTGCTTGCTGTTGTAACATGTTCTTGCTGTCGTCCACAGCGACGAAAAGTTCATGGACCCTTGCCGGGTCTGCAGTCCTGCCGTCACATTCCTAAGGCAAAGTAGATGTGACCGCAATAAAAATTTATATTATAATCGATAACCAGAACTCTAAAAACATGCAAAATCAGAATCTAATCTACAGTTCTTAACACGTAATCAATGCCCAGGCGCCTTGCTTCTGCGGCGCGCGCTGATCTCCTGCGACTTGCGCTAAAATAATAAAATAATCCTGACATTTTTTTTCTAACTGTGGGGCCTGGATGGCGAAGACGGTTCATCGTACACCGGAAGGGCTTCACTACAGCGCTGTGAGCGGCTGCGCTGTACCCGCCATGAGTAGAACCAGGACGGCGCTGATGGGAGCGCTGCCAGAAGGAGTGAGGTGCTGACAGCGCCTTCATCAACGACTGCGCCGTGCAAACCGCCACGAGCAGAGGTAGGGCGCTGATAGGAGCGCCGCCAGAAGGAGTTGACGGCTCCTTCATCAATACCGGCACTTTGTTGGGCGCCAGGAGGGCGAAACAGCGCGTTGGTCACCGCCGTCAGCAGGAATGGGGCGCCTACAGCGCGTTGGTCACCGCCGTCAGCAGGAATGGGGCGCCTACAGCGCCTTGGTTAGCACTAGGTCTGGTGAGACAGCCCCTTGACAGCCCCTTCACAGCGCCGTCGTAAGGAGTGGGGCGCCCACGTTGCTTTGGACCGCGGTGGCGCCGGTGGCACTTTCTGAGAGGGCGCCTGTGGACTTTGACAAGGGACGGCAGAGAGTGACAGTAGGTAAATTTTGGTGTTGGCTGCTTTCCAGCCTTTTAATTTGCGTCGTGTTGCATTTTGTGTCATTTGCTTCGTTCGCTTGAGCGACCGTTATCATTGTATTATTAATTTTTGACACTGCTTTGCGTTTGGGGTGCCACTCCTGCGTTGCAGGTGCAGAGCATCGCAAGCGTGTCACGGGGGCGGCGGCACGAGAGCAGTGGGATGCGGGTACGGTGAGCAACAACGCACACGTTTCAGGTGTGGCGACTGTTGCATGCCAGCTTTGTCTTCGCTCGTTTTCGTTTTGTCTTCGCCGTGTTTGGTTTCTTCGTCAAGGGTTTATTTTTTGGTACTGCTCTGTGATTCTGTGTGTGTGTGTTTGTGTAGAGGTGGAACAAGAGCAACACAGAGCAACACGAAAGGTGAGCACACGTGGACACGTCCTGTTTACAGGTGTGTTGTGTGTTGCATGCCTGCTGTGTGTTCGCTTCGTTTGTTTGTGTCTCTGTCGCCCAGGCTTTTGTGCTCCTGCCTTTGCAGGTTGAACAGCCAAGAATCCAGGATTCACATGAGTTGAATGTACATTTTGGGTATGTGTTCTGTGTGCAGTGAGTGAGTATTTTTTTTCGAAGTCGGGGATTGTAATGGTACTTTGTTTGTTGCTTTTATGAAAATCCTTCAGCGGAACTTCCTTGAAACCTCCTTCAATGCATGAGAGCAAAGCATACAAAACATTTCCCAAAACATAATGTCATCCCCAACTTCTGTGTACAACAACAAATATCAAATAATAAACAATTTCAAAATCCTACATACATTTATTAATAACATCTTTCTGAATTCTATTTTATTCCCCAGTATCTTACACTGTGCTGCGCATGCGCGACCCATCGCGTTAGCGATCTTCACACCGTGTCCTATTACACGTAACGGATTCCGCAGGCGTGGAGTACCAATGGTCCCACGCATCGATCCTAGATGCAACGGCGGCGTAACGTGTAGCGAGCGACTCCAGTGCGCTAAAGCACTTAGCCGTGTTGCCGTTAGACATCTTAAGATGATCTGCCACGCTAGCCTCCATCACCTTAGAATCCCGTCGGTAGCGCTGAACCGCCGCATCAAACTTAGCCAATGTAGACAAGATTTGGGTCATCCGGTCCCCGTAGGACTAGCTGATGCCCACGGTAGAGGCTACTGCCTGAGAGAGTTCCTCATGGGATCGCTGCAACTCTGGATTCTGAGTTCGCAGGTCCTTCACCTGTGCCATCAGAGATTCGATGCACGTTTCATAGTGCACCACACAGCGGGGACAGTCACAGGTGTGCTGTAGGTCGTCCTCCCCCCGTGTAGGAGCGGGGCACCCAAAATGTCGAAACGATGGACCCCCCCCTCCACGAGGAGGAGATGACCCACCACCGCCCCCCCCAGCAGCCCCCCCTGCCACGGAGGGACCAGAGGGCCCCCCCGCAGGGCGAGACGGGGGTGTGGGGCGCGCAGCAACAGGTGCCGGCGCCCCCCCACTAGAGGGATGCCCCCCCCCCCGAACCCCCACCACTAGATGGCCGAATCAGGTGCGGGATTCCTTGCACTTGCTCATTGTAAGCCACCTGGCGGTGGCGGGGTGACGGCGGAGGGGGAACGAGACCAACAGTATTCGGCCGCGGCGGTGGGGGTGGGGACTCGTCCACCACAATATACAGTGGTGACTCATGAACCACCATAGATGATTGGGTTCTCGGATGGGAAGTAAAAAACAGGCTCCGATCTTGTTGCAACCTCTGGATCCCCCCCCCAATTGGGCAGTTGGGGGTCCTCCGTAGGAGATGTAGTTGTGGGGGGGAGAGACCAAGTTTATTGGGAGGGTTGCTGAACCTCCCTCCACCTGATTCCCTCCCCCCCCGCACAGATTGTTGACCTTCGGCATCGCCGGAGAATCATCCACTAGGGATGGGCGATCTTTCGCGCCACTCATAGGCACTGGAGATGCAGTACCGGCCCGGTCCTCCGTAGGCTCCGGAGATTCCACGACAAGACACGGGCGGTTTTTGACGCCGCTCATAGGCACCGGGGACTCTTCCACAACAATGAACTGAGGGGCCGGAGAGTCCTCCACCATGATGTAGTGGGAAGCCGGGGATTCTTCCACAAGCATGGGGCGATCTATGGTCCCTGACATAGGTTCAGGAGGTGCAGGCGAAGAGGCAACGGAAATAGGGAAATGATGGAGTTTATGACGTTCCAGCACTCCAATCTCCTCCTCTGCATCGTCGTTCCCTTGCTCCAACGCCAAGGGGAACCACTGGTCACACTCATCCTCCTCGATTTGCGTGCGGGATTCCTCAATGATCGTAGGATTTAGCCTGGATCCGCTTGGGGGATTGGGATACGCTCCCAAGGCAGGGGATTCCTCCACCAGGGAGGGAAACCGCCGCGATCCACTCATTGGAGTGGGCGACGATTCCACCATCGTGGGGTTCTGCCTAGTCCCCGACAGGGCTTGCTGGATCACGGCCACGGCCTCTCGAGCCGGACCCAGTTGGCCATGGGGATCAGGCGTGGGCGCGAGGACTCGACGGTTTTCAGCGTCGAGCTGGTCAACAATGGGGCTGATGGGCCCTGCCGCAAACAGGTTTTTTCTGACCTGAGGCTTTGGCAACCCCCCTAGCGACGGAGGAGTGCCAGAGTCGACCACGATGGGCCCCATTGGCGAAGCCATCGTACCCCAGTCGGCAGTGCGTGAAGGTGCAGTGTTCGTACGCTCGATCACCCCAGTAGATGAGTCGATTACTGCCCGATTCTCGGCGCTAGTAACGGTTCCCGAGCCCATAATAGGCAATTGTGGTCCTCTTATCGCTCTCTAAGGGTGGCCGTCTATTTCCCCCCCAACCATCCCGGGTACAACAGCTGGATCTCGAGGATGGGGGGCCCCGATGGGAACATTCGGGGATTTCGGAAACTTAGGATTTGTAGCCACTTGGGGCTTGGCCCGTTTTTGCGGCCCCTGCCCGGTCGATGGGGTCAGGGCCGAGGAGGTCCTGAGAGTGCGGACCTGGACACCCTCAGCTATCCCTCCCGGGGAAGAGATTTTAATTTGAATTTGATCCACGATGTCTTGGACCGATCGCTTTCCGCGATGCCAAACGCCCAACAGAGACGAAAAATTTTCGCCTCGGCTACCATGAAACCAGACCGGGTGGTCAGGAGCAGAGGTCGCAGTGGCATGGGCAGCAACATTGCTTGGCACAGAAGACATAACGATAGTGTTGACTGAATAGTATCTTGCAAACAGATATGGTACACATAGCCAATGAAATACCTGATATGCACATATGAGAAATCCACCCTATCATCCACTAATTGATATAACTACTAAACATCCAAGATTGCCTTATCTATCCCACATCCTATGTTCCTAACAAGGAAATGGAATATGATATACCCTATCTCATATATATCCCACATATAGGGCCATATAATGTTCCCTTAGGGGTAATATGCCAGGGTAGCGCTGTGACCTTTTTCAATGGCATGTCCTTGAGACATGATGGGCCAAATGTGGCCAATGCCCAATTTCGAAGTTTGCACATTGCTGTTTGGGTGTTTGGGCACACAGTGAGGCAAGTTTTACAGGTTTAAGTAATAGTTGGGGTGCTTTGGTGTCAAGTGTGCTTTTATCATTTTGACATCTGCAAAATTGTGGCATCACGTGTCATGACGCTTGGGAGGGAGATGTCCAATTTTGCGATTCCGTTGATTTGCATGCATCATGCCTGGCCATGTGGAGCTGAACCCCACCAAGTGTTCCAAGAACCCCAATTTGGCGACTTGGAATCATGAGCATCCTCATTCCGTGTCGTATCCAACCCGTAAAGAGGCTCCCGTGTTGAACGCCATTGCTGCGGTCCTCAAGCACGTCCTCGGCCTGCCTAGAGCGATGTTGGCTGCAGATGCCGCATTGAAGTATCAAGTGGCACGGTCAACATTATTTCTAAGGGTAAAAGATTGGCGGGTTGGTAAATTTATGCTTCTAACGGACAACTCTAACCGTTCCGATGCACAAATGAAACTATCACCAAAGGCAGAGGAAAAAATCCGTGATTGGGCACTATTGCACTGGCAGAATAATGACACCAGGGCATCTTTTCAAGTCCGCCAGTTTGCAGCCCTTGTAGCTCAAAACCAAGAGTGAACTTTTAAAACCGAGGATGGCCTGCCTTCCAATGGGTGGTGGGATAGATTCTTGCAGCGCCACCCCATTCTTTCGTCTCGGGACACCCAAGCAACAGAATCCTCGCGCCTTAAGGCACAAGCCCCCGATGTGATCAAAGGCTTTTTTAAGGAGCTGGAACAATTTGTTCACACAAATTTTCCTCAAGGGCTTCAAGCGAGTCGTGTTGACTTCAACAACACAGCAAACGGAACAAGCAAAGACTCATCACATGTGCATTACCCTGCAATACATGATGTAGCGAACAGTGCAGTGTCCTCACATCGCCTCACGTCGCCATACAATCTGTATGCAAGTGCATATGATGCATCGCACCCGAATTGCACATGCATGGGGTTTGATCTTTCCCGTTGTACACGCGTGTGTGCACTTCCGTTACTCTAATGCAAAGAACGTCAGCTCAACCCGTGACACAAAAAGGGGGGGTTAAGAGGCTGCCTGTTCTGTAGGTGGTACTGTATTGACGAATACAATCAAGCATGTAAATACATCATGTTATCGGACGAACTGGTGTATACCTGCTCCATGTCCTGCTTTGCCATCCATGCCCTTGCCTCGGGGGAGCGGAGTTCCAATATACTTGTATCCCACTAGATGAGCTTGGAGACTTTATTTCCTACAACGTCAAGAAGCTCAGAGGCATTGCACCTCGTGGTGCCCGTGAAGCTCGTCGCTCCTTTCACCTTGATTGCACATGGGTCACCGTTGTAGGATGGAGGTTTGCAAATGGACGTTCCGGCCCACCCACTCATATTCGTCCCAATACTTGCTCTTGGCCTTGCAACATTGCTAGTGAAAAAGTGGGGGATTGCTACTTCATTGCTAGTGAGAATGGGTGGGTAGATCAAGACTTCTTCTTGGGATGGTTGACAACCGTCGTTGTAAAGGATACCAGTTGTTCACCTTCGGATCCCCTCCTTCTCTTCACCGATGGCTCTTTACTGATGGGCATAGCTCTCGGTACACCTTGGCAACCATTGCCAAGGCTCATGCCAAAGGCATTTTCATATATGTTTTTCCCCCCCACACCTCCCATTTCATGTGTGTGTCTGACAAAACTTGTCACTCACCCTACCAAAAGCGGTACGCCGCCCTTAAAAGGGTGCATGAGTCCACCCATTACTCGACCACATGGGCCAACTACGTTGGCCTTTCATCTCTTGCGTATGTGGAGTCATTCACCCCCTCCAACCTCATCAATGGATTTCGCGCCACAGGCCTTTGGACCGTTAAGCTATGGAGCCACTAATGGCTGTGGTGCAACCCGACCCCCCCTCAAATAAAAAGGAACCACGGCACGGGCTCAGCGGGCTTCAAAGCGCTGCGCAAGTGCGATTTTATCTGATTTTCGGCAGTCGAAAAAGAGTTTGGCCGTAGGCCTACTGTTTATGGACATTTTGCGGCGTTTGGCATTTGCTTTCTGGACCTGGAAAAAATTGGCAGAAAAATTCACCAAAAACCTGATGCAATCAAGATCAGACAGTGCTGTGCCTTCTCCTTCGCCTTCTCCTCTTCCTTACATGTTCAAATCCAGGTAAGCACCAACGGATCCCTAACACAGTCGGTTTTTTTGCTTCCTTTAGATGCTATCAAAGGGTGTATGGTGATTGTTTTCAGTTTGCACCCCCTTGTTGTTTGTGCTACTTTGCACGTGGAACTGTAAAGGGGAATCGGAGAATATGGTCGTTTTCGACAATCTATGCCCAAAGTGGTGCTTGACTACTTTGTTTGTACCACTCCACGAGACGTGAAAATTGATATGTCGTGAGACCATCCAGTGCCTAACACCAAATTGAGCATCTGCTGTGATTGAAATGTCATATGCCAAATGTTAGCTGTGGTGGCGAAGTTATGCAATCCATCCGCGCATTGAACAAGTCCTAGTATTGTGTGATACACCGAAGGGTAGGCACTCAATGACTGAGAATTTCACGCATGCTAGTCGTGTGTTTTGTGTTATTTTTGCGCGTTGAAATATGGATACTCCCAATCAAAGCCTTTTAGCCTCTGTTGCCGCGAGCTGGAATTCGTAAGTTATTGGGGTCCATTTTTTTTTCGGGAACAGAGACAAATTCTCACCGGCACCCTCGAGTGAGAATGAGGGAGTGTTGCCCAAATTACCTTTTAAGTTGTTGTTGTCGTCGAGCTCCCAACGCACCACGCGCATGCCAAGCGAACGCATCTGAGTCTTGCTTACCACATTGGCGCAACTCATGGAATACGCCATCAATTGCTGATTGCTTGGTGGATCGGGATTTAGCCATTTGATGCATTACAGACTTTGTGGACGCCGTGCTTCCATAACCGCGTCGTCCCCTACACCCCAGTGATTGTATGCGGTGAATACCATCATGCACGCATCATGTGTCGTACCCTGAATGTACATGTGCACACATACACACACCATACACACACTGTGAACCACAGGTTACTTAGGTCCATAGAGGTAGCGATGGATGGCAACACTATACCGAAACAAATTGTGGAAACCACTAGCTAGCAACCAAGGATAGTGAGATAGAGCACTCGGCCCTGTAAACTATTCGCGCTTGCAGGTCATAGTCGGTGGAGAATGCTTTCGTTTCGTGCACTCGCCTGTTGCCGCTTCAAGGATAGGCCCGGTCTAGGTGGGGTTGGATCCGGAAGCAGCCCACCACATTGCGTCTTCATGGCACCATCGTGCAATGCCGTGCCTGTGGTTTGCTCGTGAAGAGGACATGAAAGGTACAGTGTGGACTTTGGGGCTGACTTCTGGTGACGCCCTTGTGGAAAGATAGAGGAGGATTACGGAGGGGAAAGACGTGGAAAGTACACGCCGGGATCATTGTGCACACCCATTCGCGAGTGCAAAGTCATGGACGTGGAACTTGTCTCGCAAGCCTACGACGCACCCAACACCTCCGAACAATCCAAATTTGTCCGAAGCTTGTTGGACTAAGGCACAACGCGCGCATCCGGCCAATCACCTTGTCCGCCAAGACCACCGTCTCAATTTCGGGTCTCAATTTGGGGGGCAGGGGGTCTTCTTCGACATGGGAAACCTAAAACAGAAAATCTGTGTTGTTTCTTCAATCACCCCTTCGTTCACGCGGCTTGTACTCTTGACTTGTTCTATCAAGGCTGTTACAACATGAGGAGGGACGACACGGTTTCGTCCGCTTATGCGATTTGCAAGTCGTCGAGCAACGAATGCGGTTTGCACGACACGTTGCCATCCAACAATACGACGTCACCGCGGTCTCGTGGCCGTGAGTCGCTAGTGTCGAGCTTCATCAACATACCTGATACCGATGAGTCACTTTGGTCCTCTCTCTCAAGTAGCGCTGAGAGCGTTTTGGAAGGACTAAAGAACTCAAATGAGAGTGCTCGAATCTCGGCCTTAAAAGCTCAAGGTTGCACCCACCTCTTGCTCAAACCACGGTTCTCGGAGAGCTTTTGCGGTGAAATTGTTCATGAGGTGGAAAGGACACGTATGACAAGTCGTTTCACTGGGTCATTTCATGGCTGTGCGATTTGTGGTTTTCTTTGCGAGCTCCTTGCTAGTGCTTCCCCCAATTGTATGTGATGTGTATATTGGTTTTAGTAGGAGCACACGTCTTGCTAACTAGGGGCGTGACGTTGCTCGGTGTACACGGGGTTGTTCGGTGTACACGGGCGATTGAAGGGCCAAAATGCAAGTATTGACGTCACCAATAATGGTTCAACAGCAACTGTCTTCTATGCGTAGGCGTTTATTTTTTGGGTTTGAAATTCTAACCCTAAGCACTGATTCATGTCTTCCGCTGGTATTGGGAGTAACACCCTCTTGCCAATTTGGTACTTTGCTTATCCACCCGAAACGAAAAGGGTTGGGAAAAGGTGGAAGAAGTTGGTGGATTGGAGGTTTCGCAGACGCATCAAGGGGGAGGGGGTTGGGGGGGCTTGAGTTGGTCAAGGCCCGCCGCCATAACACCTACTGTTACCAAAGAGCTTTCTCTTGTCTCAAAAAAAATTTTGGACTTACTTCTTCTCATTTAATTCTCCCCACACCATAGCATATTGTGTTGCGCCTTGGATTTGCCTCTTGCCTTTGCTCTCAAGATCACATGATGATGATGATATGGTTGATGTTGGTACAATTTCCTCATCATGCACAACCCACAAAATCCGCAAAATCCGCGGAATCCGCAAGTTGGGGGGGGTATAGTCGGCCAGGATCCGCGGAATCCACAGCGTCACGAAACCTCCATTGGCACAAAAAAGTCTGCGAAGATCTTTTGTAAATCATCAAGCAATAGCATCAAGTTCATTGTTTGGTAGCATGATAAGATGGTTAGATCTTTGTGTTGTGTTTGCCTTGTCAACATCGAACATGGTTTTACGATACAACAAGCCCGCTTGGGGGCTATGGACGTAGGCGTTGCCAATGTGGGCATGGTGGTCACCCACAATTTCTTTAGGTCGGCCAAAGAAGGGGGCCAAATTTCGCCCAATTTTAGCCTTTGTGAGCAGCTTTGTTGTGTAGGTCGTGCTCTTGTAAGTACCAAGGGAGCCCCCGATATCGGCCATTGCACAAAGTAGTGTGTCCTATGCACTATAAACTCCTCACGCTCGCACGACATAGCCGTTTGAGAAAGTTGTTGTTTTGTGCATTGCCACCTATCGCCGCTTCAAGGATTGATTTGGTTGTGTGTCATGGCGATGTGTTTCGGTTTTTGGATAGTGCAAAGAGCCTCCGTTGGTTGGTTATCTGCCCACTTCGGTTCCTCCCTCCCAGCTTTTGGCAACCCCGATATGGCAGGGGTTATTTATCCAACCACTTTGAGTCTTGCCTGCTTTTGGCAACCCCGACACCGCGGGGCCCCCGGCGGTATTCCAAAGGTTATCTTTGCCCAATGTGTGCAACTATCCCCAATTTTTGGTCCCCCATCCCAAGGCTAGATTGCTGCCGAATGTGTTCCACGGCATAGAATGTGAATATGCATGTGGACATGTGTTGAGCATTTGGGATCCGAAAGGTTAAATGAAATTTTCGTTGTGGTTTTTGTTGCCCCCGCTTGTTGTACGTGCATACGCGTGTACTGGCATCTAATTAAAGTGATATGATTCTTGGGTTCAAAGCGAAAGACAGGAATTACGGGACATTTGGAAATGCTCTGTGCATTGTTTTTCACACACGTACTTCCAAAGGATGGTCACTGTGCTCACCAATGGAGGCTAGGCACGGAACAGTGGGGGGAGGGGGCTTTTTTTCTGGCTCAAAACCATGAGGAGGGGTGGGGGGGGTCCATTCCTATGGACCGTTCCGGAACGGTCCGGAACAGGAGTTGGTGCTGTTCCGGAACAGTTTACAACGTAGAATTATGTGCTTGACCCAAAAAAAAATTCAAGAAGTTTCATGGCTCATTGTCTCATTCCCTTTGCATGGATTTCACACCACATCACCAGATATTACAGATAATACGCTTTTGAACAATTTTTTTTCAAGAAGTGAAATGGTTTCTTGATTACCATTCTTATAATACATCAATGGGCACGCTTTGGTGTCATGAAGAAGTGTGGAAGAACATTGTGTTGCACCATGTGTTTGAGTTGTGGTGTGGTACATGTTGCAAGTTTGGAAGTGTTTTCCTGGAACACAATGTGGTGGATTGGGTGTGATAGAAATTTTTTCCAAGAAGATTGCATGGGTGATTGGTGCATCCCTCGGGTTGGGTTCCCGGGGACCAGCTCCATAACAATTTGGGGGGGGGGTGGCCCAAAACTTTCTGAGTGTCTATTTTTTTTCGCTTCCCATGTTCAATTGATTTTTTGGCTGAGGAGTTGTGCTGGTGTTGAGAGTGCTCTTGTGAGTTAGTGTTCTGCGTCAACCGTTCCATGGGGGGTGGGTGGGGGGATTTAGGATCTGGGATTCCATGCGGAACGCAATGGAACGGTGTGCCTAGCACCCAATTTGAGAAAGGAATTTTGGTGCTTTTGCTCGCTTGCTCCGCATTGTATGTCCCATGAATCACATCTCAAGTTGATGGACTCCATCAATTTTTGAACCCAACTTCTTGATTGAACAAAATTGCGCTTTTAATGCTCCATGCGTAATGTTCCATCGTCAAGTAGTCACGTAGTGCATTTGGTCCAAGCTCAAGGTTCAAGTGTCCTAGGCAATGACCTGTGAGTCCCAACGAACTTGAAGATGACCTTGCTTTGTCCAGTTTTCTGTTTCGTTTTGGCTTGGAATGCATTTGTGAGAAGTTTTGTTGGTGCTGAGCATGCTCTTGTAAGTGGATATAGCGGATAGTGCACTGCTTCATGGCCATTCAAAACATTTTTTTCTGCTCACGATTCTTCTTGTTGTTTTCAAGGAAATTAGAGAGCACGAAGCTAGTTTTGCTCCTATTCCCACTAGGGATGGAAAAGTTGATTGTGAGGTAGAACCGCCATTTCCGAATGCCATGCCCCGTGATGGTAGAGTCCATCAACGTGTCAAGCGAAAAAGAAACACTGCTCAGCAGGTTTTTGGCATCCCTATCGTGCGGGGTCCGCCTTTTGTGCAACTACAGCCCCTTCTTTGCTTGCCGTTCAGTGTTCCCAATGAGACCTGTGGTGTTTCGCTGTGCAGTCAACGCAGCCTCTAATGCACGGTTGTTTTGCACCCATGCCCCGCGATGTGCCCTTTGGCCTTGCTATCTACGCTGTCACCACGGACACCCGAGCTCCGCTTGACATGTGCTTCTTTTTGTGACGTTGATTACGGGAAAGCATGCGATGTGTTGCACCACGCTTCACGACGATGATAGCCCCCTGCCCTCTCTGAGAATTGCCCCCTGAAAATGGCGCTTCTTTGTGCCCCCGCCCACCAGTTCCCCATCTTCTCCTTCCCGAGGGCTCACACACGCCACATGCTCTGCGCAGAGGCACTTGAGGGCTCCATGTCCAGCCTTGCTGACCAACAGAAAGCCCTGGAGCGCATCCGCAGCTTCCCCAGAGCAGCAATCTCCCGAACTGACGACACGAGGTGCACCGACGTACCTCACATCCACACAATCCACCGGCAGCGCGGGGTTCCCATCAGCGGCGCAACCACCCCTGATTTGGCGCCGTGCACCCCCCTGTTCGGTTCGCCCGTCCATCTCCAGGTCTGAATTGTACCTTGACCCCGTCCAACGTCGTCAGCTCTCTCTTGACAGAGCCCTAGGGATGGCGATAAGAACGGGTCAGATTTTCCTGGTGGGAGGGAACTCCGCCAAAAAGCCCGGACAAATTTTCACTACTGCCCCGTGGTTTCGCTCCAGTGCCAGCGCCACGTTCCGTCATTCCCATGCCCGTTCGGGTTCGAGGTTTGAGGTTCGAGGTTCGGGGGGTGTTCTCCAACCCCTGCAGACGCCGATGCACATTGAGTCCCCTCCCTGTCTGCTGTTCCTCTGCATCTTGTGTTCGAGCTTGCCTCATCAGTCGGGCAGCATGAAGTCCTCCACAATACAAAAAAGCCCTGCATCTGCACCTCACTGGCCATTCGATGGGGGGGGGGGGGGTTCAGTGCCAGCCAAATCCATAGTGAGCATATGTAATGCAGGCAGGGTCAGGGGCTCCGTGTCAACCAAGTGGTGGTCACGTACAGTCAGTGGCTGGCTGATGCGCTAAAGCGGATCAGTACGAAAACTTGCTGGGTTGTACATGGACGTCACGGAGCAGAAGGCTGCGGGCGTGAGCAGTGGCACCATGCTGCGCCCCCCCCCCCCCCACTCCCCCGGTATGTTGTACATTGAACGTCCGGCCCTCTGCGACAGGGCATCTTTCTGGCTCTACTGGCGCTTCTTCAATATCGCGTTTACGGCGCACCTCCCGTTCGCTGTGCTCCAGCCCACGCTCCAGTTGCCTCCAAGCTGGCCTTGCTCTGCTGCTGATCATCCTGGTGGCCTCTCACTTCTTGTGAACCCACTCCCCTGTTCACCTCAGGAATGTTTTTCCCGGGCCCCATCCGAAGTGATTCTGTTTCTTGACACTCCGTGCTGCGTGTCTCCCATCGAGGATGCCACGCCAAACACGGTTGGCTACCCCACACCGCTGGCCCCGCAACACAAATGTGGGCTCATGAGCCCGAGATCGGATCCTGTAGCCGTGCAGTTGACGTGGAAGGATATCTATGATACCCCGAGCCCGAGCTTGAGCCTGGGGTATGACTCTGGAATGGGCGACTCTTTGTCAGACCATAACGCGCCGCGCTCTGGATCGGCAGAAAGGAGGTTCGCTACCGAGGTGGCTGAGGCCCTATCGCCAACGAAGGAAAACGGTGATGCCAGGTGTGTGGCTGGCACTGCAGTTGGAATACGTGTGTGACGAATGTCAGACGAGCACTGGTGGCATATCAGTGGGGGATATGGATTGTGGGTACTCTTTGGAGAGTCCAGATGTCTAAGTGAGGGGTCCCTTTCCAGCCCTCTGAGCAACCTCCTACAAGTCTCAAAGCCCTCTCCAATTTGTTACAATTTTCTCCAACACGCTCCAGAGCTCCAGTGCTCTGCAACCCTCACTCCTCTACAGCTGCCCTCCACCGTTACCCAACTCTTTGACTTGTTCAATCTGCATCATCCCCTTCACCCCACCCCTCACCTTGGGCCGTGAAGGTGTGGCAAAGGATGTCTGGACGTCACCAACAAAAAAAGCGGCGCGTGGGTGGGGGGGAGAGCGGGGAAAAAAAGGCGGAAAAAAGCGAATCACTTTCATTCCACCCACCCGGCGACAGGAGGAACATTTGTCCCTTCATTCCGCTACAGGCGTTGGCAACCTTTCAGTCATTCACACACTCAGATTCTCAATTGTGTTTTTTGGGGGGGATGGGGGGGCTCCTTGGTACCCCTCCCCCGGTCTCATTTTTGAGCTACTACCGGCCCTCAGCCTGCCCTTTCGCAAGGGCTCCAACATTTGAGCCCCTCTTCCGTCCCCTCGGCCTTCAGGTCCTTCAAACGCCCCCCACGCCGCCGCAAACCTTTTTTCCACGCGCCCGGGGGTACGGGGAAATTTTCATGGGGGGGGGGATTTTCGGTACTCCAGAGTGTCATTCTGTAGTGCAAGGAGCCAATGTCACCTTCTTTCCTGAAAACAGCTCATTCTGAATACACAGAGGCCTTCCCTTACTGCAACGGACAGAAGAGAGCGCAAGCCAGTCTGTGCGTCGACCTGTTTGTGGCAGCCCTGCTGGGCTTTGTTCCAAAGGCGCATCCACAAACTGCCGCTCCCACCCAATACAGAACCCGATCCACCGCCCCCAACGTGGCACCGCCCTGTTCACCAAAGCTCCAGAGGGATTTGCAGAGGACGTACTGGGGGCCTCTTGGGCAGTACCGGGCCGCTTGTTGGGGGTGCTTTGCAACACCACGCCTTCAGGGTTCAGATGTCGGGGGGGGGGGTCCACAAGGGCAGAGGTTGAAATGCCAGAGCCATCGGATTGGAAATTTTTTTCCAGGCGCGCAATGCTTGCTCAAGGAGTAGATAGCGGCAAGACACAAACATGAATTTACGTTCTCTTTTTTGACTGAAGACCCTTCCCCCTCTTGCCCACAACCCGTTTTCCAGCACCCCAAGCCAATTCTCCCTCCCGCTGTACGGAACCTGGAAGCCTTTAAGTCCTATTGCAACATGTTCCTCCGTGCTGTTGTCCAGTTGATGCGAAGCACTTCCAGAAGATTTGGTGTGGAGCTGCACTGCAAATGGACTGGATTCTACGCTCTTGACCCCCATTGACACTCTCCTATTTGACCGCTTGTTCTTTTTTCCATCTGGTGCCAGTGCCAGAAACCTCCCGCTCTTTGGCTGTCCTCCGATTTGTTTGCTTGTGCTTGTGTTTGTGCATCCCCGGAGGTGCGTGGCACTGTTTTCTGAGGGCCAATGCAGGCCTCGCACCGTTTGAAATCAGCCAAACGCTTCTTTGTCGTCGTGATAGACGTGAATGAAGCAATTTTGCATTGTCAACACATGTATGCTCCTCGCCAGTAGCCCTGCAGGCACGTGGCAGGGCAGCATCGGAGATCTGTTATGACCTTTTTGTTTGGAGGTTCCTGTCACGTTATGATGATCAATGTACTTGAAAGTACAGCACAGTTTGATGTCCACTTTGCACCATTCAGCAACCAGTAGCGCATAATATCAAGGTCCGTCTCACTCTGCACGCGCACGCACATGCGCACACGCAATCACGCCCACAAGAGCGGCACGCGGGTGTCATTCAGGAGGACATTTGACCGGTAAGCCTGCAGAGCTTCCTGCTCCAATGCCATCGTACCCGCACTGGTGCTGCCATCAGCAGCACTGGTAGCAGCACCAGTGCGGCTGAGAGCAGAGCTCAGAGAACAGCTCAGCTATTGTACATAGAGGGGGCTTTCATGTGCAGCTCGTGGCATACTGCGCTACTGTGCGGCCGCACTCATACACATGCCAAGACCTGGTCTACAGAGTGCGGGTGATGACCGCTCAGTTGACCCGTCCCTAGCGGGATTCGGCCACATTTTCTCATTGTACAACACCCAAAAAGGCCACCCTCTCAAACACACACACAGACACACATCATGTTCGCAAACGCTATGACGAGTGTCAATAATTGGGCGTCACACGCAGACACACACACACACACACATGGTTCGGTCGAACAGCAGTAGGACATAGGTGTTGAACCTCGCCGTTTGAGCATGATATGAAAGATTTGGGCGTCACACACACACACATGCTTGCCTCTCTATCACTGCACATGAGTCTCCCTCATCAATAGTACACAGCGTCCAGGACTCTAATCGGCCTTTGCCCTCATCAATAGTACAGGCCATACACACGCCCGCGCGCACGCACACGCATCGGCGCTGGACAGCCAGTTGTATTGTATGCTAAGCAATTCTCCTTGACGGAACCCTGCACCCACACCCACACGCAGAAGCACACACACACACTAGCGAGGGTTGCTGCACAGGCATGTGAGTGCTCATGGGTCGGCGGCCATGCTGTTAAGCGATGCGCAGCTCATCCTTTTGTGTGGCTCCTGCTAAGTTCTGATGGATGTATGTGGGGCAGCCAGTGCGCAAATCAGGACTGGGTACTCGTTCTGATGAATACATGTACACATATGCACACATGCAGACAGCATGTGTGCGAGCGCGCCGCCATGCTAACTGGACAGACGTCTCAAGCACAGCCGGACATACAATGAGAAAATCCCAGCCAACCACCCCATCGATGTTCCTAACTCGTGCTGGGGGCAAAGCAACTGTATTACGCATCCCAGTGGAATACCCCTCACCAAGAGGTACAGGGCTTAGGCACAGGCACAGGGACGGGCACAGGGTCACACACAAACGTTACCTCTGTGCATGCAGAGCTGTATTGGCGGGAGTGTGCAGCATTTCTGTGGTCTCTTGCTGCTTATCTATTGTCCAAAATCTTTGTAGACGTGGACCAATCCCTCACTGTCCCTCACTTCCACATGCTAATCAAATGACCTGATGGAAGGATGGGCATGTTGTTCCCTTTGGACCCCTGTAAAACGCTGCCAGCCTGCAACGCCAGCATAATGGGGGCGCCTTAAGCACAGTGCGCGCGCAGTGCGGGCGCAGTGCAACTATTTGGGCGTCTAGCTGTACTGGAGACCCATACTTTGTGATACTAGGGGCATCATTGTTGCCCCTAGCGTAGGTGTTGATGCTTCTTCCACATTGGGGATATGGCATTTTTGGATTTTCACCCAATTTCACCCATTTCCACCCTTTTTCACACTTTTTTGCTCATCTCCACCATGGACTCCCACACTTTGGTGTGGGCCCTGGAGTTGGGGTGACGGACTCCCCGGTTTTTGCCTGACCACAGTAGAATGCCCTATGCGAGGCCGCATCACTGCTGCTGAGGATGCATGGTTGTACCACAAGTGGAAACCGGAGGTTGACGTGGATTCCCTCCTTCAAGCCACTTTGCCCCCCGGTCCAGTTGAGGATGAGGTGGACACATACGAGGCTTTGGCACTAGCTAATAGGGTGAGTGAGTCTTCAAATGCCGCCACTCCGGAGCATTCTGATTTTGTACTTAGTTGACAATTGAACAGAAAAGAGGATATGTGTATGGCTTTCCGCATTTTGCATGATATCTCATGTGAGGGGAAGGTAGCTTGCATTTGTCTTTAGCTAGGGTAGTTTGGATGACCTAAATTTAGGGGCATTTGGAAGGGGTATGCCTGGGGGTTCTTTAGGGAGGACCTAGTCTAAAAGTAGCGCGCAGTGCAAGGATTCCCCCATCGGCCCCTGTCATTTTGCTTTGCCGCGGTCCTCAACAAGGATGTTGTCAGTTTTTTATTTTTCTCAACCCGTTTCTCGTTACGTCATGAGGTTTCATTCGCAGTTATCAAACCAAAGTCTGCAAGGGACCCAGACTGGCCGTTGGGTTGCCCAACTTTGCCCTGACATTTCTCCAGTAGTTGCGTCAACAAATAACATAAAAGCCCACCGCGACGGTTTTTAGGCTGTGGCGCACTTTTTCCAGCGTTGGAGCACCCCCCGCTATACAAGAATGCACGGAATTGGGGCAAGCGCCATGCACTGGATGGAATAGCGGAGGTGGAGGTGAGGCAGGCTTTCGAGCATGCCATCTCATGATGATCTCTCTGAGTGCAGGGACATCCCTGGCTAACGAGAGCCCCCACCCCGTCCCCAACTGTGGAAGTTATTGCGGACCATGCTTCGCAGCACAATCCCTTGAGGTGCCCAAACACATCATCACTCAAAGCCACTTGAATTTGAGGTTCCCAGGACCCATGTTTGTGAATCATGCTGGAGATCCTTGTTTTGAGGTTGAACGGGAGGCTTGTGAATTTCCTCTGTGGAGCTGTGCCCAGCCTACCACACACGCACGCACACACATGCACGTGCGGGCGTGGGTGTGCAGTTCAGTGGTCAGATGCAACCATCCACACAATCCCACGCCAGTGCACGAAGGCACTAACAGGTGCCCGTGCAGTGGTTTCACTGCGCCGTTAAATGATATCAACGCGGCACCATTAGCTGAGACGGATTCTGTTCGAGGCTGGCATTATGCCTTTGTGCCCAATCTTTGCCCATGGGCAGTTATGTATTAGAACGGCAGTACACCGTAGGAGGAGGGGGGGTACCCCCCCCTGGACCCCCCTCCCCCCCCCCCCTAGACCCCCCTCCCCCCCCCCTCCCCCCCTTCTAATGTGTGATTGAACACCTGATCGGCCTGTTGCTGTCACTGTAAAGATGAGACGCGGTGTCAACTGACACTGTGCTCTCTGCAGGTCCTGCAGCCATCTTGTTTTTTCGGTGTGCTGACATTTTCAGTGGGAAGCGGCGCGAGACGGCCTACAATTTGGCGCAAAAGAGTGCTGCCTTTTTACAGAAGCGGGTCTTGGCATCGCAGCAGAGGTTATTGTGTAGAGCGGCAAAACGTGGGTCAGCGGACCATTGCCGCATTTTGCCTTACGAACTGCATGCTATACGACATATTGTGCAGCCCAACCTGTATGCTGTGATGCCACGCAACACTAATTTGTTGCAGCATGTGTGGACACCAGTGGCACAGATTACTCCAGCTCTTCCGATGGACAGTGTGATACGTCTTCCGAGGAGAGTTCTGATGCCGAGTAACCCGGACCTGAATGACCCTGTGTGTACCTGAGTGAACCTGAATGAACCTGTGTGTACCTGAGGGAACCTGGCGCTTGCATTGTATTGCAGATTCACCATCCAGAGACATGCGGGTGTGCTTTGCAAAGAAAAGGGTGAGCAGAAATGGACAGCCGAACCACCAGGACCCATTTTCAAAAATTGGTCCTGGTGGTCTCCCACCCCAGTACTAAGTGGTCGTGACTTGCCTTAACCTCTGTAGTTGGGCAGGGTTACAGGCCCTTCTCACACTGGCAGACGTTTGTGAACACTGTGGTCAACAACCTATAGAGAACTTCTGGGAATTTTTTTTTGGATAACATGTCATGCTATGAACCTTGGGATGCATGAGGTAAGCAGTTCTGTGTGATAGGTGAGTGGTAGAACAGTGCGCTGCAGGTTTACAGGTAGCTGGTTCAAACCCCACCGGAGGCATTCTTTTGCTGGTGATGATGTCCCACAGATTTTCGTTTTTTTGGGTGCCATTGCCATCTTCGGCAGAAAAAAAAAGATTTTTCCCAATTTTTTGCCGGACACCCTAGGAGGAGGGGTGTCCCAGCCAGACCCCCCTCCCCCCCCCCCCCTCCAGACCCCCCCCACCCCCCCCTCCCCCCCTTCTAATACATGGTTGCCCATGGGGCTGCTGTTTGCAATGTCTGAGCTGTGCCTTGTGCCCGGGGCTCAGTCCAGTCGCACGCTCGAATACCCTCAACATGCTTTTCTTTTTTGAAGTTGAAAAATGAGCCGCAAAAAATATAAGTCAGGCGGGTCTTCCCAACAAAAGGAGGAAATCACAGTCCGTTTCCGCACCTCTGTGGGATATGATAGCATTGGTCTGCTCTGATAACTATGCCCCAGATATCTCTCGTGCGCCAATATCGACAAGGTTTCCCCTTGCTACCCACAGCCTGACCCCCCTGCCTCCACAACGAAAAGACCACAGAAATGAAACAAATACTAGTCACGTTAGATTACACGGTGGGTTTGGTTTGCCCCAGCGCTGCCAATACGTCTACATTTCGGCAGTTTCTCAAATTGCTGTGAGCTCGTAGTCGTATTTGCACGGTCAAGTGAAAATGGTGCTGCATCCGCCCACATGCAAGCAACATGCCTTGGTCATGAGTCTTCAGGACAGCCGATTTGGGCCAGTGCGAGGACGTCCATCACCCTGCCACCCTCCCCCTTCCCGTCTTCTTGCCAGGCAGCAGTTGGATTGCAGCAACATCGCCGCCCCTTTCAATCCGTGGTCTAAGGACTGCACTATGTATTCTTTTGTATCGTTGCTGCATGTAATTTTGACAAGTTCAGGGCGTAAGCTGCCTGATGCGAGGTCATGTGCACTCGTGTGCACATGTGAAGCAAAAATGTTGGGTGGGCCTGCAAGACTCATATTGCAAAGGGGGGCGCACCGTGCATTGTTCGCAAATTAGGCCGTTTTGCACCTCTCAACAAGAAGTAAATGCAAGGTGACAATCATAGGCTACTAGAGGTGCATTTTCCCTCCTTTTCACTGGGAAGGTGTTATTTCATACTGCTGATCTTGTTATTGGTTTGTGCATTTGGGGGACTTTCCAGATAACTGTGCTGAAGGTGCGCAGGGTAAATGTTCCCTCCAAATTCTTCTTGAGAGTTTGTTTGACAAACAACCAAAGTTCTCATGGTCCGGGTGAACAGGATTGGGAAACCGGTGTTGAAACATGTGCAGGGATCGGGCCCAGCACAGAATGGGTTGGCATTAGAGTCAGGTGTTCTGCGCAGTTCATGCCATCAGGCCGGCAGGGGGCATTTTTTTCTGCAATCTCTTTTTGTAATGAAGGAAATTGCACATTTTCCTTTGTTGGCATGCCCAATGTTGCCACGTGGGATTGTATGCAAATATACTGCATTCGTCATACTGCACCCATTTTTCTTGGAAAAACTGGTAATCTATGTTGCACAATTTGTTGTGTCGCTGTTCACTAGCAGTTTTAGCTACGTGATGTGTCATGTATGCCAAGTGTCAGCCAGGCAATCCGGATCACACTGTTTCTTGAGATACACTCTCCCGGCTGCTCTGCTTCTGCTCAGACTTGCATTGTTGCTCTCCAGCAAACGCTACAACAAGAACAGGATATCATAATGAACAGGAGGAGGAAGATGCAACTATGGATGGCTGTTTTCCTGTTTCTGCTAACCCTCAAACGAGTTTCAGTGTTTGGCGACAAGAACCCAGGCTGTTGCTGCCTGTGCAAGCAAAAGGCCTGCAGATATCCTGGAGTCTGTGGTGCAAAAGTTGCTCTTATAATTTGTGGTGTGTCATACTCTGCAATGTTGGTTGAGACCTTACATGCAGGGTGCTTTTAGTGAATGTAAATACAGAACAGCTAATGTCTAGAATGCCGCCCACTTCATTGATGGATGCATATACATGGGGCTAAACGAGCACTGGACCTCGTCAGATTACAGAATAGCTTTACTTCTTGTCATTGTGCAATGTGTTTGGGGTATTCTCCGAAGGGTTGCAGCGTTTGGGTATCATTCTGTTGATTTGGTGACCTGGAAATGCGCATCATTTGGATTTTTCAAAAATCCTTTGTCCTCTCAGGATGTCGCTTTAAAATTTGCGGTGTCTGTTCTGTTCAGTGACCTGGAAACGAGCATCATAAGAATTTTTCGGAAATGCTTTGTCTTCTCAGGGTGTTACTGTTAAAATTGTTGTTGCGGTGTCTGTTCTGTTCTTCGGTATCTGCAGTCTTCTGTGTCGCATGTACACACATGTTGTGGCGGTTTTCCACTGCATCATCTGGTATCACACTCAGCTCGACCTCACTGCATGTCAGATCCGCTACCGCAGTCATTTGTGGGATCATCGGAGAATTGGACAGCTCGGAACCTTGATCCCAAGAAGTTATCTCGAGTACCATGCGGTGAGCAAGCTACCCTAGCTCATCTTTGTCTGCCGCCCCCAAAAAAGTTTGTTTGTTGTGATCTCTGTTCAGTGTTTTTTTTCAATGATTTTGCGAATTTGCCCCCTACCCTCCTTTGCAGGAAACAGTAGCTCTTGGATGGCTACAATCATTTCCATGCCTTACTGTGCCCTGCCAACGGAATCCACACAAGCGAAGCTCCCCTAACAACAGAGGAGCAGGGTGGATGGGTGGGGGATGAGGGAGTGGAGCGGGCTGATTAAGGCCAATCAAAAGACAAAAAAGGCAACACTGCCTTGGGTCCTCTGCTGAATGTGGGCTCTATCCCACAAAGGGGAGGGGGGGGGGGCGGGCTGGTGTGGATCTGCTCAGTGTGGTATTGCTTGCTTCCTGTATTATTGATCACAACATTGGGGAGTGCAATGTGACACAAAGGCAAACAAATTGGACCAAATCGTGCAAGCCATTGCAGAAAGCTGAAAGTTACCAAGGGTTGGAACGGTTTGGGTGGCCTGTAGGGAGGGGGGGGGGGCACACCCAACAGATGGCATCTTGGTGCAGCAGTTGGTGTCTTTCAGCGAAGCAGATAGCGAGAGTCAATCCAATTAGCAATATTCCTGGGGAGCGAGTTTGCGAGTGCTCTGATTAGGGCTGCACAATATTCCATTGTGTTGATGGACTATCACACAAAGGTAGGAGACACCACGTTGTATTCTCCCTGCCCATTCAACTGCATGCCTCCATGTCCATGTCACCTGGCTGTGAAGCGCCAGTGCAGGATGAACATAGCCAAAGAAAGCAACGTATTTAGAGTCGCAGTACCGTGCACATACGTGCATTGTAATCTCTGCTCTTGGGACCTGTCGATGCTGGAGTGTCCACATCTTGCCCTGTCTACCCCCCCCGCCGCCTTGATTAATAGCCACCCTTGGTTAGTACCCAGGGTGGGGGGGGCGGGCGAACCATGCGCGTGACAGTATCCCCACAGCCCCAGGGGACCATACCACCCCCCCCCCCCCCCCCATGCCAATGGACCCCCCATGCCAATGGACCCCTCCTCTCGAAAGAAGAAACATGGCCCCCCCCTCAGATTGGAAACAAATGTTGAGCACCACAAGAAAAATGGTGTAAAAGCATGAAAAAATTGCAAAAGGTGGCACGTGAGCTCCACAACCACCACAAAGATGCAAGAGGTACCAAGCATGGGTCCCCACCACGTTTACACCAATGGCACAAGCTAGAAAATGCATACACAAAGAATTTTTTGGATTTTTTACGAGAACTCGAGTCAATGGACCCCCCGTGCGCGTGCCAATGGACCCCCCCCTTCGAAAGAAGAAACACGGCCCCCCTTGCCAATGGCCCCCCCCTCTCGAAAGAAGAAACATGGCCTGGGCCATTGACACGGGGGGGGGGGGGGTGGTAGCCAAAGTGACAGTTCCCCGCCCCCCGGGGGAACACAACGGACCCGTGACACAAAGCAAGACATGCAAACATGAGGGCATATGATCCACAAATTGAACAGGACACTGCCTGTTGGAATGCGAGTCCAGCTCTACTGAGAGACAGGCCCTGTGTGCCACTTTTTCTGGTGAAACTGTTTGACTTTGAAGAGCTGCACATGCTCAACAGGGGCCACTGGAATGATCTCTCCAGCTGCAGGAGAAACCAAGTGTTCTGCATCATATGGTAGGGTACAGTGCAGTGCATTGGATGTAAGAGTCAAGCACAGCAATGCACCAATATTACTACCACGTCAAACCATTAGACACACAGGAGACGCTTAATATTTTCTAATTGAATGTGGAAAACTCAAAGTGACAGGCAGGTGCTGATCAAAGGGGAGGGGGGGTAGCCTGTAGACCAAAGGCAAAAAGAACCTCTGCTCTTGGGACCTGTGGCACAATGCACGTTGATATTGCAGACAATATCGCAATGAGTTGACAGATTGAATGAACACCGTCACTTTTGTATGGCCAAGGAGGAAATTGCCAGTTGTTCCCCCTTAGTGCAGTGCAGCTACACATGCAGCTGTCATAAGGGTTGTTATCCATGTTTGCTGAGACATGACCCACGAAAAATGAGGTTGGGTGGGCGGTTGTGTTGGTGAGCTTGGGGAAACTGATGCTGTAACCACGGCACATGCCCATTGAGACCGGCGATTAAAGATGGCTGCCGATTCCCCTTTTGATTTCATGAGGGATTTGCGGGGTCAAAGGCCTACATACAGGGCCAAAAGGGGGCGTGTTTGATCCAGTGTGTGCCTGATGTGCGCATGGCGCAATCATTTTGCCCCAACGTTCCAGCCTTTAGCCCCAAGATCTGACTAGAAATTCCCAAGTGGCAGGGTGACTGATTGGGGCCAGCACCAAGCGAGTATTCCCGCTCCGCCTGGTTTTAAGCAACATGTGACCCTAAGATGAACACAGCCGGGTTTGGAGTGTAGTGGGAGTCGGGGGTACTTGATGGCCCTGCAGCCTGGCCCTATTCGATTGTAGACCGACAAACTCCAGATGGGCCGACGCAATCCTTGTGCACTGAATCTCGGCAGCAAGCTGTGAGCAATGGAGTTGCGGTGTAGCAGGCATCTGTACCTAGGTACATCTGTACCTCCCCCCATGACTTCCCACTTCCACCCTTCCTGCTGCCTGCCGTCCCCTCATCCAGAATCTGATGTGATGCCGGATCAGATCTTCACCCGTGTTGCGGACCTGGTCCCCAACGTGAAAGTCGGCTCGCCGGTCATCATCCGCCGACAGGTGCGGGGCCGGGTCCGCTTCTATCTGAACCTCGATACTGACCAATGGGTGGGGGTAGAAGTATCCCACGCGCACTGTGCTGGATTCCTGGAAGACGCGGTGTATTATATCGCGGGCCGCTATGCGGGGGTCTTAGTACGGGCCGGTGAGGTCACAGTGGAGGTGCCCCTGCCCAATACTGACCTGTACCCACCGCAGCGGCTAGAGTCAGACACCGGCCTCGATTCGCAGTACGGCGGCCCTGCAGACATGTCGAACCCCCGACTGGCGGCGCTGGCAGCGCTGGCGCCACTGGACCAGGATCTGCTGCGGGAGATGCTGGCGATCCAGACCGGCAGCCTCGCGTCGTTGACGGGGACGCATCTCCTTCCGGTGCTCGTCGGCATCGGCTCGCTGATCGGCGTGCGGGACGTCAGCACCATCATCAGCCCGCAGTTCTACATCGTGACGATGCTGTTCGCCTTCAACCCGCAGGAGGCCGTGCCTACCGCAGGCACGGACCTGGCCCTCCACATGACCGCGAACGGGCTTCGCTCGGACCAGAAGGGCCTGCTCGACGGCACCCGGCGCGGCCGCCTCCGTTCCTTCCTCCTGACGTGGCTGCGCCGCATGGACCGGTACCTGCAACACCTCAACAGAGGCGCCGCGGAGGACCCGCAATGGCCCGGGACCCGCCTGCGGCGGCCGCAGCAGCCGGGGGACCTTCGCCGGTGGGAGCGCTTCCGCGCGGCCGCCCCCCTCACCTGGTCCCCCCGCCCCGCGGCCCGCCGGAGCGCGTCCAGCCCCCTGCAGCTCGACGCGTGCGACCCCGGCGACGGCCCGGCCAGCCCCCGGCGCACGCCCTCCCCCCCGCGCAGCTTCTCCGTGTCGCCCGTAAGTCCCCCTGCGCGACCGCCCCGGATCGCGGTGGGGGGGGGGGCTCTCGCCGCGGGGCGGCGAGGCGCGGGCCCGCGCCACCACATCGTCGTGGCGACGGGGGACATGGAGACGGTGCCCTCGGTCATGGCCCCGGTCCCGCGCCAGATCGTGGGGATGCCGCAGGCCCAAGGCGTGCCGTCGTCCCCGCGCCCCCGCCACGGGCCCCCGGGGCCCGTCGGTGCGGACCCGCCCCCGAGCGACGCGGGGGCGCTGATCGCCGAGGAGCCGCTCGTCCTGTGGCCCCCGGAGCCGCTGGACTGCGTCGTGATGTACGACGAGGACTTCACCCGGATCCCGCTCCCGCCGCCGCCGGAGTGCCCGGCCCCGGTCGCGTACGTGGCGGACGGCGGCCCCGCGCGGCCTATCGCCGGGCCCTACGAGCCCGTGTTGGCCCCCCCGTCGCCGAAGGGGGTGTCGCGGCCGCTCGTGACGAGCAGTGGCTCCGGGCCAGGCCCCGCGCGGGCGCCGGGGCGTGCGTTGGGGAGTCGGTCGTGGCAGAGCCGGGCACCCGTCCCCGGGGGCCGAGCGGCCGCTGCGACCGCCTCGCGGTCCCGGTCCTGCCCCCTGCTTCCTGCCAACACGAGGCGGCGGACCGGCGGGACAACGCAGGCGCGCCGCACGGCTATGGCTAGGCCCCAGAGGGGGCAGGAGCAGGTTGCGGACCGCCACGTGCCCCGGAATCCCGAACCGCCCTCAACGCCTGGTGCTGAGGCCGCGCGCGCGCTGCCCCCCCACCAGGCCTCCCCACCAACCACCAAAGCCCCCGTCGCGGCAGAGCACGTCCACCCCAGCGGTCCCGCTGCTGGTCCTCATCCACCCTCTGACGCCGATTCCGTGGGACATGCCAGCGCGCCGCCTCTGGACCGGCTACTGGTCGACAGCGACGAGTCCAACCCTTGTGGCTCACCGAATGCCTCGCCGCGGTACAATCGCCAAGAACCGCCCAGCCCCCAAGGGTCTGTGACCCCAGGGCTCTCTGATGCGGACTCCGTGGATGATGTATGTGTGTTGCTGTGATCGCTGGGTGTACCTGATAGTCACGTCTCGCTGCTTGGCCACTGGCGATGTCTGTGGCGAAAGCACACGCTGAGCCATCACGGATAGTGCGCATGTCTTGGAGCGCTCGGCTTTCTTTTGCTTTTCGCCCATTTTGAGCGACATGCTCTGCACGACCCACATAGCCTTCTTCACCCATTAGCACAATTGTTCCAGATTTTGGAGCTTTGGATGTAGATAGCAATGTCACCAATGGCATGTTGAGCGGTTAGACATCACCGGCAGTAACAAAATGGAAGCATTTTGAACGTTGAAATCTGCTGCATTCAGAATGGCATATGCTGCATTCTTCTCGCCCTTTGGTGTGACGAAACGTTCACACGGTTGTGTCCCAGTGCAAGAGACCTCATCAAATGCTCAACAAGTGAAATGCATTGATTGACGTCCTACCAAACCTGTCTATGTTTCCCAAAACCCGCCAAAAATGCTTCACTGCTTGTCAAAGTGTTTGGACCTAATTGTTCAACTGTTGATCTCATTGCTGTGATCCTGTTTCTCCTTCTGCAAAGTTGTGTTTCGTTTTTTCGTATTTGCGTGCACTTCGGCTTGAGATGGCTTGGCAGCAAATGGGGGCATATTTGGTCTTTTGTCTCGTGCCTGTGGTATTTTCACAAACCTTGTTCAGCAGCATGCCAGTTTTGTCCCTTGAACATTAGGGCCTTCATGGGACTGATACCAAATCACACAAGTGGCAGCCAGTCGTGCTCTCAATGAGGAATCATCTGACAACCTATTTCTGCACCCCGCAGCTTTTCAGTATGCCGCATGCCCCCCCCCCCCCCCCTGCTGCAGCCACCCAGCCCCCAACCGCCGTCGGTTAACCACCAGCCGCTGTCCGTTGACCAGCAACCGCCCCAGTCAACCACCGTCGTTTGGTGGGAAGTTCAGCTCAGTGCGTTCCGTCACCTCCTCAGTTCAGTTCAGTATGAAGGGTTAGCACACCAGATGCAAATGGCATGGGTGCAATACCTGTACCAAACTCAGTTTGCACAGGCAAACTGAGGTTTGACCCCTGTGCCGGCCCCCCTACACTACAACGAGTGGCATCCTTGACGAACATCCATATGCTTGCCAAGCTCTGCATGGTCATCCTTTGAAATCTTCATGCTCGCCGGACTCAATGGCCTACAGGAATCCTCATTGGCCGAAAGGAATCCTCATTGGCCGAGAGGAATCCTCATTGGCCGAAAGGAATCCTCATTGGCTGAGAGGAATCCTCATTGGCCGAAAGGAATCCTCATTGGCCGAAAGGAATCCTCATTGGCCGAGAGGAATCCTCATTGGCCGAGAGGAATCCTCATTGGCCGAAAGGAATCCTCATTGGCCGAGAGGAATCCTCAATGGCCTAGCGGAATCCTCAATGGCCTAGCGGAATCCTCAGTGCCTTGGAGGAATCCCTATTTGCCTAAAGGAATGCTCCTTCGCCTATCATCATTGGCCTAGAGGGATCTTCAATGGTTAAGAGGAATCCTCATTGGCCTAGAGGAATATTTTTTGGCCTTGTGGAATCCTCAATAGCCTAGAGGAATCCTCAACAGCCTAGAGGAATCCTTAACAGCCTAGAGGAATCCTCAATAGCCCAGAGGAATCCTCAATAGCCTAGAGGAATCCTCAATAGCCCAGAGGAATCCTCAATAGCCTAGAGGAATCCTCAATAGCCCAGAGGAATCCTCAACAGCCTAGAGGAATCCTCAATGGCTTCGATACTCGTCTAGGCCATTGAGGATTCCGCTAGGCCATTTAGGATTCCTCTATGCCTGCTTCTTTTCCTTCACACGTACACCACATCTGTGGCATGACTTTGCGAACAAGCTTACCTCTCAGGTTGGCTGATGCTTGACAGGGCTTAGCGGCTAATCAACGGCAGTTGATGGTACCGTGAAGGCTAATTGCGATTGGCTAGCAGCTGACAACAGCCACTGGCTAAACTGTTTTGGTTTTGGAGGCTCCAATGCTGCAGCAGGCCAGTAGACTTGGTGTCTGCTGTCCTGGTACCGGGGGGTAGACAGGGTAGGGTGCTTTTCGTCGAATCATGATGTTGAGCAGTGCGTTTTATGTTTTTGGGAGCTGACGTCCTCCTTCAGCTGTGCCTTCACTTTTGACGCAGCCTCGTTTTTGGTGACTCCTCATGCAACGCTTTCTTGTCCCACGCTCATCATTGTCAAGTGATGCCACACAAAGTGATTTGAAGGCTGCTCATGCTGCTGGTGTTGCGTGTGCTGCAGCACAAAAGAAGGCACACAATAAGTCAGACCTGTGTTCCCACGAGGAAACAACAGCTACTATCCAGAGTCCACCAGGAAATAACAGCCACCATCCAGAGTCCACCAGGAAATAACAGCAACTGTCCACTGTTTCTCATGAGCAACTTTTGCCGACCCTTCATAATTTAATTGCTCATTTTTAAGAAATGTCACATGTTTTGTCGCGCCAGATATTGTAGATTCAGATTTCCTAGACACCGAATACTGCCCCCAACCCGTATGCTTTGGTGCAGTGTGACGTCCCAGCCAAGCCAATCATGGCCACTGGATGTGAAATCAGGCCTCATCGCCTGGGCAAAGCGCTGCTGACTGCAGAATGGAGCTACCTGTACTCATGCCTAGGGCTCTGATGAGAAATAAAGGATGAACTTGTTGATGACTCCTCTGAGACCTTATTCGGTGGTCTAATGGAACAGTGGCATACACAAATTTCTGGCCACGGCGCATGTGCGTTTTCGTGTTTACAACGCACTGTACTCCACTCCGCCAGTTTTCGTTTGCGGGGGCACTTGGTGCTATTTGACGGATAGACCTCCAGGACAGACGCCAACAACATGGGAGTCGAATTGCATGACCCCACATCTGAGGAGGGGGTAACACTTGAGTTGCAAACACCCCTTGAACCTGGGCGACCAAAACCCATTTTGGTGTTCCAGAGCGCTCAGGACTTCATAGTCCTGAAGATGAAGCAGTGCCCCCCCCCCCCCCCCCTCCAGTGCAAGCACTGACCTTGCGCAAGCACCATTACCCAGTGAAATCGCCGTTTCCTGTGCCTTTGGTGGTTCCTGCGCAAAGGGGGTGGGGTACCCCTCCTGCACGGAGGGCCACATCAATGCTACTCTTCCGAAAAGCCCTGGACTCTACAGGCTGTCCTGTTCATGCTGCACCAACCGCAAACCTCACGTTATCCCCGGTTCCCTGCAATTCACGTTCCAACGGTGCTTGTCCTGTGCCCACAGGTCCGCAAGACATCTCAGCCCCCGGGCGTCTGCCCTGAGGCCCATGACTGGATCTCGCACCTCATATTACGCAGTGTATCCGTCACTGAAGATGTGAACGCTGTGTGCCATGCTGCTCTGACTGCGGCCCACCGAAACTTTCCCGGCGCTATCCTGAACCAGCAGCTCATGTCCATGATCCTGCGTACCATGTCTGCAAGGCTGCCAGGGTTTACGCCTCAGAGCACGCTCTTGGGCCTCAGCTTTGGTCGTGACAAGATGCAAAATTCAACTGCGGATCTGACCCATTTGTTGGATGAGCATTTCGAGCGGAGTTTCAACTTTGCTGGCCTCGGCGGCATACCTCTTGCTGGCAAGACAGGCTTCAAGGTGTGTAGTGGATTAGCCACCACTTCAAGTGCGGGGAGGAAGCACTGTTGATCCACCAGACACTGGTAGCCGCTGTGGCGTGGCTTTTACAATTCCAACACACGAATGCATACCGCCTTCAGACAGCACCTCCCTCTTTGTCCCCCCCCCCCCCCATGTTGCCCCCCCCCCCCCTTGGGGAGGGGGAAGCATCACCTTGGTGACGACCAAAAATCGACGACGGGGCAAACCTCCCAGGTTCACGTGGAAGGGAACCCGCTGTAGGCTAGCTGTCCGCAACCAATGAACCGCCGAAGAGTTCAACGAGCACATTGGGAGGTGTCACCCCCATGACCAATCCTGCCATCCTGGCAGCAGGGATGGTTGAGTCCACCAAGGGCTTCTTGCCGAAGATCCTAGGTTTTTTGCAGTGGCATGTTTGTCCCCGTGTAGGTTCAGGGCGGGACCTGGCGGGAGCTTACTGCCATGGTCGTTGGGGCGCATCGGGACTACCCACCCCGGTGAAGGTTTTGCACTCTTTGGTCACAGTTATGGTGCGGTGTGCGGAACCATGGAAACCCCCTGCCCATAGTAAGTTCCGGTTGGCCAGAGATCTGTTTGTGTCGGGTGTAACCCTCCCACAGTTTTTTGGCCCGTCCATCTTTGTCGATGCAGCTTGGGACAACTTTGGCTTTAGGGTGGGAGGGGTGATACCGGGTCGGGGGGTTAGATCCTGGCTTGTGTAGGACCATATCACCAATCAGCAAGAGGCAGAGCTCCAGGGGATTGCATGGGCGGTGCGCCTGGCGTTTTGGATGGTGCGCCGTGACCGTCTTTACAGATAGTACAGCGCTGGTTGTCAAGCCGTGGGCCTTAGGGCTAAACCGTGGCTCAAGCGCTAGATGAGGGTGCTGCGTGCACTAGTGTGGCGGTTGGCGGTTTCGGGTATGATCGTCCGATTTGTTTGGGTCCCAGCAGCCCTTCAACCGGCGCATCCGCTCAGTGGCTTGTTCTCTGACCACAACGGTAGTATAAGTGCGGCGGAGGGCGCGGCAGGGTGCATTTACGAACGGCTAGTGGGTGTCCCCATGGCTTGCGCTGTCTTTGGAGTGGTGTTTGTTTGAAGTGTGCCCCACCCAGCCGCTCTCGAGACCTACCATTCCAAGGTGGCCCACCGGACAGCCCGGGGGCGTCCGGGGCAGGTTGCCAACGGAGTCGTTGGCGGACAGATGGATGGGAGTTCTATGACGGAGCGAGCCCCAAGGGTGAGTCTGCGAGGGGAGGGCTGAATGGTACCCCCATATGCAGATAGCCCTATTTTCCATGGTGCGGCGCAAGCGCAGTCGTAAGCGCGCACGCGGGCGCCGTGATGGCCGTCAGCACCGCCGCTCAGCCCAGGCGATGACACGCCGAAGGGCACGCGCGCTACAACATTTGCGCGACGTCCATGTTGTGCTTGTCCGCGATGGACCCCTCCCCTCCCAATCGGACATTACTTTACCACCTACGCCCCACCCGACTCAGTGCGGGACGCCCCATCCATACTCTACGGGTGCGCCGGGGCGGAATTGTATAAATGCTAACTCCTGCCCCCCCCCCCCCCCCTCCCCCCCCTCCCTGATTGACCCGGCCCGACGGCGCCCTCTCCCCGGGGGGGGGGGGGGTTCGGGCTGGTTTGCGGAGGGAACATGGGAAGGTAGAAAGGTAAACCGGAGCGGTCTGTCTGCCCAACGACTTGATGCTTGTGTGCCTTGGTAAACTCTAGTTTGTCCCCCAAACCGGGTTTACCACCTCTACCCCCCCCACCACTGTCTTCCACAGGCTTTTGAAAAATTTATTGCTGCTTGCCCGCCCACCCAGAAGTCCGTCAGTGTGCAGATGAGGCTGGTTTGTCCCGTTCGTTAGGTTTGGTTTACTTATGTGATCATGATCTAGTATATAAAGTTCGTTGCCGACGTGTATGTCAGTGCTAAGAGTTTGGAGTCGGGGAAGCCCCAGAGCTTGCCCAGGTGCGATTGGTGTGATGCAACGTTTTCTGTTGCAGAGTGTCTAGGTCCAGCTGCTGGGAAGTACTGTCATGCGATTCTATAGCCTGCGTGGGCTTTACTCTGGACTGCAGAAGCACCACCATTTTTGGTTTCGCGGCCCGGAGCGGTCTGTCTGCCCAACGACTTGATGCTTGTGTGCCTTGGTAAACCGTTTGAAAGAGGCCTCCGCAAACTTTTTGGGGACCGCCGGGTCCAAATGAATCTCGGTGCGGGACATCCAATAGCTGCTTTTTCCCCCTTAGTTGGCCCCGGTCTTGTCTGATGAAATGACATCCGCACAGTAAGTATTAGGTGTGCCTGCGACAGTCTGTAGCCGATCGGTTCATGCCTTTTCCCAACAGATGCTCCGGCCTTGAACCCCACCACTCTCTAACAGACACGGAATCCGCCAAATCTCAAAGTACCAACGGGGTGCCCCTAGGCTAGCAAACAACATATTTTCCTAGCATGTATGGGTGTGCTTGGTTGGGCGGTAAATGAACTTCGAATTTGTTTTGTTCCGGCCATTTTTGTTTGAACACTGGAACCATTTGGCCGGAACAACCTTTGCGTTCAAACAGCTGATACACCACACAGTGGGAACTCCATTGAGCCCGTAGTCCCGTGTAGTCAAACAGACTGCGGGCTAGGGTAACATTGACCAGAGCTCCCGGCATGGGTAAGAGAGAGGGAAATGGCAAGGGGAGAGCCACAAAGCCCACAAGCCTCTGGTCATCTAGGACGTATCCCCATTGTTGCCGGCGACTGGCAACAACGTTGGCAAGCAGGAGTGCAGCCGCCCATATACAACGCCGTGAGAGTAGCAAACGAGACAACAACCTCAATTTTACGTACTATTATAGGCTGGCACACCCTCCCCTCCGCCCAATTTTTCCAACCGCTGGCCTCCGGGTGGGTGGGGATTGGCGAGGCAGTGGTCGTCGTACTTTGCTTTGTGAGTTTCTGTAGGGGTATCACAAACAGTTGTGGCATGCAAATGTCATCGTCTGCCGTAGCACTCAGCACGGATTGTACAAGGCGATGCAATGCTTCCACCCTGACATGCCTTGTGTGCGTCGAGGTGTTTCACGTCACTGCTGGGCGCATGGCACGGACCATGACAAATTTATGTTTTACATCCCGGGGGGGGGCGACTCCGCGGGTCCTAGGACGCCAACTACCCCTGCCCCCCCCCCCCCCCCCTAGGGGCCTTCGGCCAACAGTTAGTTGCCAAAGGTGTCGCCCCCAGGCGTCCATGGGCGCCTAAGGCGCCCGATGCTCCATGAACACCAAAGGTGCCCTAAGGAAAATTTTGTCCAATTTGCACCCCAACACTATCCTTAAACCCAACCTTGACTCTAACACCCACCCCCAACCCTCAGCCTACTCCTATCCCTACACCTAACCCTAACCCTAACCCTAGCCCTAACCCTAGCCCTGGCTCTTACCCTAGGCTAGGGTCAAAGTGAATGTTGGGATCCAAAATGGAGAGCAATGATGTGGCAAAAGCAGCCATGAACGAAATTGGGGGGATCTTGTTCAGCCCAATCAACATGGCTGGCATGGCCAAACCAGGTTGCTGCAAAGGTTAGGCTTAGGTTTATGGTGATGGTATGGTTAGAGGGAGGGCAAGGGGAGGTGAGCGGAGCCTGTGCCCCCCCCCCCCCCAACACCCCAAATTGCCCCACCTGACCCCCCCCCCCCCCCAACCGACCCTCCCGGAGCCCCCCCCCCCCCAAGCCCCTCCTAGACCCCCCCCAATCGCCCCTCCCTGAACCCCCCCTCCAATGCCCCCCCCCCCCCCCCCCAAGGGGCCTCCGGCCAACAGTTAGTTGGGGGGGTAGTTGGCGTCCAGAACCGAGGGGTTGGCCCCCCCCGGGTTTTACATGCATGTTCTTGGTTTTCGCATATCCTTCCCCTTGGTACTCCCAGAACATGGCATTGGTCACACCATGTGCAGGGCGGTGCATGCGTGGCAAACGACCGCCATCCACGAGTGGATGGACACAGGCTATTCGGGCTTGCGGGATGCGCACGCGGACGGCTGGCCACCGGCCCCGTGGCAATGGCAGTTGGAAAATCTCCCTCCATGGCACAGGGTGTCCATTCCGCTGTTGCCCGTTTTTCCAACGGTCCGTCCTTTTCCGTGCCATGTTGCTTTCGTGACGGACAGTTCATGGTTCCCCTCACATCGTTGTGGGGGAGCCTTTGTTAGTTTGTTTGGGAACCCTTACCTAGACCGTGTACATGCCCATCCCGTGCCATCTTGATCACTCTTATGCGATAGAGGTGTACATGTCGTGGGTTTTGTATCGTGTCAAGAGCATGGTTTTGGAGTTGCCCCGTGTCTCCCGCGCCACCGTTCGTAGCCTGAGGGAGGGAGGAAACTTCACTTACTCCAAGTCGTTCATCATGGCTCTCAACTCCCGTCGGCCAGGTGACCTATGCATGGGTCTTCTGCTGGCTGAATGTGTTTGTTTGTCGGAACGTTTTCCCCCTCCCCGACATTTGTACTATCATCAAGAGGGTACCATCCTAGACGTAGTGTTAGATGTGGTAGACAATGTGGCCCAGGCCCAAGCTCAACGACAGCCACACCCGATGCCGGCTGGCTACATAGGCGGCTTACAACCTTCCCAGCCTAGTTGCTGCAAAGACGGGGTACAATGGCATGATGCCAGCATAGTTCAAGACCGGTTGTTGCAGCAGCACTATGCAGCATAGCTGGAGGTGGCCTATGCCCCCAAGGTAGCGTCTTACGCCTTCTACATGTCATGCGTCGCCTCCGGTGCCCTCTCGTGGGGCGAACACCTTCGCATGGTGTCATTCCGCCACGCCTTAGACACACCCGCCCCTACCACATGTGCTGTTTGCAGTTGCAGGGTCACAGCCGCACATTACCAGGACAATTGCCAATTTTCAGCCTGTGGAAAGCCATTTTGTACACTCAGTTGGCAAGCGATCTGCGTTGCGTTGTACCGGAGTGGGAGGTATCTCTTCCCACTTATTGGGGAGTCCTCATCAGGCGGGGGGGGCCTACCTTGGACTTACGGTCGGTGCTATGTCTACGTGTCTAGTGTAGGCGGTGTCTTGGGTTACCTTGTCATTGTGCGGCCGGATGTTACCCGCAACAGAAAAGGCAGTGATGTGCCATGGGGCGACCCCCAAACAAGCATACACTGTTTTGGTCACTTTTTGGAAAGCGGTCGTGCGCATGTTGCGGACGGCCCACCCGCCACAGCTTCATGACATTGGAGATTGGTCTATGCCGGGGCAGACGTGCACGTAATATCGCGCCTTGTATCCAACCCGACACTTCCCGATAGCTGGGAACTGGCAGGTACAGCCTACTGCGACGTCTATGACACCCTCACCATTGCATTTGCACCTTTGGCACTAATTAGGCGACACTGCCGTGTACGTGCCGTTGCAACGCATTACACAGTCTGGTGCGGGTGGAATGCTGTATTGGTTCCACCACATTGTTTACTTGCCGGAACAGATTAGATGGCTGGCGTTTGTCAGGCGGCACTCGGCGTCATGCTACGTAATGGACTTGCCCACTGCAGCGGCTGCCAGAGACTTGCAGGGTTGTCACCGTTGGTTTGTCTTGAGGTTGGACATTGGAATGCATCAATTTTTGGCCGGATACACCAGCTGCACCACTTCACCATCACCGGCTCAAGTTCGCGGTTGGTGGTGTGCATGGCGTTTCTACTTACAAAGTTGTGGACACATGGTACATTCACGCTACACGGACATGCGACTGTTAATGCTACAAGGCTGGACATGAGAGTTGTGCTACTCTACTTGCTAGTGTCGTGCACATGTTCGGAGCACCCCAACGATAGACAAGAACGATTCTACACCACTGCCCCGGGCCCCACTCGGCTGGGGAAAGCGTGGGACCTGGCACGGGAACACAAGGTCCAGCCCACCTTTCCACGCCCAAACCACTGTGCACCAGTCGAGGGGGCACGGCACCCTGTGAGAATGCAACCGGAGACGGAGCTATGACCTCCAGAGCACTTACATTAAGCGGAGCGATGCCCACCCGCTCGACCGCCCAAATGTCGACAATCACAGGTGTTCCTTGTGTGAACACCTGTGCCGGTTTTCGCCCCCACGACAGAACGGTGGTCAACAGTGGGGTGGGTGGGCCCGAGCCATGCTCCAGCCCATACCACTGTGGGTGAAAGTCCCACAGACCCACCACCACCCACCCGCCACCCCACATCACCACCTCGGAACGTTTGGAACTGAAAATGGCAATGAAGGCTGTGTGAAGGCGCGGCTGGAGCTAAGTGGCGGGTCCACACCTGACCTTTGAGAGCCCCAAGCCTCCCCCAATCCCCCCCGTAGAGGCATATCATGAAGGGGTGAGGGGTCAAGTTATGAACAGCCGCTTGCGCAAAATATTCTGGGGCTGGCTGCGATATTGCAGCCCCCCCCCCCCCCTGCGCGCATGGGTATTTCCACCTCTTCCTCCTCCGCATGTCCTGCCCAGGCCTTTGCACACCAGATACCCCAGAATGGCACTGCGCTGATTGTGTACGGCCCCCACGTGACCATCAGCTCGGATGGTGATGTGGGGACGTACCTGTGCGGTGGTCAAGACCTTTTGAGCATGGACTGCGATGCCTGCATTGGGGCTTTGGCTCACATGGACACTGACGAACCAGGACCAGAGCCGGGCTCCGAAGAAGTTGGAATGGAGGCCCAGGTCGGCTCTTTGCCCTCCGCGATGCGTGCTCCAATGGTGCGCATCATTGTGAGACATCCGTCCCATGTCCATGTCCCGCCTCTCTCACGGTCCTCATCTGTGCGCTGCACATGGCTCGGGCATATCTGTGTGCTGCTTACATCAGGGTGGTCCTCCATCACCTCCTTCTTTGTTTCCTGCACTATGGCCCGGCTTTGAGGACGGCCGACTGACGCCCCTTGTGATGGGGACCCCCAGTGACCGAGGGTGGTTGTGATGGGCCAGCCAGCGTAGTTCGTGATCATGACCGTTGGATCGCTGTTGCTTTGATGGTGTTTCCGTCTGCAGGCGTCAATCATCCAGATCCGTTTTGTTGTTGAGGTGAGGATGGCTCTTGGCTGAGATTGCGAAACACAGATTTTCCTGAAAAATTCGGCTTCAGCGGCCCCAGCAAATGCACATGCCTAAGACGGACCCAGATCTGGGGACACAGGAGGACGGGGGTGCGGGGTAGGGATAACGGTGGGGGGCGACGTGGGAATCGCGAGAAACTCCGGGGGGCAGCGGAAGGGAAAGAAGCGAATGGCACCTCGTGTCCATGGCCCAAGAATGCCGACCACGAATGTGGGCGTGCCGCATGTGAGACTCCCCTGTCACGCAGCGTCCGTGCCCATGGACAACCCCCGGTCCCATTGCGCAGGTGAAGTGCGTGTTAACAGAGCTGCGAGAGCGTCTGGGCACGGCGCGCGCGCACCCGAACGGGACCGCCGTGGGCCTCGTGATGGAGTGCTTCGGCGTCGCCCAGAAGTTGATGCAGGGGCTCATAGACCTGGACGCGTTGGGCAGCTCAAAGCTGGTGCTGTTGGGGGGTGTGCAGGTCCACACCCCGCACCCCCAGACCGGCCTGTTTCTGCCGGTGGCCTGCAGCCTCCACGCCGCCGACCTTGAGCCTGAGTCGCTGATGGAGTGGCTGCAGGAGGACGACCTGTGCGGTGATTCCCCTGGGACCGCCGCGTCCTGCGGTCCGGGCGGGCCTCGCGCAGGCCCGCCCGCACAAGGGACGGCGTGGGATGCGTTCACGCCGGGGGCTGCCGGGCCGCACGTGGGGTCGTGGGGCTGCAGTTAGCGGGTCACGCGCGGTGGAGGCGGCAGCGCCCTGCATCCGGCGACGGTGGGGGCTGCTCCCAGGCCTCTGTTCGCCCTGTCCGCCAAACATCACCATTGGCTGCCTGCCGCCACAGGGAACGGGGGCAGACACATGCAACAGCAGCGGGCACAGGCGGCAGCAGCCGTGGGCAGCAACAGCCCAACATGAGCTGCAGGCAACACAGCCTCACGCACAGCCACACTCAGCGGTAGCTGCTGTGGGGGAGCAAACCACACGCCTGCGCAGTTGGCAGTCGGCGGTCCAGGGCAACCGATCGCCAATTGACGGGGGTCGCTGGCCAATGGACAGCTCTTCTGGTGTTGGGCCTTATGGTCCAGCAGCTGATATTCATAGTAATACAAGTTCCCCATCCCCAACCCTTCACTGTCAATGTAATAAGCGGTTTGGTGCCTTGGTCATGATGGTTCCCAGGATTCAACAGCGTTCAGCAGGGTTCAACAGCCCTGGTGCATCCCTGGTTTTAGGATATAGCCCTTGTGCATGCTTGGTTTCCAGGATGTATCATTGGTGCATCTTGAGTTTGCTTTGCGCATCCTTGGTGTTCAGGATGCATCTCTGCTGCATCTTTAAGTCTGAGAATATAGCCTGGCCACACCTTTGTTTCGAGAGTGAATCTTTGGTTCTATGAGTGTATCCTTGCACGCATGCGGCGTCCTTGAGTTCAAGAGTGTCCACTTGCTGGATACTTGGTTGTGATGGTCTATCTTTGGCGCATCCTCGGGGTTTAAGCGTGTCCACTTGCTAGATGCCTGGTGGTCTTGTGCGCCTCATTCTTTGGACATTGTTCGGCTTCAAATCGTATTGTTGGCGCATCCTGAGGCAGCATAAGGCACGAGGTAGCTTTCTCATGTTCCGCAACCCTCATGTGCATTTGCATGCATGTGTCCTTCTTGTGAACCTGTGCCTTGTGGACCATTGTGCAAGTGTGTAATCTTCGCAAGCGGCCCTAAGTGTGTGCTTTGGATGGGGACCAGGGCACTGTACACTATATGTGACAAGTGCCTGTAACGGGGGGAGATAAGATGAATGTTGAACAGATCAATAGTTGAGCATGAATACTGACATTCGCACATCGTTTGTTCAATGTGAACATGGACACACAACTGTACATGCATTCTTCAATGCATCGCTTTTCCACAAACTTCGTCATTTGTCCATGTTACAGCTGTCGGAGATACACACGCCCTCGGGAATTCTTGTCCTGCAGTGCCTGCAGCGAGCCATGCGGCATGCAGTTTGGTATATTGTAGTTGTGCACTAATGAGGCTTGCAGCGTGTGTGATCAACCCCGACCCAGAAAAATAAAGCTGGGCTGGGCCCCTGCAGAGAGCAATTATGTCAACAGGTCAACGTGCACTGATTTCTAGTTAGCTGCTTGTTCCCTTGACAGTGTACACTAAAGCTAAGTTCGCTTACCCTGCGACACACCGCAGGTTTTCCCCTTTGTCAGAATCTGCTGCTCAAGGAAGGAGGAGGCTGGTCGGAGGCCACAACCGCCAGGAATGCTGGCCATAAACCTGGTACACCCACCCTGTCAAAGCATTTGTCGCTTGTGAGCTTTGCACGCCTTAGCCTGAGGAAAGCAGCGGCAAAGGCTGCATGGCCTTCGTTGGACCATCATGATTGACCCCCATTGCTCCACAGGCATGCTCAACTTTGTGTTTCTACTATGCAGAAAGGCCTATGACCGAGGGCTTGTGGTGGGGACTGGGTGTGGTCCAAGACAGCCAAGTCACCAGGTTTTCTGCTATGTCACCTGCAGATGCAAGGTCCATTGATGGTGTGGCCTTCATCTCTGGTAAGGCAAATCCCCTTATCAACATCCTTTCAATGCTGGTTTTTGGATAAGAAGGTCCCAAAATATAGCCCCTGAAACCTGTAGTTTTAGTATCATGGACACCCATGTGCCTGCATTTCCAGAAATTTTCACAAATCATGATTTTCTGTGATTCATGGAGAAAGAGGGCAGCTCATAATGTGATCAGGGCTGTCCTTGGGTGGCGTATCATTGCGGGTTCAGTAAGGTTACACTTGTGCTGATGGAGAATCACTTTTTCGAGGCATCCCATTGGTGCAAGATCAAGTAGGGCCGGGCTTCCTTGCCAGACTGTGCTTAAGAAGGGAGTTACACGTGCACACACCATGCAAAGTTTTCGTATGTTGGTTTATGTGAACCCTGCCTTTTCCTTACAGTCGCCTGCCTGTTGTTGTGCCATGAAGGGCCACATAACACATATCCGAGGTGACTCAGACAGTGCCCTTGTGTATGGTGTGTCTGATGGATCTGCCCCTGCTTCTGGAACCCACATGAGTACTCCTCCACATGCCAATCCGTGAGCATTATCTGTCCACTGACCTGCCATTAACGACACCGGCCCTGTTTGCTGCTTACATGCCATTTTGGTGTGGCTTTCAGGGGTTTTCCTGGCCCGTTTTCAGCACATTCTTTCATGTTGCAGCAGAGAGAAAATCAGTTTTGTCCCAAAGGATGGGTGGGATGTAACAATGTGTGCTGGTCAGAGTCACAACACAACAGAGTGCGCATTCCACAGGATGAACAATGCTAGCAAATGGCGTGAGATAAATGGTGACCTACCCCTAACCCTGCCCCTATGTACCCCGAGGGCTAATTGTGTGCTTTGTGCAAGGACCTATGTGACATAGCACGAGGAAATCATGGCTGTTCAACCAACACGCACCCCGTGTTCACTGAAGCACGAAAAACGGTTTATGCTTTGGAATTCATTCCCTTTGTACTTCGGACATGTAGAGAGCAGTCTGGGGCATGTGATGTACTGCAATGGTGCCCTCCGTTTCTTCCCCCCCCCCTTTGTAGGGCGGGACGCGGTGCGATACTTGAACGCTGCCTCATGTATTGCAGTGGAGAAATGCCACACGGGGGCACCCTGCACAATGACAACACCATAGTGCAACTGCACATTGGCAGACAAATCCAGCAATGTTTCCGCCATACCTAAAATGTGATCAAAAATATGGAGGGGATGTCGGATGGGGAAAAAGCTCTCTCCACTTGAGCGCGCGAAATTTTTTGGCGTTGCTGAAGCGCCTTCTTCGCGCACACCGTGCCCAAGTTTTGTGGATATGGCACAATTTGCCTGGCACTGACATTCATGTTGTTGCATGGGAGAGGCCCATGCATATGTTGTATGGGAGTGGACTGCTGGTTGCAAGTATGTGGGTCAGAGTTTCCACTGGTGTTTGAGATCAAGAGACAGGAACCCACCCCCTCAAAATCCTCCAAACAACACTCGACAACTGCCACTTTTGTTTGTGGATCCACAGCTCTCTGTCACCCTCCATACCCCACCACAACCCCCATGATCCTCCGCAACCTCCACAATTGTTCCCCCTCGCCCCACCCCCCCCGCCGACTTTCACACTGGTTGAGTCTGGCGTGGAGTCAGGACCATGTTGGCTACCTCAAAACCAGACGTAATTGACCATTGGACCTTCACAACCCTATAGGAGCCTCTATAAACATCCACAATACTCCACAACCCTCCTGTGGTTACTGTGAGCCGCGGCGTCATTAGCCCGAGGCCGACCTGTATGAGCCCCTACAGATTCCATGCACAACCTTCCATAACCCCTCAAAACCCCTGCATACCACTCTTGAGCCCCCACAACCCTCCAGAACCCACTACAACTCTTCATACCCAACGTACCACAAATCCCCACAACCCTCGCATGTTGTGGCACCGTCCCCAAAGCTCACAGGCCAAGCCTCCAGGGTGTGCTTCAACATGTGTGCGACTCCGCTCAGTCACGGCACACTTCCACGTTAATGCTTTTTGTGTTGGTGCATCCACGCAAAGCAGACACAAGATACGATACGGTTGCACTTGTTTCCGGCCCCCACTGTGCCCATGGGCTTGGCCAAAGCCCAACAGCGCTGTCCGACGAGGCAAGCCTTGTCAAGTACGTGCCACACCTCCACAGCATATATTTGCTTGTCATCGTACCCCGTCGTGCCCGCTGCACCCGCATGTGTAGCATTGTGCTGGGTACCATATTCTGCCGGATCAATGGTTTGCGCGTGCTCTGCGGGTTAGTGTCATGTGGTGATTATAATCATCATCATGTGATTATCATCATGTGGTGATGTTGTGTGATTGTGCCTGGCACGATGATCCACGTGGAGAGTTGCGTTGGCCTTCTTCCTCGGCTGGGTGCAGTTAGCGCTTCTGATGGGGCCAGGATTTGTATGTTGTCACCAGTCCGCTGGTCAATCGCTGTTTGCTCATGCTGCTCTTTGTGTGAATTCTATTTTTAAGGCAGGTCTTCACTGGGCAAAACATAGATCACTGCTCCATCGCGAGGTGATCCGGAGGCCAGCCGCTGATGTACAGGGGCTTGGGCCTCGAATTAGCACCTGGGATAGTGCCTCCAGGCATATTGGGTGAGGAAGACACACTTCATCTCGCCGCCACATCCCCCCCCCCCCCGGCCCTTGCGAAAGCCCGCACAATGTTTTCTGCAGGAGGACTGCAGTGTGGCGCGTCCAGTGGCGCTGTGTTCCTGTTTGGGACCCGTCTCAGCACAGTGGAACATTGTCTGGTCTGGACCTGGTTGGGCGGTGGCGTCAGACCACAGTTACTCTGCAGCTCCTTTGATCGACATCTGATGCCGCCGTGTTTGGCTTTCGTACAGGCTCACCACAGAGCGTCAGGGTTTTGGCCCAGCATCGCCTGGCCCGTACAGGCCCGGGCACTATGTACCTACCTACCGACCCTTGCGCAAGCCGAACCCACCCATCCCACGTAACGGCTGAGCGTCAGGTATATGGCCGAATGGGGCTAGCCTCCTGCAAGTATGCCCCAAGCACAGCATGGGCCACCATGGAGCACAACATGCACACCACACCACACGCAGAGCACAGACCAGCGTAACCCGGTGATAAAGCCCAGAACTGGATGACATACCATGGCACTGCCCTTACCTGATTCACGGAGGACAGGGAGCAGACAAGAGGAAAAACACAGAACTGTCCTTGGAACACGCTGTGAACTGAGATGGCGATGAAGGCTGTGTGAAGGCAGGCGCAACTGCAGCAAAGTGGCAGGTCTACACCTGACTTTTTGAGGCGCTTGCGCATGCACCGCGTTGCGCAGTCACCACTACCTGGTGAAACCGTCGTTTTTGATGCCCTGGGCGGTGCCTGCGCAGGTGTTTTTGTTGCCCCTGCATGTGGTGACACTGCCACTGAGACTCTGAGACCCAAAATCTTACCGAAAGCAACAACTCTTGACCTACACAGGGCCCAGTGCCCTCGCTTCGCGCTCACACAGGCTTCTGGCCTCGCTGATACTGCCCTTGAGCGGGGCCATACAATATGTCGCCCATCACGCTGGACGACAAAGCGCTACGAGGGCTGCGCGACATCATCCGCCAGGAGGTCCAGGCGGCCATGGGAGCGACCTCACAACAACAGCCAAGTGCAGCGGCTGGAGAGCGAAACACACCCACATCTGCAAAGAGCACCAGCAAAGGTGCAAGCCGATCACAAAACCCCACCCAATCCCAGGGGGCAGCAGGATCCAAGGCCAGATCACAGTCCCCAGCCCGCCAGTCAACCACTGGTGCAGGGAGCAAAACGGTGCGAGAAGATCCCAAAGACAAGGAAATTCGAGAGCTCAAAGACATGATCAAAGAGCTCACCGCCACGATCAAGGAGCTTCGGGCCTCCATTCGACATCCCAAGAAGACTTCAGACAACGAAGATGCAGCGGAGCCAACACAGCTGGCTCAACGGCCACGCACGTATGCGGACGCAGCGGCCAAGGGGAAATCCTCCTCAGTGCAAAAGTCACAGGAAAGCAGCCAGTCCAGTGCTTATACGGTAGTCAAAACACGATCTGCTGTCAAAGTACTTGGCAAGCCAAAAGATGTGGGTATGCCAGTGCAACCAACGCATGGAGTAGCTGCGGAGGAAGCACGAACCTGGCAAGCCTCTGCCCTACTACCATTGCAACTCTGGAAAGAAGCCGAGAACAAACAACTTGGCCTTCCGGTGCTGAATCCCAACAAACCACCAGCCGAATGGCAAGTCTCAGAGAGACCAGGCACCTTCCAAAGGGTGGTCATGCTAGGGGGCACAGCAGACTCATGTGCGGAACTCGCAGACATGGCCTTCACGTCCCATCCTCAGGTAGAACACATGGCTGCCATCGTCAACGTGCCAAATACAGCCGGAGTCAAAAAGGCAACTGTCGCGGGCGGACGCACTACGCCGCATAAGACTCACGCGCGCCGATCTGGATGTTCAGGGCTGCTTGCTAACCCTGGCAACCCGAATCACGCGGGCCGAGTGGGTCCACTCCGAGGGTCCGCCCAGGCCCATAGCAGATCAGCAACTATGGATGCAGTGGGAAAGGACCACAATGGAACAAGACGGCGAATCGGACCATCAGGAATCAGACACGGCGGAGCATGCCCCAGTGACGCCCTCGGAGAGGGAAAGTGGCTTCCACAAGATATCCTTGCAGATAGACCCTCTTATGTGCTCGGATTCCGAACTGCCTCCGAACAGAACCAAAGGCTCTGCACAACGCTGGGTGAGGCAGCAAACGATGGAGTACCTGAAAACGTGCATGCAAGAAATGACACAGGCACCGCCAATGGCGATTTTTCGCCGAGCAGAACATTACTCAGTCACGATGGAGCTCCCACTGGAGGCTGCCAAAAGGGTGCTCATTGGGTCGGGCAAGCTGCAAGGCATCGAGGCAAGGCCGTGGATGTCGAAAGGATCTCCTGGACCTGGACTGGAAGCACGCATTCTCTGGCTGAAAGCCCCCAACATGAAGAGCTCCAGCAACATATGGGAGATCCTTCACTCCCAATACTGGTTTGCCGGTGTGCTGACAGGAGACACTGTCGGCAGATGGGGTGTTCGAATATGGGGAACAGAAGAACCAAGCGAGCAGCAAAGGACAGGTATTGCGAACCTGCTTGGAGCGGAGGCCCCCACCAAACGAACACGCATACGGGTGTACGGATACCCGGCCGGTTTCGGCTACGGTACCACGTGGGCTCAAGAGGAGGCCGCACGTGTCTTTCCCTCAGGCAGGGTCCAAGTTCTTTCCTGCCAACATCTCGTCAACACGTCCATAACCAAGCCGGTGTTCGACATTACCGTAACAGGGGTGCCAACGGAATGGCAGGCGCACAAGCTGGAATCCACCGACACCAGAGCAAACCCACGAATTTGGAGGCGGTGCGTGTCGCACAAACTCCGACCAGCAGCGGAAAGAGTTGGACGCCAAGAGAGGCTACGTCTAGCCACACGGGCGGACGACGACCCAGAGACCACCTCTTTGCAAGACGTCGTGGAGGACAACCACGACATGGAGTTAGGACAATAATGCTGACCGTTCGGGCAGTGGCATTGCTGCGTCCAAGGACATGCACGAGCCGGTACAAACAGCTGCCGTGCTACGCGAGCCGGACACGTCCGCCGCGCGGGAAGTCTTCAGGATTCCTCTTGTGCATGCTGTGCCTTCTGCCACGGTGCTCTAACCATAGACAATGTTGCCATACACCAGCCTTGAGTGCACGCAAGTGCCCCCCCACTGAGCTGGCGAGAGAGGACGCAATGAGAACCGCTCGGGCACGCAGCCCTGAAATGATGCTCCCCCTACCAGGGCTCTCACCACCCAGGACATATGACTGCCGCTTGGACTGCCTATTCCTGATGACAGGTACTATGTTCTATTCCATGGGACGGTCGCACAAAAGGCGAAGGTCGGACTCCAGCAGCGAGGAAGGTGAACGCCAACATCGAAGGCGGCAGCAGCCGCAACAGCACACCCACATCCATGTCCACGTCCACCAGCCCCAACAGCGGCACCCAGATCGGTCGAAACGCCGCAGTGCACACCGAGAACGATGCAGGATTCAAGGCGAGACCAGACGGATGGAAAGCGCGCTGCGAGAGCTCGATGCCCAACAGGCAACTGAAGTCCAAGCACCCCGGGAGGAGCAGCAGTCGGCCGCGCAGCACTCTGACAGGGCCCCTCTGATCCCGTTCCAGGCCAACCTGCCGAGACACAGGCCATGGACACCCAGCTACGAGCAGGTGATGGCCCGCCCACCTCTACCCAGCTATGATGAGGTAGTGGGGATGGCAGCAGACGAGGAAGAAGCAGAGCATGGCCCCAGCAGATCTGGACTCGCCAACCCGTACTCCCTGCAGCAGCTGAGGGACATCTCGGCAGCGGTGCAGATGCAACCGGAACGGCCCACGGTGATCACCGACGTCCTGTACAAAACAGGCTCATACATAGCCTTGGCGCCGGAGCCCCATCTTGCGCTGCATCATCGCGATGACTGGGTCAGAGACTGGGCCACGGATGTCGGACACCAGCTGGGCTTCGACGACGCGCCAGAGCCCGACACGGTCAAGCAAGGGACCCATGCGGCGCCACGAAACTGGAGGCTGCGGCTGCGGGGAAGGAAACCCCAGGGACTTACTTTCGGCATCAGCTCCAACGCCAAATATGGAGTGTCCCAGTACGCATGGGCCTCGGGCGCGGAATGGCTGATCAGCCGCATCCAAGCCCAAACAACAGCAGTGAGGCCGCCGTCACCTCCACCGGAGGACGAAGATGCCCAGCCGCCGGCATACGCGCCACGCCAAGAGTTTGTGGACCAGGTATGTGCTGACCTTGCTTGGCAGGTGCCTGAACGTGCGGTCCTCTCAGCAAGCGCTGATACATGCAGATACAGTATCCCCCTGCTCACACAAACTTGCCTTCTCACTTCCAGTGGCTCGACCCGGAATGGAAGCTGCAGCGAGGCTACCGAGACGGCAGATGACCGTGACCCGAAAATCCGTCAAGGCGCACCATCCCTGCGGCCCATGCACACTCTCAACCCTGCCAGTGACGAGCAGGCCAGCACAGCTAAGACGGAGAGCTCGGCTAACCACCCAGCTAAGCCGTGCGCGAGACGGGAACGCCCGCCGCGTCACAGTGCCGAGAGACGGTCTGTGATGGCGAGAGCCGCCAGACTATTATGGACGAGTCGGGTAAGCCCGCCGTCCTCAGCAGCGGTGCTTGAAGCACACCGCAATGCCAGTATTCACTGTCACTGTTACCTCAGAGCTTCTCTTCCTGACCCCTCCAGCCTGCCTAACCGCCTGGCCTGCCTTGTTCCTTTTTGCCCCTTGCTCCTGCTCCTGGATCAGTCAGATCAGAATCCCACCCCAACGCAGTCGGCCCACAACTTGGCACAGCTGGTGCCACCTGACCAGTGGGCCGCGCTGCATGTGCGCGCACACACACGCGCACACACGCATCCACACTGGAAGCGTGACCAGATCCTACGCTGTGGTGACGTGCACCCCAACCCAGGACCCAACTCTCTGGCACTCATCAACGTGACGGCCCTGCGAGCACACCACCATGAAGTGCTGGATTTGCAAGAGGACATCGTAGCACTCACGGAAACACGGCTCACACAAGGGGCCCAGAATGCAATGGCCTTCATGGCAAGACAGAAGGGGTGGCAACCCTTTTGGGGAGCCCCCCTACTATCCAAGACAGGTGGCATTTGGGGAGCTGCCCCAAGAGGGGCGGCCCTTCTGGTACGGGAAAAGTGGCCGGCAAAGCAAGCTCAGCGGGACCCGGGATGCACACTAAGTGAGGAACTGTGGAATTCAGGCAGGTGGCTGCACGTCATCGTGACCCCAGCGGATGGTAAACGCCCCCTAAACGTGATTGTGGTGTACGGGATCCCAGGAGACCACAAGTTAAATGGCAAGCTATGGGAGGCAGTGCTGACCCAAGTTGCAAAGCTGGGGAACTCCCCCTTTCTGATAGCCACGGATGCCAATGTCCAACTAGATCACTACCGCTGCATGCCCAACCTCATGATGACGGAGCTGCTGTCGGGGCGCATTGTGGATGTCGACCTCTTGCATGCACCGACCACGGGACTGCCAGTGCTCGTACCACAATGGCTCCATCAAACAGAAACCAACCAGACTTGATGGTATTTTGGCAGATGCCAAGACGGCCAGTGCCATCATGAAAGTCTTACCAACTGAGAGATGTCCTGTGCCTGGACACAAGCCGGTCACCCTCACCTTCAATTTCAAGCAGTCTGCCCAGCGGGTTCTGAAGTTTGTGCGGTTACCACCCATGATACCAGCCCACCTGCAGAAACACAAGCGAGACCAAATAGTGAAAGACGTCACCGAACCGTACGTGGCAATATGGGAGAAAGTCCTAGACAATGAGGCGTCCACGGCAGATCAACTGTGGGACCTCTGGACATGGCTGGCTGAAGAAATCATGCTGGTCCTGACCATGGCACCGCCGCCAGCGGTCAGGACAGGAATATGCCAACTACCACTGGCTCCCCAAGAGTTGCCGAGAGGACGGGGAACCAAGAAGATGCTCAAGACAGTGGAGCTCACGCCGAAGCGCATGACGTCGTCAGGACTCCCGTGCACTGCACCAACTAAGGAGATGTCCGCCCTGCTGAGCGCCCTAGTGCCGGTGATGAAGTGGACGGCAAGCAGGGAACAAGCCGTGGTCCCTGTTATGGGCCCCGTACCGCAAGAGGTCCTCAACAATTGGAAGGCGATACGCAGGAGGGCCCACCGCATTCTTCAGCTCATCTCCAAAGGGCAATGTGTTGCAGAGCACCAAGAACTACTGCGCACGGTGATGGAGGCTCCAGAAAGTGCACCCATGACCATTACCGACTTGGTCCGACTCAGTGATAAGATTAAAATGCTGAGTAGGCGGCAACTAGCTCACGAAGAGAAGAAGAGGCACCAAGATTGGAGAGAATGGATTGAGGAGACCTGGACCACATCGCCAGGGAAGGTGTACCAATGGATCAAAGAGGACAAGTACACGCCCACTGTCCTGATCCAGAAAGAGGACGGCACCTTGACTGGCAATGTGCCCGAAAAGGACCTCGTGATACACCAGAAATGGGACCCGATAATGAGGCAGCATGCGGATCCGACGCTGCCGGAGCCGGAAACTGAACCCTTCTGGCGCAGGTTCGGCAAATATGTAGAGCATCACCAGATGGAATGTCAGCCCATCACCGCGGAGCGCCTCTGCCGTAAGTTCAAGGACATGAAACGCAGCCGGGCCACAGGTTTAGACGGCTGGACTGTCGTAGACATGCGGAACATGCCGTGGCCGCTACTGCACATGCTGGCTCAGCTGTTAAACTGGGTTGAATCCCATGGCGTATGGCCTGAGCAACTTGCCACAGGGTACATTCCGCTGATCCCCAAAGGCGAGGGCAGTGAGCCGCTACAGCTCAGGCCGGTGTCGGTGCTGTCTGTGATTTATGGCGCCTGGTCCGGTATCCGCCTCCGTGACTGCCTCATGTGGCAAGAGAAGTGGGTGCACCGAAATGCATTTGCCTTCAGGCCGCAAAAGAGCGCCCTGGACGCAGCAACTCTACTGGCCGCCCTCATTGAGCGAGCACACCTACTGAAGCAGGCATTATCTGGCGCTGGCACTGACTATGTGAAGTGTTTTGATTTGATACCACAACAAATCTCCTTCCGGATGGCACGAGAGTTCGGCCTGGACCCCAAACCGCAGGCGGCATTGGAGGCCATGTATCAACAATTACACAGGGCGTTCAAAATAAACGGAGCGCTAGGCTCCTTCTTTCACGCCACGAACGGCGTACTGCAAGGGTGCGCCATGAGCGTACTCATGATCAACATGCTCACCACAGTCTGGATGCGCGCCGTGGACGAGCTGGAAGGGGCTATCTCAGTGACGGTACACAGCCTGCCGCCCATACCGCCCAAGCTGGAAGAGCCCAAGGAGCTGAGATACAGACGTAAACCCTCCCAGTCCACCGCAGTGTCCCGCTTTCGGCCACCACCGGCCCCGAGCAGGTGCGTCATGAAGACCTTCGGCTCGGGGATTGACCAGTTTGAATATTGGGAACACTCCAACCCCTGCACATGTGGCCATGGACCTCCACCTCCACCTCAGCAATCGCAGCCGCCACACCCCTCCTCCGCACCTGAGCCCGCACGCGATGGGCTGGTGGAAGAGGAAATGGCAGCATCGGAGGAGTCCCCACCCCCCAGCCCAGCGAAGCTCAGGGGTGCTCAACCCCAGCCACAAGAGGCGGGCACGATCCAGGTCGAGTCCATGGGCTATGCAGATGACACGTATCCGCTACGATCTGAGGGCCAATACATGGCGCCGGTGATGCAGCTCACTGATGAGTGGCTGGCTCTCACCTTGCAAAAAGTGAACCCCAAGAAGTCACTGTCCATACAAGTACGACAATCCAAGGAAATCGCTCGCAAACACACGGTACTCCAAGGGATCTCACTCCCCCTCCAAGCTGAATTTCGCTCGCTGGGGGTGGGTATTCGTACCAGCCTGACTAGGGGGACTGGCCCGCTCCTGAAACAGAGAACATCCAAGGGGATACACCTGCTGTCCAGAGTGAGGGGTGCACAAGGGGGCTTCAGCCGGCGAGCGCACATCATTGCCACTCTGGTACAAGCCGCAGCCCTATGGGGTACCCCGGGGGCGGAGGTATCCCGGAGGGATCTACAGAGTCTGGAGACGGCAGTGCTCCACAGTTTGTGGGGCACCTCGAGGCCAGGTAGGGCGAAGGAGATCATCTTCGTGCTGCTAGTACAGGGACACCGAGTGTCTCCTCACATGAAAATCACGTATGACAGGGTATGTTGGCTCCTCGCGGTGGCGCGCACGCCAGGCACCCTTCAGGTTGTGGTGCAGTCGTGCATTGAAGCTCGGCAAGCGCAGGTACGACCCACTACATCAGGACCGGTTCAACGAGCCCTCCTGGAGTTGGAGAGCCTTGGCTGGAGGCAGGCGGATCATTGGTGGGTCTGGAATGTGCCCGGGGTGCCCGAAGAAATAGACATGGCGCTCATAAACGAGGACAAATTCAAGCATATCCTGCGGGACTCCATCAGGCGGCGGGCCCTGCTCTCGCTGGAAGATCGTCGACCGCGACAATTTCAAGGCAACTTAGGGGCCCTCGACAGAGAGGCATGTCAAGTCCTTCTATCAGAGGGCACAGAATTTGATAAGGCGCTGCTGCGGGGCTGGCTCACAGGGGCGTTATGGACGGCTGCCAGGGCGCATGCGAGGGGCCTCAGGGCGACACCGCTATGCCCATACTACTCGCGGCAACAAGAAGAAGACGACGAACACATCTTGGGGGCCTGCCCAGCCTGGGGCATACATCGATCCGGTGCCTGGCGCTCGCTTATGAGAACGGCGAGGGCACTGGGGCTATCAGACCAGATCAGTAGTTGGCCCACGTGCTTACGGATCTGTGGCTTGATGCCGGAACACCTGTCGCACGGCATCCCCAAAGGTCAGGTGCACGACTTCATGTACGGTTTTCATAGTATGGTGCTGCAAATTCTGCGGGCGCGGGCACACCGGGAAGATGTGCAGCTCTTTGACCAGCCTAAGACGAAACAAGGCAGAGGGTACCCATTCTGGCAGTTCATCGGGCTGCTACCGCGGCCGGAGCACAGGGAGAAGCTGCGGATTCGCCAACCCACAGCTCAAGAGTGGCGGTGGGACTCCGACTTTCGTGACGATCTGCTACGATGGGTCAACGAACTGGTCGGGATACCAGGGAAAGGGCAAGTCTCCTTCATGGAGCTAGCGATGGACTTTGAGTGCTTCGCGGCGCGTACCTTGCCGGCCTCACCCCAGGCTGTGTATCGGGCGACTGCCCTCCCGCTACCAGAAAGGGCAAGGGTTCTAAAGCTTGCCCTAGCGACCATGCAAAAGCTGAGCGTGGCTGGGGCCGTGCTACCAGGTGGTGTGCTTACCAAATGCTCCTCCCTAGTCCCACTGGGGGCCCCCACAGTAGTGGGTGTGTCTGCGAGACCGTACTTCACACGGCGCCCGGACATGCTGAAACTCCTACAAAACCTGCAAGAGTACTGTGAGCTGCGCTGGAGGGCTGTGCTACAGGCACCGCCCCCCTCACCGGACACGAGACGGAGAAATGCCCAGCGGGCCAAGGAACGGCGGGAAGCAACGGAGTCCAGCCCCAGCATCAGGGAGCGCATTCCCAAGCTCAAGTACACATCGTCGCTGCTGCCTGCTATGCACACCCCCAAGCATCTCACCGGCAGGGGAGGAGGTAAGAAGAGCGCCACTTTGTTTGCGGCTGACTACTTTCCAGCACACCGCAACCCTGGAGCTCCCCCCACGCGGCCCTACCGGTTGCTCCGACCTGCCAAGCAGGCGGCCCCGCCTCCACCTGATGTAGCTGCAGTGGGCTCGAGTCACCAAGCGGCACTGCCGGCGGGGCGAGCGGCAGCGCCCAGCGATTTGTCTCAGCGCGTAGATGTGCTAACTCCCCCGGATGCACCTCTAGGATGGGCTCCGCCGTCGCCGTCACCCCCGGTGCAGATGAAATACACCTCGGAGGAAGGGCCCTCTACCCCGGAGGTCTTCTCCTCGTCGTCCTCGTGGGAATCTGAGCCCATCAACACCGGGGGACGCTACCGACGAGCGACAGCGGGGCCCAGATGCGGCCCCGCGCGGTCCTCACCGCCACACGCAGTGCCCCGCACACGTGCTCCCAGGGCCCGATCCGTTCACCGGTCAGGGAACCCGGCGCTGAGGAAGTCACGGCGTAGGGCACCACCTGCGCGGGTGCCCCGAGGGGTCAAAAGGCGGCAGTCGGTCACAGAACGGCCAGGGAGCCTACGACGCAAGCGACCCCAGCTACAGCAAGGGGATGCGCGGTCACATACGGCCCTGGAGGCCCCAGACCGTCACGGGAGCCCAGCCGGAGCTCCCCTCCCCATGTCCAGGCATGCGCTCTCATACCTACAGCTCACGGGAGCTATCACTCCTGAGCGTGCGTCACGCATAGTGGTGGTAAGCACCCCAGAGGGGCAGCGCACCCCACCACCGACACGAAGCCCGGAGCAGCCTCCACACGAAAAGGGACGCGACATCCCCCCGGGGATAGCAAGGATGTTGCAGCAGATCCGAATGCCTCAAGCAAGGCCACAACCGCTACAGCCCCGAAGGGAACCACGGCCCAACGCGCGGACTTCACGCACCGCCGTCCTGCCCACCGGCCCTCCGATGGGGTTCAACGTAACTAGCACCCCGTCTCCGCGGGTGCTGAGTAGGCCAGGGCAATTCTCGCCATCTCCGGCATGGTCGCCGGCGGTGACTTCCAGTTGGCACTCAGTGCGGCACGTGTCCCCAGAGCATTGGTCGCCCGCATGCACACCAGGGGGGGGGTCTGACCGACAGCAGGATTCACCTCACCTGCCCCCCGTCCTGCTGGCGCCCCTATTTGAGAGCGCCATGTGTACCCCGCGAAGGGACAGCACTCAGAGTGCGTCTGATGAGGACGTGCAACAATATGCCGTCCGGTGTTCTACCCCCCCCGATCTGCCCCCCACCCTGCTGGCGCCACTTTTTGAGAGCGTGATGTCTGCCTCACGAGCGGGCAGCACTCATCGTGAGTGCGATGAGGACATGGGTCAGTACGAAGTCCAGTACTCTACCCCACCCTCCGTGGGGGAGTGGCCCCCTAACCCCTTTACCTTTCCCTCTCTTCGCGGAGCACAGCGTCTCTGCACGGAATTGCCTGGCATGGCCCGACAGGGCCAGGGATGGGTTCGTGACCCCCATGCACGACACTCCACCATGCTGTACAGCATGCAGGAGGGTGCTCTGTCTTCCAACAGTGCGGAGGGGCTCATGAAGCATGGACGGGCCTCACGTGAGGCAACCTAAAGGACGGAGGGGGGAGCCTCTTGTCATACAGGGCGGCAGCTCTCCAGAAACCCGCGCGACTTGCCCCTTGGGTGAGTCTGGGGGCTGGAATGGGTAGAAGCCCCATGGACTATTGCTCCTTAATATGATTTCCTTCCTTCCTTGGGCGGTGCCTGCGCAAGGGGGTGGGGGCAAATTTTACCAGTCCAGACATGCAGCTGCACCTCCCTGTGAGACCAATGGCTCTGTGGTTGAGTTCATTGCTGTCACAAAATATAATGCATCACTTTGGCACCGAATGCTTACCGAATAAGTTACCTATCCCCACAGGGACTTGGAGCCCCATGTCAAGTAATGGGCACAGCACAACTCTTCTGAGGGTGGTGGTGCTGTGCCATGGTACGGCAGACATGAAATCCTGCTAGTTTCTCTTGAAAGTCAGGTGTGCATTCTATGCCTGCTGTTTCTGCAGCCTATGTAAAGGCACTAGCATACGGAGGATTCAATCCCACCACCCCCAGCATTGCCCGGCCAGTTTCTGGCACAATGACCTCGCTCCGAGGTCCACCGGCCCATACTCTCTGTGTATTTTTTCTGCTGGGCATGCAATTTAGCCTCCTGTTTCTGCGCCTGGTTCTTGGGGCTCTTGGGATCTTGGGACTCTCATTTAGGTCAGGAAGGCTACCAACAGCCCATTTCAGCGCACCGTTGCGTAGGTGAACTTCTGCCCTATCCTACATACCTAATGCCACCTGACGTTTCATCATAGTCATTGCTTCAAAAGTGGATGCCCCTTCCGCATGAACGAAGCAGGTACATGGGCTGCATGGACGACACCCACCCTGCCCTCAGTGACGCATCGAGAGCCTTTCTGCCATATTGCAGTGAGAGCGAGAGGTTTAGGGGGTTGAATCATTTAGGCACGGCACCGCACTCTCAGATCCACAAAACGTCTCAGTGTCCCCCCAATTCCAACACAGACATATGCACACTGCATTATTCCCTTTCCACAGCTGCAGAGCAGCATAAGACAACACAAAGCACCCCAGCACAGCACTACCAGCCCGCCCAACACAGAGAATACCAACCCCTGCCTTGCCCAAGCTAACCCCCACCCCCTATGTGTGTCATCCGGACTGTGATGATGCTTGGGCGAACCTGAACGATGACGGCCATCATCGAATCTGTGGCCAATCAACGCATGTGTCCAAGCACCAGGTGTTGGTTCCGTCAATTTGTGGCACCATAGGTTTTGGTGGTGTGCTCATTATTGGTGCAAGTGTGTGCTGTGTGTGCTGTGTGACCTTGGTGATGAGTTGCATGAGTTGCGTGTTTTGTGTCAGGGAAGATCATTGGCCTGTGATGGCATATTTTGTAGCATTTTGTGTCCCTTACACCCCGCCCCCCCCCCCTTGTCCAAACAATGCGTTGTTTGGTGTCAGGTGTTGGTGTCAGGTGTTGTTTGGTCCTGTATTTTTTTTTTGGATGCGGATGATTTTTTTTTAAAGAGGTTTTATTTTTTTAGCTAAAAAATGATCCGCACTGAAAAAAATATTGTGCGCTAAAAAAAATACCTCGACATTTTTTTTCTGTGCGGAGTATTTTTGTTCAGCGCAAATCCCGCAAATTTTAGAAGTGGTCAGAAAAATGTCATGGGCGATTCCCTGGTACCTGTGGGGGAACGTGGTGCGTGGGGTGCATGCGGGGTGCACGGGTTGCATGCGGGGACCCCGTGACGGCAAGGGTTATGTAGCCATTTGGATTTTGATCCCCCCCCCCCTAGGCCCCAAAGTTGGTGCCGTAGTAGAAACCCATACTTTGTGGTACTTTGGGCATCATTGTTGTTTGGTAGTAGGTTTTGATGCATTGGGGATAAGGCATTTCTGGATTTTTACCTTCTTTCACGCATTTCTACCTTTTTGCACACATTTGCACCACATCCAACTCTTTTCTGGGTCGATTTCTCCCCACTATGGGGACCCCAAGAAGGCAGGGGTGATGTATCCAGCCGGCCCAATTGTGGACGCTCAACCTTCCGGTGCCGTTGGAGAAACCGGGTCCAATATTGTTAACCTTCCAATCCTATTGAACATCTCCGGTTCGCAGATCTCTTCTCCACGTTCGAGGCCCGTCCAGCTGGGATGATGGACTCCCACGCTTCGGTGTGGCCTCTTGTGTTGGGGTGATCCACTCCCACGCTTCTGTGTGGCCCAGTGAGTTGGGGATAAGGACTCCCATGCTTCTATGTGGTCCTTTGAGTTGGGGACATGTACTTCCACGCTTTGATTCAACTTTCCGGTGCCATTGAGGAAACCAGGTCAATGTTGAGTGTTTGGCTGATGTTGCGTGCCTCGTTATGCGAGCGCAAATGGGGCTCGGTGCGCGCCTTGTTAGCGCCACCCCCCCCCCCCCCCTCCAACCGTGCGCCTCAGTAGCATCAACCCCCCCCCCCGTGTGCCTCGTTAGCGCGCCAGGCCCCCCCCCCCCGGTATGCACTGCATTGTATGTAGACCTCTCTCAGCTGCGGCTCGCTTCGCTCGATGCGGGGGACACCCCCACACCCCTGTGAAATAACAAATCTCTTGCGATGGCTACATACCGCCTTTCATGTGCACCGCTTTGTATGTGCACCGCCTTGTGTGGGCACTGCCTTGTATGGGGACCTTGGCTCGCTTCGCTCGATGTTGGGGACACCCCCGCACCCAAGTGAAATAACAAGACTCATGTGGTGGCCATACAGCGCCTTCGCTTTGTATGTGTGCCGCCTTGTGTATGCACGGCGTGGTATGGGGACTCCACACCTCGTCAGCCCCCCCCCCCCATGCGCTTTGTTAGCGCGCCACCCCCCCCCCCCTCGTTAGCGCCAACCCCCCCCCCCTCGCGCCTCGTTCGCAAATCCCCCCTCGCGCGCCTCGTTGTACTAATTTTTACCAAATACCCGTGTCAGCACGCCACAGAGTCCACGTGGACGTCCCGGGGAAGGGGAAAGGCTTTGGGGAGTCAAGGATCAGAGGACCTCCATGAACTGTACAAATAAGGGCGTCGCCTCACTCTTTGCCTGGGGTAGTGATGACTAGGTACGGGGGGGGCTCAGGTGGGGGCCGGGAGGACGGCACCGAAGAAGGGGAAGGGGACAGGGGGGTACCCGGACTCTGCAATGCAGATGAAAACAAACATAATTGATGGGATAGAAGGGAATCAACACTGCCTCGGGCGCCCTTGGAACTTAGCCAAAAGGCCGTTGGCCTGCGGGACGGGATTCTGGCCCGGTCGAAAAAGAACCGTGATGGATCCTAGTGGGCTCCCTAGGCCGGGTACGGACGGGAGCACGAAGATCAGTTGGACAAGAATCAACGCAAGATAAAATCGAGAGAAGACCGTGGGTTAGAGAGGGAAAGGGTGGGCATGGGGGTGTGATAAAGGAGCGATTGTGAAAAATGATGCATGTAGCGTGGGATACAACGGATGAGGGGGGGTAGGTAGGGCTAGATAGGGGGGGGGGGTGCTATGTGCTGCCCCTGCATGGGAGCATTCCCGGCTCCCGCTCCCATGGAGCTCGTCCCCGATGGCTCCTTAAGAGCTCGTCCCCGCAGCTCCTGCGGAGCTCGTCCCCGCGTGCGGGGACGCAATTTGCGGGGACGGAAACCAAACCTTTGACTTTTGCCGCCCCAGCCCACTACTTGGACTGCAATGGCCTGTGAGCCTTTGAAGGTCTAGTTTATCAATTGAATTTTACCCATCTCGTGGCGGAAATTTGCGAACATCAACCATTCGGAAATCAAACAAGGCGAGAGTTTCACCGTCATCCTTAAGCTGACCCTTCGTCACAAAATTGATGTCATTTCTTTTTCAGAACTTTTTTCACTGATTTCACTTCCTTCTAACTTGCCACCTTGGACATAAATTATTATCGTAATAGTGTTCCCCACAGCCAAATTGCGCATTAGCACAACCGGGATGGCACCTCTTGGCACCCCATCTTTTTTCACTGCTTGCACTGATTCCACTTCTTTTTCAGAACTTTTTTCACCGATTTCACTTCCTTCTAACTTACCACCATGGACATAAATTATTATCGTAATAGTGTTCTGCACAGCCAAATTGCGCATTAGCACAACCGGGATGGCACCTCTTGGCACCCCATCTTTTTTCACTGCTTGCACTGATTCCACTTCTTTTTCAGAACTTTTTTCACTGATTTCACTTCCTTCTAACTTGCCACCTTGGACATAAATTATTATCGTATAAGTGGTCTACGTAAAAAAAAAAGTGTTCCCCATAGCCTAATTGCGCATTAGCACAACCGGGATGGCACCTCTTGGCACCCCATCTTTTTTAACTGCTGGCACTGATTTCACTTCTTTTTCACAACTTTTTCACTGTTTTTACTTAATGCCTTTATCCTTCTAATTTGCAATCATTATTTACCCATAACATTCTCAATGCGTTTTTAACCTTTCGGGGAGCACCCTAGTACCCAAACCTCTAGACGGAAGCTGATTTCACTTACAAAAACAAAACACAAGTGATTTTTGCGCAAAAATCACGTAGGTTGGTTGAATGCACGACACCAAGGCACATCTAAGCAAGGAAACGAAGTTCAATTGTTTACCCATACCATTCTCAATACGGGTTTAACCTTTCGGGCAGCACTAGTACCCAATCGCCTAGACGAAAGCCGCGGCACCGTATTATTTTCGATTTCGACGGCTTTAGTGGGGGAACGTTAGCGCGCCGGGCGCGCGCCGGGCATTTTTTTGGACCCGTGCCCCACCGGTGACCTTTTAGGGGATGCGCTAAGGGGGCGCACTTGGGACAATCTTTGAATCCACGCTTCGTTGCGTGGTGCATCATGGTGACCCCCGGCGTAGGTTTTGACTTCCGATTTTGTTCCCTTTGCTGGGGACCCCCAAAAATGCAGGGGTGATGTAGCATTTCCGCCCTCTTTTGGGCCCCAACCGTCCGGTGCTATTGAGGAAACCGGGACAATCTTTGAATCCACGCTTTGTTGCGTGCTGCATCATGGTGACCCGCATTTTGTTGCATTTCACTCAGTTTTTCATCCGGAGGCAAGTCCGTCACCCCCCCTACGGACCATGGGAGCATGTCCCGCCTCAGGTTTGGACCGACCAAAGCAACTCGGCCGCCACGCAAGATGAAGCAGAGGATGAGGCGGAAGTGTGCGTTTTGTGTTGCCAAGGGTGTTCCACCGTCGCAGTTTGTGATGAGTGTAAGGAGCACTATTGTAATGAATGTATTGACACCCACACTTGTGGGACCAATGTTGTTTGTTAAGTGCAGAACAAATGACATTTGGAGTGGTTGAAGTCACAGATATTGCTTTATTTTGCAACGTGCTTTGAAGGGAAGGTGTGCAGTGCAATCTGGTCTACTTGGGGGGCTTCTCCATGGGAGGGTAAATCTGGGGCTGAAGTCGGGATAGTGAATACAAAAGTAGCGCGCCGGGCGCGCGCCGGGCAAACATTCCCCCATTGATTAGTGATCTAGCACTATTAGCATCACACGAAAATTCGGGAAAAAGCTGACGTAAAATCTGCGGAAGCTGCGGAAGCGGCAGGCAGAAGCGAAATCACCGCAATCAGCGGCAGCGCGATCAGTGGAATCAGTTATGTGACGCAGAGTCAGCTTAAGGATGACGGTGTCTAGACTGTTCCTCCTCGTTTTCAAAAGGGGAAAGAATGTTTTTCTGAGCACTTCAACGTTTTGGGGCTTCGCGCGTGTGCTTCAAAAGCGTTTGGCACTATTCTTACGTACAGTTTTGCATTCGTCTTTTTGAGTTGGATTTTAACTTTTACAACTATCTGCTTTGCAGAATACAATATCAGCCCAGCAGAAATGGATTTTACTAAAGCTGGGGCAGATGTATGTCAGCAAAGGCGTTTCGCTGGAAGATGCTACCCTTGTGAGGGAAACCCACAGGTGTAACAAGACTGGCGCATGCGCATTCATCTGTGATCTGTAATTAATGATTTCTGTGATTATGATTACATTATTCACGATTTCAGGTATTCAATATGATTTGATTTCATTCATGCTCTGCACTCTGGTTTCTTGGTAGCATTGGTTGGTCAGATCTGCTGCTGTGTACCCTGCTGATTGCCAAGTGTGGAGTTCATGGATTTCATGAGTGGAGGAGGTGTTTATTACGAGTGTAATGACGGGGTGTATTATCCGGGTCGCGGTTTCCAACCTTATGGTGCTCATCATGGTGCTCATCATGGTGACCAAGGACATCAAGGTGGTCAGAAGTGGGGACTCCGTTCTTCACCCCAGCGCTCTCGTTCTTCACCCAAGCGCTCCTGGTCTGCTGCTGCTTCTTCACGGGCTGTTGCTGTGTAGGCACGGCCGAAGGTACGTTCCATTGGTGTACAAGTGGAGCTCAAGAAGGTGGTTGTTCGGGTGATCAAATTCTCTAACTGGTTTGAGAGGTATAATGAGCGCCGTTTTGGCGAAGGGTTCTTCATCTAGAGGCTCCGGGGCCGTGGCCGTCGCCGTGGAGGCTGCCGAGTTCAGCCTGCCTTCGCAGTCCTGAGGGCTGCACGAGCTGGCTGGTGTAATCAGTGGGCTGCTTACGGCCCTGATGGTGTTGGCCCTGATGGTGCTCCTGAAGGACCAGCCTGGGGAGGTAATTAGCTCCCAAAATTGCAGGATCAAGGCTTGTTAGCGCGCTCGAAGTGTTTGGCCGCATTGACAAGTCTTTTGGCAGCACCGACGTGCGTCGTTGGTGTTGCTGCAGTGTTTCTCTGGCTTCATTGCTCTTCATTGAGCCTGGTTGCCTTGTTTTTGCACTGTTTGGTTGGTTTTGCCTTTTTTGGCCAATTCGACAGCATCCAGGGCTGTCGACGCGTTCGACGCGCTCGACGCGTTTGACGTTGTCTGTGTGTGTTGCCGACAGCGTCCTGGGTGTTTGGTTGTGTACATTCTGGGCTCATCTTGCCTCATTATGCTCTGAGTAAGAAAAAGTCACAGCCATGTCTTTCTTGGAGTGCTGGATCCCGGCCAAGCCCCACTTAAAACCCTTTTGTTGATGCTAAGACTTACTTAAGTATTTTTATCACTCTTTTGAAGCTTAAGGTACACTTTCTTAAAGTAACTAGGGTTATAACCCTAGCCCCCCCATGAAGTTCACCCCTACCGCTCAACTGAGCGGAGGTATCTTCCTTCATGGAGGTTATACCGAAATGAAATAGGCATTTCATGCCTAAGGCGTTGGAGGTTAAGCCTAGTGGTCCCCCACCCCAAGACCCCTATACTCAACTGTTTCTACCACTTATTGTGGTTCTACTTTTTAACTGTGTCTGAATTCAGTTGCTTGGCCAAGTCATATTCTGTGTCTGGCCTAACTCCTTTGCCCCATATTCCTAACCAGCTCCATTTCATCCAAAAGAGTGCACATGAAGTGCTTGAGGCTAATTGGGAGGCTAGAGTCAGGCCAGTTTTCACTTATAAATTATTTGTTTTATCCATATGTGATTGAATCTTTGTATTTAAGCCTGCTTTGTCCATCTGCAGCCCTTCTGTGATACACTGGATTTCAAAACTATTCATTGATTCAATCCACATCCTGTTCTTGCTCTACTTACTGCTTTGGTTTGGGTTTTCAACATCAAAACCTGCAGGATTTCATCCAAATCATTAGGGCACTAATCAAGGACATCTTTCTGGTAGCAGAGGCAACCCTTGAGAACCTTTCGAACCGACTCTGAGAAGTACAGAAGCCAAAACCAGAAACAAAATGTCCACACCATCAGTACAGATGTCTGCCAGGACCTGGCCCATTCGGAGTGTACAAGTTCAAATTGGCAACAGTGGAGAAAGATGTCCTTGTTTAGTGCCCTAGATATTTTGATGAAATCCTGCAGGTTTTGATGTTGAAAACCGAAACCAAGGCAGTAAGTAGAGCAAGAACAGGATTAGGATCGAATCAATGAATAGTTTGAAATCCAGTGTAACATAGAAGGGCTGCAGATAGACAAAGCAGATAGAAATAAAACAAATGGTTTTTATATGAAAACTGGCATGACTCTTGCCTCCCAATTAGCCTGAAGCACTTCATGTGCACTCTTTTGGATAAAATGGAGTTGGTTAGGAATATGGGGCAAAGGAGTTAGGTCAGACACAGATTATGACTTGGCCAAGCAACTGAATTCAGAAACAGTTCAAAAGTAGAACCACAATAAGTGGTAGAAACAGTTGAGTATAGGGGTCTTGCGGTGGGAGACCACTAGGCTTAACCTCCAAGGCCTTAGGCATGTAATGCCTATTTTATTTTGGTATAACCTCCATGAAGGAAGATACCTCCGCTCAGTTGAGTGTTAGGGGTGAACTTCATGGGGGGCTAGGGTTCTAACCCTAGTTACTTTGAGAAAGTGTACTTAGAGCTTCAAAAGAGAGACAAAAATACTTAAGTAAGTCTTAGCATCAACAAAAGGGTTTTGAGGGGGGCTTGGCCTGGATCAAGCCCTCCAAGAAAGACATGGCAGTGACTCTTTCTTACTCCCCCCTGGAGTACTAGTTGATCAAGCTACTAGGACTAAGGAAAAAGGCTCAAATATTCCCAAAATTATCTCAGAAAATGCATTAAGCTTACCCAAAAACATTCTCATCAGTTCATAGAAGCTTATCACACTGTAGGTACCCTTGAAAAACAGTATAATGTACCGTGAATGATGTCCCTTAGATGGGGCATTCCTCAAAAGTCGCCAGCGTGCGGCGAAAACCTTTGGTAAAAATTTGGGGGTAGTGGGGTTTGAGCCCAGGACTCCCTCCCTAGAGCACACATGCTTGACCACTAGGGTGCAGTCGAACGCTCTAATGCGGACGGCTATCGCTGCATAAACAGCAATTCAGTAAACGTCCTGACCAAAGGCCAGGGCGGAGGTAGGTAGGTAGGTATCTTCGGGAGCTCGGGATGCCTCCTTTGACATTGCAGGAAGAAGGTCTTACCAAGGGGACGTCCTGTCCCTCCCACTGCCCTATGTCAGGTGCCTCTTGAGCTGCTCCCGCATGTGCTTGGGAAGGCATTGTCGCGGCCACCCGGTCCATGTGTCCCAGGTGGGAGGGTGTCCCCACATGTGTCCATGCGTAGGGCCACATGCCCCCTCCTTTGGGCGGCAGCTCTGGGGGCTGCCCAGCCGTGTGGAGTATCTCTCACCACAAGGGGTATTGCTCCTGCTAGTCTACGGTACGACCGCCTCACCCTTGTGGTTTGAGTTGCGGGGCCACTCTGCTTGGCAGGTGACCCCCTCCTGGACTGTGTACCGGCTCGCCTGTCACCGGTTGCTTCCATGGCTCCGGGTGACGTTTGCCATGGTCCCCGATGCAGCCTGGCCGGGCTCGGACCAGTGGCCTTGGAGTACCGCTCCTGCCACTGGCCCGGTGGGTCGGCTGGGTCGCCCCAGTGCGTCCGACCCATGGGGTATTGGTTCTTTCTTGTCCCTCGGCCGCCCTACGTGTGTGCAGTGTCCTGGGCTGCTTGGCTCCTGTTCACCGGTGTGCCCGCGCGGTTTGCTGTGTTGCGTCTGCGGTGTCCTGGGCCACTTGGCTCCTGTTCACCGGTGTGCTCGCTCCGTGTGTTGTGTTGCGTGTGCGGTGTCCTGGGCCACTTGGCTCCCGTTCACCGGTGTGCGCGCTGTGTGCGGTGCGCGTGTGCCATGGGTGGTTGTGTCCCTCTTCCTCCCCCCTTAATTTTCGTTTTTTTTTTGTTGGGAAGAAAAAGAAAAACAGGGGCGCGCGTACACTGCAGGCACAGGCACGGGCAGCTGGTGCGGCGGTGCAACAGTGTTGTGTCCTCTGGCGTGTGTCGTCGGTGCTGTGGCGGCGGTCGCGCCCCAGGGGTGCGGCTCGCGCGTCCTGATGTACACGGGCTTGGGTCAGGGTGGGTTTGGTGAGGTGTCTCTTTGCTTCTGGAGCTGGCTGGTTAGGCGGCTGTGTGGGCTGTGGGTGCGGGCTGTGGTTACGTTGTTCCCTCGGCGGGCCTGGTTAGGAGTCAAGGGTTAGCGGTTTCGGGGTGTGGCTCGGGTTTGATTTGTGTTTGGGTTTTGGCTCGGTTAGGCGGTTGCGACGGTAGCGGGCCTGGGTTCGGTGCCTTTGGGCGTAGTGGTGCCCGTTGTCGTGTGCGTTGGCGTCCTTCGGCGTCCGGTTCGTTTGGTGACTTCTGGGCGGGGCCTGGCGTGGCGCCCCGTGGTGGTGGTTTGCTGGGTAACGGGGTTAGGTGGCGGCGCCGCTGGCCGGGGGGTCAGGCGCGTCGTGTTGTGTGGTGCGCAGGGCTCCTGGGGTGCTGTGGGTGCCGCCGGTGTCGGTGCGCCGACGCTTGTGGGGTGGTGAGGGGGTGTGTTTGTGCGGGGCTGGGCTTTGGGTAATCTCCCACAGGCGGATGCCGTCTCGCTGTGTCTCCTGGAGGGTCTCCCGCAGGCGCCTAAGGACATACGGGTGGTCCTGGGGCGCGGAGAGGTTGCGGGGGTGGACTCCCAGGGGTTGGAGCGCATCGGCCAGCATGGCTTCCCATGCCGCCTGCGGCATCCACCCCCCGCCGGCTGGAGGTGGCAGTTCTCCACCGACCCCTTGCGGGGCCGATGGACCAGGCCCTCGAGGGAGAGCTCTCCCCGGGCCCACTTTCGCAGCTCCCAGAGCTGCGTGTGGGTTCAGCGCTGCCACCATTGTCCCTGGGCGGGCCTGCCGTCTTGGGCGGAGGAGTGGGCGTGGGTGGGTGTGACGGGGTCGTGGGGACCGGTGGCGGTGGCGGGCCTGGGGGATTCCTCGTAGTCCTGTTCCGTGACGGTGCGCGGGGAGTGGGGGCGCGCGCGGATGTGGACCCGCGGGTGTGCGCGCACTGTCTCCGCCTCGGGGTTGGGCGGGGACTCCCGGCTGAGGCGGTAGTGGGGCATGCGCTGCATGTGGGCTGTCATCGAGGGTTGGTAGGGGGGCGGGGACGCTGCTGGCGGACCCTGGCGTCGTTCTGGCCTGGTCGGGGGCGGTCCGTGGGCCTGGGGTGCGGGCTTTGAGAGGTGGCGGGACGAGGTGCGTTGTGCTTCGGCCGCGGCGCGCTCCGCTGTGAAGGTGGTGGCGGCGGCGTCGGTGACGCTGGGGGGGCGCCGTGCTGGGCGCTGCTGCCTCCGGGCCTGGGACGGCTGGGGCCGAATGTCATAGAGGACGTCCTCGGGGGGCCGGGCTCGCGCTGCCCTTTTGGCGCCGGGTTTGGACTTGGGTTTGGGCTTGGCTGCGGGTTGCGGTCGTGGCGCGCTGACGGGTTTGGGTGGCTGTTTGGCGGCGGTCTTGGGTTTCGGCTTGGTCGCGGGTGTCGGCCTCGTCGGGGCGTGGGCCTTGGCGGCGGTGGGGTTGCTCGCGGTGGGGGCGGGTTTGGGGGCCCGTTTGGGAGGTGTCCCCCGCGGCCTGGGGGGTGGAGTGCTGGATGAGGACGTGGTGGTGGTGGTGGATGAGGTGGTCGTGGTGGTGGAGGTTGTGGAGTCGGAGGCGGAGGAGAGGGCTGTGGGAGACGGTGGAGGGTCCTGGGCTTCGGGGGCGGGCGTATGATGCTGGGTCCTGTAAGTAGCGAGACCGAGGGTGCAGGTTCGGGCACCGGGCGTGTGCGCCCCTTTTTTCCTGGTGATCCGTGCGTGCTGGTGCTGGTGTGGCGGCGTTGTCTCGGCTGCGCGGGCACGTGGATTACCCACGGGGTGGCCATATCTGCTCCAGGACGTGCGGGTGTGTTTGCTGGAGGTAGTCGAGGGTGCGGAAGAAGCATCGCTGGATGCCGGGCATGTCCTCTCTGTGAGGTGGGGGTAGTTTTGGGTGGGGGTGTCTGGGCCCGGCCACAGCAGCGTCATGAGGCGGGCTGCCACCATGTATGGGCAGAGCTGTAGGGTGGTGGGGCGTGGGGGGGTGGGTCCCCTGCGGTTTTGGGGGGGCTTCCCTCTGCTGGGGGCGCAGCGTGACCACCCACATCCACCGGTCCGTGGGGATCCCCCAGGTCCGTTGGGTCCACTTGGCGAGGCAATACATCGCCCTACCAAGGCCCTGGCAGCTGCTGCGGATGGAGAGCAGCGTGTGCAGGGATTTGTGTTCCCACATGCCCCAGATGTGGGGGTCGCCCGGGTCGTCCCCCCTGGCGTACGTGTTGGGGCCTGGGTTGTGTGGGGGGGGGGTGTAGTCGGCGGGGAGGAGGGAGTCGGTGCCGTGTACCACCCAGTGGTTAGTGGGTGCGTGGTAGTGGGTGGTAGAGAGGGTGTAGTGCAGATTGTACATGAGGGTCATGTACGTGGAGGGGGTTGGCTGCCGCTCGTCGGGGGTGGGGATGTCCCCCGGGACGTGGTGCCGGAAGTTGCTCAGGGAGGCCATCCGGGCTACCCATGTTTCCCGCTCCCACTCTTTGGTGTTGTCGGGGGTGGCGCCGGGTGGGCGGTGGGCCATGTCGGGCTCGTGGTAGCGGGTGCGGCCCTTGGTGTCCACCCGCCCCGGCATGGGGTGTCCGACTAGGTGTCGCCCCCAGTCGATGGGGGGCACCCAGATCCGGCTCCCCGTTGGGGGCGGGCTCTCGCCGTCTGGGGTGGCGCGTGGGGGGCGGTCGTGTCGGGCGACGTGGAGGAAGGCGTCGAAGATGAAGTCTCTGACGCCTTCCCCCAGGGTGGCCGCCTGGACCAGGGTGGCCGCCCGGATGCGGGTGCTGCTGCCGGAGGTGCGGAGGCACAGCACGACGTCCTGTTCCCCGAGTCCCCGAAGGTGCTGCCGTACCGCTGCGGGGTTGTGCAGGGCGTAGGGTTCGGCCGGTGCGGCGGCTGGTGGTGCGGGGTGTGATGGGGGGGGTGGTGTGGGTTTGGGGGGCTGGTCGTCGTTGTCGCGCGTGGGGTCCGGTGATGGGGTCTCCTGTGGCGGTCGCGGGAGGGGGGATTCGCGGTGGCGTGTGTCGGCGGGGGTATCGAAGTCAGTTGGCTGGTGCTGGCTGCCGCGTGTTGCGTCCGTGGCCTGGTCTCGGGGGGGGGGGGGCGGGGGGGGGGTGGTGTTGGGATGGCGCTGTTGGTGGTGGGGGGGGCGGGGGTGGGTGTTGTGCTGGCTGGGGGTCTGGGCGTCCCTGTGGGTCGTGTGGGTGTTGCGTTTGTGCGCCTTGCGGCCCTTGCGGTTCTTGACTGGTTGTGGTGCCGGGGTGTTGGTGGGAGGCGGCCGCATGAGCGTCCGGGTGGGGCTGTGGTCCGTATGTAATGGGTGGCTGCTGGTGGATGGTGCTCGCTGGTATGGAGTGTGGGTGGGGGGGTTGCTGGTGGTGGTGGGGCGCTCCTATTAGGCCCTGGTGTTGCTGGTGTGCGTGCGCGGCTCCTCGCGGGTCCATGAGGGTGTACCGTGGCTCGTGTGTCGTGGGCCCGTGTAGCGGGGGCGGCGGGTGGTGCTGGACCGCGTGGTGGTGGTGTTGAGGGTGTGCTGGTTGTGTGTGGTACCCCGGGGTTGGTGGGTGTGGTGGCAGGGGCTGGTGGTGGTGGAATACGTGATGGTGTGGTGCGGTGATGTGCGCTATGTGGGGTGGGTGGTTCGTGGGGCCTGTTTGTGCTGGGGCGTGGTGGGGATGTAGCTGGTCGGGGTCGCTGTAGTATGGGGGCATTAGGGGGTAGGGGTTGGGAGGGACGGGGGCGTGGTGGTGGTGTTGGTGGTGCCATGTCCCCTGGCTCTGCGCGTGTGGTGGTCCTGGCATGGTGTGGACGTGTGTGGGCGGTGGTGGCTGACTGGGCTGCAGGGTTTGGGTGCTGCGGTACGGTGGTGGTGGTGGGCGCTGGCGGTGGCGGTGTTGTTGGTGTGCCCCGGGGGTCTGGGCGTGGGGCGGCCCGGTGTGGCTCGACCCGGGCCCTGGTCGGGGTGCCGCGCCCTGCTGGCGGGCGCGTTGGCGGGCCCCCTGACCTGTCTTGGTCTTCTTGGCCTGGTGGGTGTCGGGGGCGGGTTAACCCCCCTGTCCCCGTGGGGGCGACGGGGAGCGGGCGTGCCAGCGGTGTGCCTCTTGGAGGCTCGTCTTGAGGCCTCTGACGTAGGTTTCCTGGTCCGTGAGGCCCATCCGTGTGGCGGTGGCCTCTTCGGGGGCGGCCAGGTGGGCGTCCCGAAAAGACGCCCAGCCCTCCGGGGGCTTCTGTTGTGCGGGGTGGGGGTGGTGTGCCGGGTAGAGGAGTGCGCTGAGTGGGTAGGGTGTTCCCTTCCGTCGGCCGAGGGCGTTGTTGAACCGGCGGCAAGTGATTCGGAGGTAGGCTGCTATCTCCTCTGGTGCCGTGTCAGCCCACGCTTCCGGTGTCAGGGCTGCTGCTTGGGGGGCCGGGAGTTGTGGGTCTGGGAGGTGTAGGTCACGGTGGTGGAGGTATAGGGCGAGGAGGATGTGGCGGGCCGCCACGTTCAAGCCGCCTCCGCTGTGGCGTAGGGGTGGGCTGTGGGGGGGCAGGGGTGTGCTGCCCGTGGCCACGGCTATGGTCCATGCGTGGTCCGCCGCGTCCGCCACGTAGTACCCTCCCAGGTCGTCCCGGAGGGTGTCGGTGAGGAACCCGAAGAAGCTGGGGTGGCTGGCGGGGGGGGGTGCGGCTGGGGCCGCGGGCCGCTCGCGGTGGTGGGGGTTGAGGTCCCCGCAGTGGGGGCAGTGGGTGAGGCGGTGCGCGGCCCCCAGGCAGACCCAGTGGTCTGGGTTGCAGGGCAGGGCTGTCTGTGGTAGCCGCTGGCGAACGCAGATGGGACATGCGGTGGCTGGCGGTTGGTGGTACCTGTGGACGGACGACGGCGTGGGGGGATGGGGGCTGGTGGCGCGCGCATGCCGGTGGGAGTGTGTGCGGTGCCTGTGGTGCCCGTGTGTGCTGTGCCAGTGCTGTGCTCGGTGGACGGTGTGGCGACGTGGTGGGGGTTCCGTGTTGGTATGTCACGGGATAGGTTCTCATGGTTGGTAGAACAGGAGTTTGAGGAGGTGGGCTTGGTCTGTTTGGGGCAGGGTTGCTGCATGCTGCAGGTATTTGTGGGTGCGGTATGTGAGCTGCTCCGCCGTCTTGGCAACGGCCGTCCGCTGCATGCGCGCTGCCGTGGCCTGGGGGTCCTCCGCGTGGGTGCATAGCAAGGTGTAGACGGCAGTGGGGACGAGTCCCCTGCGGACCGCCTCGAGTACCTCCGTCTGCTTGAGGACGGTGGTGAGTTGCTGGGTCGCCGGGGACTGCGTCAGCCATCCGGCGTGCTGTGCGATGGTGTGGGTTGGGTTCCAGTCTGTGAGGGTGTCCAGTCCTCTGTACAGGGGGCACACCTTGAAGTGGTCCCAGGTTTCTTCTTGCGTGTGGCTGCAGATGCATTTGGTGTATCCTGCGGGGACGTTGATCGAGCGGCGCGCATACCATCGGTGGTATCGGGTGAGGAGGGGAAGCTGTTCGAGGGCGAGTTGGAGTCGGGGCTTTTGTAGGTGTGCTGGGAGGCTATCCGGGCGCAGGGCGGAGTAGTAGAGGGGGGTGTGGACGGAGTCTTCGAGGCGTCGGAGGAGTTTGGTGTTCGCTGGGTGGCCCAGTGTGGTGGCCAGTTGCTGGATGGGTGTGAGGTAGTGGTACTGCTTGTCTCGATCCGTGTACGGCGTGTCCTCGGGCATCCATTGGGGGGGCTGTGTGGCCGAGGGTATCGGGGGCAGGTGCTGCAGGTGGCTGTGGTGTGGGGTGTCCAGTCGCACGTGTTCGAGCCCTGGGGTGTGGTTGGTGTTCTGGTGTTTGGCCTGCGTGTCTGCACGTCCATTGCCGTATGCGTAGCGGTGTGACTCCTGTTTGACGATGTGTAGGGCGTCCTGGGGGTGCATGCCCTTGAAGGCCATCCATACTCCCAACGCCTGTGTGGTGAGGCCGGACTCGAGTGCTTTGTGGAGGGGCAGGTCCGCAAGGCGCCTGGTGAGGTGGATGTCGACCGTGGCGTCCACGACTACCCAGATGTTGCGGGGCCGGATCGTCGTGGGTGGCGGTGTGGCGGTGACGGCGTCTGCCATGGTGCGCAGTTTGCCGTGGGAGGACGCCCCAAAGATGGTGGCCCCGGTGTGGTGTTCCACGTGGAGGCCGTCCGCGTGCCGGGTGATGCGCACGGAGGCGCAACGGACCGTGGGGGTGCGTTGCAGGGTGCCGGATGCGTCAGTGAAGTAGATGATGTCGGTGTCGCTGGGTATGGGTAGGCGGGCAATTGCTGTGGGGTGATAGACGTAGATGGGGTTCCCCTGGGCGGTTCTGGCGGTGATTTGCGTGGGTTGCAGTAGTGGCGCTGCATAGACGCCTATCCCCTGGGTGATGATGGCCTGGGCTCGTGGGGTGAGGCGGAGGAGGCCCCTGTCTGGGCGCCCCTGGGTGATATACGCGTACATCAGGTGGAAGAGGTATCCCGTATTGGGGTGGAACTTCTGGCACGTGATGGTCTGTCGCCGCTCCTTGTCGTCTTTGTCGCCGCGGAGGGTGGGGCATTTGTGCTGTAGGGGGCGCATGGGTGCCTCCTGAGGTCCTGCGCGGTGCGGGTCGCAGCTGTCGTACTCTATGGCCACGCTGTCCGGGTCTGCCCGCTCGTTGGTGAACGTCCATGTCGCCGTGGGTGTTCGGGTCCAGGCTACGTGCGCCGGGTGGTCTGCGGCTACCGTGTGAAACCAGGGGGATAGCCATGCCTGCTGGTCGGCGGTGGCGGCGGCGGTGGGGGTGTGGTAGTGGGTGGAGATGAGGTGTAGCAGGGGCCACGGAGTGTCGAGGGCTGCCGGGCCGCAGTGCCAGCACCTGCGTGGTATTCCCTGGTCACTGTGTCTGACTGGTGGTACATCGGTCTCCGGTGCATTGTGTTTGGGGATGGACCAGGGGGCATGGTGTCGCTGGACAGTGCGGGTAGCATGTTTGTGGCCGTTTGGTGCTAGTAGCAGGATGGTGCAGATAGAAATAAAACAAATGGTTTTTATATGAAAACTGGCATGACTCTTGCCTCCCAATTAGCCTGAAGCACTTCACGTCCCCTCTTTTGGATGAAATGGAGTTGGTTAGGAATATGGGGCAAAGGAGTTAGGCCAGACACAGATTATGACTTGGCCAAGCAACTGAATTCAGAAACAGTTCAAAAGTAGAACCACAATAAGTGGTAGAAACAATTGAGTATAGGGGTCTTGGGGTGGAAGACCACTAGGCTTAACCTCCAAGGCCTTAGGCATGTAATGCCTATTTTATTTCGGTATAACCTCCATGAAGGAAGATACCTCCGCTCAGTTGAGTGTTAGGGGTGAACTTCATGGGGGGCTAGGGTTCTAACCCTAGTTACTTTGAGAAAGTGTACTTAGAGCTTCAAAAGAGAGACAAAATTACTTAAGTAAGTCTTAGCATCAACAAAAGGGTTTTAAGGGGGGCTTGGCCTGGATCAAGCCCTCCAAGAAAGACATGGCAGTGACTTTTTCTTACTCCCCCCTGGAGTACTAGTTGATCAAGCTAGTAGGACCAAGGAAAAAGGCTCAAATATTCCCAAAATTATCTCAGAAAATGCATTAAACTTACCCAAAAACATTCTCATCAGTTCATAGAAGCTTATCACACTGTAGGTACCCTTGAAAAACAGTATAATGTACCGTGAATGATGTCCCTTAGATGGGGCATTCCTCAAAAGTCGCCAGCGTGCGGCGAAAACCTTTGGTAAAAATTTGGGGGTAGTGGGGTTTGAGCCCAGGACTCCCTCCCTAGGGCACACATGCTTGACCACTAGGGTGCAGTCGAACGCTCTAATGCGGACGGCTATCGCTGCATAAACAGCAATTCAGTAAACGTCCTGACCAAAGGCCAGGGCGGAGCAATACTCCCAATGGAGGACATAAATCTCCAGGAGCTGAAAAAAATAGAAAATGAAACCAACAGGGAGAGAAAGATGTCCTTGATTTATGCCCTAGATCTTTTGATGAAATCCTGCAGGTTTTGTAGTTGAAGACCCAAAACAAAGCAGCAATTAGAGCAAGAACAGGATGTGGATCGAATCAATGATTGGTTTTGGAATCCAGTGTAACACAGAAGGGCTGCAGATAGACAAAGCAGGTTTATACACAAAGATTCAATCACAAATGGATAATACAAAAGATTTTATATGAAAATTGGTCTGACTCTTGCCTCAGAGATAGCATTAGGCACTTCATGTGCACTCTTTTGGGTGAAATGGTGCTGGTTAGGAATGTGGGGCATAGATGTCAGGACCACACAGAAAATGACTTGGCCAAGCAACTGAATTCAGAAACAGTTACAAAGTAGGACCACAATAAGTGGTAGAAACAATTGAGTATAGGGGTCTGGGGGTGGGAGACCACTAGGCTTAACCTCCAAGGTCTAAAGCATGTAATGCCTATTTTATTTCGGTATATCCCTCGTGAAGGAAGGTACCTCCGCTCAGTTGAGTGGTAGGGGTGAACTTCATGGGGGGCTAGGGTCACAACCCTAGTTACTTTGAGAAAGTGTACTTTAGGCAACAAAAGAGAGATAAAAACACTTAAGTTTGTCTTAGCATCAACAAAAGGGTTTTAAGGGGGGCTTGGCCTGGATCAAGCCCTCCAAGAAAGACATGGCAGTGACGTTTTCTTACTCCCCCCTGGAGTACTAGTTAGCTAAGCTAGTAGGACCAAGGAAAAAGGCTCCAATATTCCCAAAATTACCTCAGAAAATGCATTAAACTTACCAAAAGCATCCTCATCACTTCATAGAAGCCTATCACACTGTAGGTACCCTTGAAAAACAGTGTAATGTACCGTGAATGATGTCCCTTCGATGGGGCATTCCTCAAAAGTCGCCGGCGTGCGACGAAAACTTTTGGAAAAAGTTTGGGGGTGGCAGGGTTTGAACCCAGGACTCCCTCCCTAGAGCACATATGCTTGCCCACTAGGGTATAGTTCAACGCTCTAATGCGGACGGCTATCGCTGTATAAACAGCGTTTTAGTAAATGTCCTGACCAAGGGCCAGGGCGGAGCAATACTCCCAATGGAGGATACAAACCTCCAGGAGCTGGAAAAAATAGAAAATGTAACCGACAGAGAGTGATTCCTGCGGTTTAACGGAAGGGGGTGCGATTTAGCAAGTGAAATCGTTAAAAATCCACGAAACCACGCGGGAAATCGTCATTTTTACACATAACCCAAAGTCGCAGACAAGCGCAAAGGAAGCGGACTCCAAGAAAAGGGTTGCGCAAGCGTAAACGGCTTTTGAAAAAGAAGGTATGAGCCGTAGTTTTTAAAGTTCTAAAGGAAATTTTTGCACAGTTGCATCAAAATTTTTATAAACGTCAGAGAAAAGTATTCAAATTCAACCCACACCACAGAGCAGGTCAACAACCCACCTCTCAGGTATGCCAGTGTCATCTCACACGCACGCATTGCGTTCGTGTTGGTTGTTTTGTCAAAACGTTAGGGTTGTCAACGCTGTGTTCGTTGGGGGGTCGGGTGTTCCTCTCTCGTGCTCTGCACAGGTCAAAACAGGAATGAAAGGTATGGGATGCGAATGGAGCGTGCAGCGCGCACGTAGGGTTAGAATATGCGCTGTGCTCGCGATGCATGTGCCTAATCAAGGCATTTACACGCTGTGACGCTTTCCCTGTACCCCAATTCACCCTTGTTTTCTCTTCACAGGTAAGCAAAGAAAGTGTTTGTTCGTGTGTAGCCGTAGCGTTAAAGTAGGGGTGCTTAAAATGCTTAGGCTTGTTTTGTGTTCGTTTCACTTCGGCATTCACATGATGCATGGTGAGTAAGGTAGGTTAGCCCAGGAGGAGCTCACCTCCTGGTTGAGTCAATGTGGAAACGGTTCTGCCTCCCTTCCCTGCGTGCACATGATGCATTAAAGGGTAGGCCACGCGAATTGCGCACGGTAAACCTTGTTTAGGTTACCCAGAGGCTCCTCGGTACGTTCTTTAAGAGAACCTGAGGAGTCTCTTAACGCTTGCTTGCTTGACAGGGGAGCTGATCCTTCAGCGTGTTTGCAGACAGTGTATTATAGGTCACACTGAGAAGCGTATAATACGTGGAGTGTGGCTTCGTTCCTCCGCCGCAAACACCCCTTCATTTGCCTCTGTTGTACAGGTGGGGGAAGGTTCAGGGTGATTGGTGCACGCAGCAGCTGCCTCCGGCGGCTACCCATTTTTCTGCCCCAGCAAAACAGGGGCGCTGATCACAAATCAATTGACTGTGCCTCAGCCAGGAGTGGCGAGGGCAGTTCGACTTCATCGACATCCGCGCTGTGCAGACAACAAGAGCACCCCTTCCCTCCAAGCCCTAGCAGGGGAAACGCGTTGTGGCGTCCCCTGTTAGGCCATAGCCGCTTAGCAGCGCTGTGTTCTCTTATCTTCTTCACAGGAGGGTCATTAGGACCTGAGTGATCTTCGACAGCAGCACCCAGTAGCGTGTGTAGGGGTTAGGGTCAGCAGGCTTGGCAGGAGTTGAGTGCAAGTGATGAGTGCTCATCCTGCCTTCGAAGGCCGGTGCTGGCGTTAGTCAGTGTAGTGTAGTGGTGTCTCCTGTCCCGCGTGCTTTTCCTCGTGGGCAGGGGAGTGCGTTAGCTTTTGGCCTGTAGCAAAAATGGGTGTTTTGTATGCCCTTAGCACACTTGGCCACCCCTCCCCTCTAGTAGGTAGGGCTTTCGCCGTCTTCCCCCAAGGATAGGCGCCAGCACAGAAATTGGGCGCCATAGGAGTGGTAATAGTACCTGATTAGGACCTTCGGTCCGACGTCAGCGAAGCCCGGTCTCCGGGAGCCACGCCGGGGAGAGAAGTGAGACACACACAGACATACGTAGCACACATAGGGGTATGGTAAACCCTGTAAGAAAGGGTAGAACCCCATGGGTCTGGACCAGTCAGGCGTCCTAACTGTGGGATCGCTTGTCCCCAAGGAGGGAAGACACACCTTGCGTCATAACACCTTGCTTGTCATTCCCCCCTGGTGTAGTAAGCCACCGTTCTTCGTTGGCTCTCCAAGATCTTTACATTCGGGCAGTCCCCATGCAACACATGGTCAACAAGGCATACACTCGCTGGGTGGCTGCAATCCTGATAAGCGGCCACCTGGCTCACGCTTGAAACCATAGGCATGGGTCTGCAGGGCACAGACAGGGTCAGTGCAGTGCTCAGTTAGCAGTAGTCTGTGAAAAAACCAATGGCCTTCGGCCAGGGAGTGGTTGTCACGGGGGGCTAACGGTCCTGTCCCGCGATGCAATGGGGGGCAACTGTGACAACTGCTCTTACCCCCATACACAGGCACGTCTGCAGAAGAGTGCTCACTGCACCTGTCAGTAGACTGACACAGGAAAATTAGTTTCGCTTCTTACGCTGGGACATAGTCTCAGCACGGGTTAGGAGCTGCCCCTCGTTGTTCTCAACGAGGTAGGAGCGGAAGATGGGGTTGATACTCCCATCTGGTTGTATGAAGGCTGACATAGGTTCCCAGGTCGCCTCAGATAACCCATAGCCATCCCACAGGGTTAGGAATTTCCAGCCCTGTTTATACTCGTGGCGAGCAATATCTGCAACCACGTAGTAACCATCGACTGCCATCTCATCGGCAGTCATCTCTTCGAGTTCGTCTGCCTCCTCTGGACTGGCAGCGTTCTCTAGGTCTATACGCTCAACCTCACTGTTGCTGAGGCGCCGCTCATCCCAAGTCAAGTCGTCAGGGGAGTGATAGTGCCTCAACTGCTTAGGTGCACACAGCAGTTCCCCACCTAGACGTGGACTGCACCTGACATGGATCCTGGATCCATCTATCCTGATGATACGATAGGGTCCAAAGTAAGGGTCCTGTAGGCAGTTACGTGGCCAGGAGGGTAGGCGTGAATGATGTACCAAAACAAGGTCACCAACCTTGAAACTGGCAGGTCGCCGTAGGCGGTTCCGTCGGCTCTGTTCACGGTCACGAATGTTTCTCAGGTTAGTACCAGCCTGGTTAGCCAGAGACTGCTTGTGTTCCAGCCAATCTCCCACAGGGCTCTTGAAGTCCTCAGGAAAAGGGGTTTTGAACAACCAAGCAGGTCGTCCTCCATGGAACAGTTCGTGGGGGGTGAAACCCGTAGAAGAGCTCCGCTGTGAGTTCATGGTCAGCACTGCCCAGGGCACTAGGCGTACCCAGTTCTTGGTGCGCTCCTGTTTCATCAGGATTCTTAAGTTTTGCTCCACCACACGGTTCTGTCTCTCACAGAGAGGGTTAGACGTGTGGGTATAGGGCACACCTGTGGTTACCTCCACGTTGAGGGTATTTAGCACTCGTTTGTACCATCCAGTGTCACTGCGGATGCGTACATCCTCATCAGAGTGCACCTGCTTAGGTGCTCCATAGGGTTCGAACCATTGTTGGACCAACATTTTCACAGTTTGGTCACCTGTGATTTTCTTATTGCAAGGGAACACACGGGTGAAGCGAGATAGACCACAGGTGACCACGAGGCAACTATCATAGCCGCCAAAGCGTGGTAAGCGGTGGATGAAATCCACGTAGAGAAGTGAGTTAGCGCAATAGGGTATGGGTAAGCTGGACATCAGGCCCCTATCCCTACTGTCGCTCTGCTTGCTGGCATGACAGCCACAAGCATCCACAATGGTCTGCATACGCGACCTCAGTTCAGTCAGGGTTAGACCAGAGTAGAAACACTCACGGCAGATGTCCACTGAGCGATTAGCGCCAGTGTGACCAGAACTGAGATGGGACCACTGTAGGCACCCATCCAGTCGTGCCTCAGGCACCACAATTCGGTTCTCATAGAAGAGGTACTGATTGTTTTTATACCACTGGTGCCCGTCAATGACACAGGGTTCGAGACCAGTGCTGAGGGTTTGGAGAATTTCTTCATACTCTGACTGATAGTCGGTCAGACTCCAACCCTCCAGGATTCCAGCAGTGCGCATGGACAGGTCAAGCTGGACATCCATACGCTGGAAAGCTTCTCTGGCGAGCGCCTCAGAGCTCTCACCAATAAGCGCATCGAAGTTGTTGCGCGATATATAGTCAGACAGTTCATTCTTTATCCCTGGGATATGATGCACTGTCAGACTGAACTGGCTCAGGTAAGTCCACCACCGTTTTACCTTTGCTTTCTCTGGTGCTAGGCCCTTCTGAAAAAACTTCACAGGCTCCTGGTCACACAGCCAGACAATAGGGTTAGATCCCAGGAGTCGGGATTGTGACGATAGCACCAACATACCGGCCAGGAGTTCCTGGTCATAGGTGCTGTAGTTGGAACGCGCTTGGTTCCATTTCCAATTCCAGTGCCCCAGTGGCACCAGTCGCCACTCACTGGTAGGATAGTCATGTTTCAACGAACCATCACGGTTCAGTCCAGTAGTACGATAATGGCAGTGGGTTAGTTCTGCGGGGTTAAGCTCCTGCCATTGGTAGATCGTACCTCCCCCCCCTACATCACTGGCATCAGTGATCAGGACTATCTCGCCCTCAGGGCGCGGCACTCCCAGGCAGTTGGAGGATGCAATCTTCTTCTTCAACTCCTGGAAACACTCTTCCTCTCTGGAGGTCCACCTCCAGGGAGCAGTTTTCTTGATTAGGTCAGTGAGGGGTGCAGAGGAGTAAGTAAAATTGTGGATGTGACGCCGATAGAAATTACAGGCGCCCACAAAAATCCTCACATCGTGTAGACCCTTCTTAGGGTCATCGCGAATCTGCATGTCCTGTAGGGGCTGCATCTTAGACGCGGCTGGTTTCCACCAGCCATACCCCACGTCGAAACCCAAATACTCCATCTCCTCCTTCATAAACTCACATATTTCGAGTTTGATTCGGAGATGGTTTTCTTGACAGACAATGAAACATTCACGGAGGAGAAGGACATGGTCCTCTTTGGTATTCGTACCTAAACTCACGTCGTCGATGTGAGCCTCCATTTCTGCACCCCGAGAAATCAACTCTTGTACTAGAGGCCTGCGCCTCAGTATGTACAAAATTTTGTTCATAAGCTCCTGGAAGAGCGCTGGGGCATTAGCCACCCCGAAAGGCATAACCTTCCACTTAAAGACACGACCCTTAGGGGTTATAAAGGCCAACAGCTTCTGAGCTGCGGCGGTTAGGTCCACCTACCAGAAACCAGAGCGTTTGTCCATTTTGGTCTTGTACCTGCATTTGGCAATACGCTCCAGGGTGTTTTCCATGTTAGGAATACTCCCTGAGTGGTTCTGGGTTTTCTTGTTGACCTCACCATAGTCTACAACTAGACGTAGGGCAGTCGACCCTCGTTCGGCCACAAGGAAACAGGGACTGCAGTGATGGGGATAGTCCCCGTGCTTATACTCTTCAACGAGGCCAGCATCAATGCATTCCTGGATCTGGCGCTCGATTTCTTCAACCTGTTCCTGTGGAGCAGATTAGGGATGACGCCTCACTCGCGTCTTTTCAAATTCTGGTTTCAATTTCAGGTCCATCTGGACCAGTTTTTTACAAGAAAGGGGAGGCGGCAAGGCGCCGAACACCTCCTCATAGGTTATAAGCAGTTTCTTCAGGCGGGGGTCCAGGTTAAGACTCTCGAGTTTCTGAAGGAAATCCTCCTCAGCATGGAGGTTGCTTTTTCCATGTTCTTTCTTTTTCTGCCGATCAGCAGTTTCGGCAGGCACAGAACCCTCGTCCCACTCAGGGGGACATTGCTGCCCATAGTGCAGACAATACACTAGAGGTATCTCAGGATCAGGCAGCGTATAGGACTCATCGTCCTCCTCAGACCAGATGGAGGATTTCCAGGTCTGTCTGAGGTATTGCAGCCGCTCTTGGCGCTCAATACCTTCGGCGTTCAGGTACAACAGCCGCCGGAGTTCCTGAGTGTCATGCTCAGACAATGGCATGTTATTAGCAGCAGGCCGCGCCAGAGCATCAGCACTCCGGGCCACGGGTTCACCTGTGTGCATAGGCTGCATGTGTAGCACTGGCTTCCCAACAGGGGAAGCGGGTTCAGAGGTTGACTTTAGATCTACCTCCTCTAGCAACAGCTGGGCTAGGAAGGCACTATGTTTTGGGTCAACACAGCTGGGATCAACAGAAGGAATAGTGCTGGCGATCTCAGACAGTTGGTCGTCAGCATCCTCTTTTGCAGCTGCAGGTTCCAGATAGTCATTGGGAGACTCACACCCTGTAACTGTGGCAGATAGGTGCTCAGGAGATCGATTCTTGAGATCATAAAGGGTCAGGCCACGATTTTCGGCCATGACCTCTTCCAGTAGCACCTTGTCTAGGTCACACAGGGGTACAGGATTGAGAGATCCATCGACGATGGACAGGAAACTGTCCCACTCAGGGGCCTGCATAGCTGTGTCTGAGTCCTCAGGCACATAGATGGGGCCGTCGGGGAGTTGCACTCTTCCCACGGTCATTGGATCTAGCATACGGCGCCAGTAAGCATGTTCACCAGAGCAGCCCCAGTCAGGGGTGCACATAACAACCCTTCCTCCCTCATAAGCGATTTTGGTTAGAACATTCGCGAGCAGGGAGAAGGGAGGGTTAGCATACGCTAGGCCCATTGCTTTCCAGAAGAAACGGAAAGCATTGTTCAGTTGTTTCGAGCAGTACAACTGCATGATGTGCTGTTGTTGGCTCGCAAACAATTCCAACTGGATCTCATCCAGGTTTACCTGAAGGGCCGCCAGTCCATTTTCAAGAACGTGACGGGCCAGTTGGTAGTTTTCAGTACGATAGTTAGTCTTGGATGCGTAGCGCAGCCCAGACTCTTTTCGTCCTGACAGCTCCAAAGGTACGGAGAATAGCCCACTGCCAAAGTCGCAGTGCAAAGAATAGGGGCACTGGAGGGACAGCATTTTTACCTGGGGGTTTCTTCGTAGGAAGTCGGTGCCAATGACAATGTCAAAGGCGTCGGTGTCCAGCACTCTGTAGTGTTGGGTCACGGTTTCGTCGCCCAGACATATAGTCACATCGACCCCCCCCAAGGAATGGATGGTACGCCCATCCCCTACTCTTATGGCCACGGTCTTAGTTTTCTTGAAAGTCTTTAGCAGGCGCCGGGCCACTATTGAAAGTGTTGCACCGGTGTCAAGCACCGCTCGAAAAGCCTGATCCCCGATTTTCACGAGGATCCAGAAAACCGAGTCCTCCTCTTCGGAGCCGCCCCCCTACTCCTCATCAGGGAACTTAACATCCACCCCTGCAGCAATGAGGGACTTGGCCATCCAGGCCAAGCGCCTCTTCTTGGAATTTTTCCCCTCAGGGGTAGCCTTATCCCCTTGGGGGCGCTTCTTGGGGTCACCTGCGGCAGGAGCGGGTGCAGCAGCAGGAGTGGGTGTGGCAACGGGCGCTGATGAGCGCCTCTGGGGGTTAGGGAGTCCATTTTTGCCACCCCCCTTGCCACCTCCTTTACCACCTTTATCCCCATTCGGGGGATTTCTGGCGGGCGTTTGGTTCTTCTGGCGTTCCGCCTCCTGACGCTTGAGTTTGTCACTCTCGCGTTTCTTGATGTGGCATTCGTCCTCGTAGTGACCACGTTTGCCACAGTAATCACAGGTGATGGTACACCTGAAATGTTCCTGAGCGGTCACAGGTTTCCCATCTTTGGTATGCTGCTGACGTTTCATCTGCAGCATACAGCCACTGCGAAGATCGCAGTCAGAGGCATGACAAGGTCCCCCCTTGTCATTGACAGGTTTGCAGTAGAACAGGGGGGGTGTACCTGCATCAGGTTTAACCTCATTCCTGGCACGTAGGTTACCCCTCCCTTTACCACCTCCCTGGTTGGTGTTAGTGGGATTTTTATCCCCTTTCCCTTCGCCACGTTCGGGGACAGGGGTACCACCTCGACCCAAATGCTTCTTGAGGAATTTCTCCATGTGGCAGTCATTCTCTCTCTCAAGAGCTAGCTCAATCAAGAGGTCCACCAGTTTATCGTACGAGTGGGTCCTGCTCTTCCTCTCAGAGGTGGAACGGCAATCATCCCACGTACGTTGGGGGATCTTACTCATGAGCCACAGGTGGGGCTCAGTGGCCCCGTAGGAGCCCACGTTTATCCTCGAAAACAAGTACTCGAAGTCGCACACATATTCAGAAATTCGCGCAGCGGATGGAAACTCAGGGAGCATAGGTAGCTCCTTGATCTGTGTGCGTACGCTGAGGTCAGTCTTATAGACTGGGAATGTTTTCTCCAACCTCAGGAGTACCTCTGCCCAGGTAGAACAGGTTTTCACAATCTGTTTCACCTGTTTTTGCAAAAGTTTCTTTTCGCATGAGCGTTTCGGCAGTGAGCATTTGGTGGCCACATCCACATGGGATTGGCCAGTCAACAAAAGAAACTCTGCAAATTCTTCTGCCCATTCGGGCAGATTTTTGGGGTCGAACTCCGGCAGTTCCAGCTGGATGTTCGCCTGGGCAATAGGTCTGCCCGTCTTCCCACTCCCCGGAGTTAGGCCTCAAGGCGACACGCCGGCAAGAGGTGCCAGGGCTGACAGCCCTCTTTTCTCAATCTCTGTGACAGGCACGTCCTGTAGTTCAGCCATGGGCACTGTCCTGGCACGGGGGTGAAAGGGGCTGGGCCAGGTGACCTTAGGCAACAGCCTTGAGACCCTTGATCTCTTAAGATCTTCGGCCAGGGTGCTCAGTTCTGGAGAGAGACAGGGCAACTCTGGCTTGGGTCAGGGTTCTGCAATACCCAATTTAGCCTTAACGGCCTCCGATAGGGCCGTCACATCTGGATCTTCTGATCCAGACAGGAGTTTGGCCAACAGCTCGGCCGTATTATCCAGGGCACCGTAGGTTTGCCTTGGATGATGTTGTTCCTCAACTCGAGTTGGGCCCACTTCGGGAGCCCTTGGGGTTGGACAACATGCTCTTGGATACTCAGGTCTTGGTCGTCTTGGCAGGGATGCAGTCTCTGCTCTGTCGGACGGCGGGCCAGAGTGCGCGTAGGACCCTAGGTCTGTACGTGGTCTGGATCCATGTACTGCCAATGGCTCCTCTCCATCTTCTCCACGAAAGGATTTGTAGTACTCCTCATGGAGGATGTATTCATCCATTTTCTTCCTCAGTTCTTCATACTCCTCAGGGCCCTCAATCGCTGTTGTGGATGAAGCCGGACAGTTGGATCTGGATACTGAGGCAGCCACACGTCTGTGGAGATGACTGAAGCTGTCTCCACCGTGGGCCGCTAAGGCCTCGGTGGTAAGGCCTTTATTTTCTTCCGCCCTTCTGCGTTCTGGATCTCCTTGTGACCCAGATGCGCCACTGAGATGCTGTGGAGCTCGGTAAGGTGGTTCACTCATTGGGTGGGCCATGCTGCCCATTTGCACTTGGACAGTTCTGATGGGCCAGGTCCTGACGCTTGGCGTGGACATGATGAACTTGTTGTTGAGCTTTGTGTGCTGCACTTCTTCTCAGGGTCGGTTCCAAAGTTCACAAGGGACTGTCTCTGCTACCAGAAAGATGTCCTTGATTTATGCCCTAGATCTTTTGATGAAATCCTGCAGGTTTTGTAGTTGAAAACCCAAACCAAAGTAGCAAGTAGAGCAAGAACAGGATGTGGATCGAATCAATGATTGGTTTTGGAATCCAGTGTAACACAGAAGGGCTTCAGATAGACAAAGCAGGTTTATACACAAAGATTCAATCACAAATGGATAATACAAAAGATTTTATATGAAAATTGGTCTGACTCTTGCCTCAGAGATAGCATTAGGCACTTCATGTGCACTCTTTTGGGTGAAATGGTGCTGGTTAGGAATGTGGGGTATAGATGTCAGGACCACACAGAAAATGACCTGGCCAAGCAACTGAATTCAGAAACAGTTACAAAGTAGGACCACAATAAGTGGTAGAAACAATTGAGTATAGGGGTCTTGGGGTGGGAGACCACTAGGCTAAAGAAGGTCCCTACCAGGACCGGCCCCCGCTGTGCCCCTTCCGCCTGTCACCCCTGCTGACTTGCTCCTGATCAACGATTGCATTTATCAAAATCCAGGGGCCAAAACCAAAAATATAGAAAATCCAATCCTCCTTCAACCCTGAACAGCAATCAGATCCCACAAATACAGCAATAACCCGATCCACAATCCAATCCACACTGCGGGCTTCCGTTCAGCACACCGGTCGTCCCACGGTGGCGGGCATGTACAAGAACTGCACCAAAGAGGAAAGCTCTGAAGTTGGCATATGAACACAAATAAAGCAAAGTTGGGGAAAGAGGTAAACATACACAGACTCAGCCATAGACCCCTCATTCCCTGGACTCAAGACCTTCCCCTGACTCACCAACATGATGCCCTGAACCCAGTCAAATAAGATGGCTAAATGCCATGTGTCAAAAGTCACTACATAAACCCCAAAAATGTGTTCACTCCCAAGCCTCTAAATCCTAGCCCAATAGGGGAGCTGGCGTGTCATGGCCTAGGGTAGTACTCAGGACCATGCCCTACCCTGACATAACCTTGGTTGGACTTGGAATCGAATGGGCTTAGAGATATGCCCCATGAGTTTGAACTCATAACATGCCAAAAAACTGCCAATTCACACCATATTGGCCATATATCAAATATATGCTCAAAATTGAGGTTACCACTTATCCGAAGGCTCAAAGTATGCATGGAATCGAAGTCTAGTATTCATGGAGGATGGAGACCAAAAGTCAATGCCCATGTACATCCCCACTTTACCCTCGAAAACCCTTAGGATATGGGCGCCACGCACCACCCAAGTCAGCCCATGATCTTGAGACCAATTCTTGTTATCCTTCGTGCGCCAAGCCAAATGGAGTACGCGAACCGGCATATGGTGGTGTTCAATCCCAAAGCATATGCCAACATATGAACAACATACCATGGTTCGACTCTCCATAGGCTTCTTGCTGTTTGCCGACCAGGTGAGTACACAAAACGCAAAAATGAGCAAAGATTGAGGTCCGAACACGAAAATATGTCCAAATACAAAGTTGTCATGATAGTATATCTGTATGCTCACCCATGATATCCGCTCATGGTTCAATACACAAATGATTGGAACCATTTGCGAACAATTCCCCCACTTGGATCCCCAATCTGGCGCATGGAGATACCTTCGCCACTCATATCTACATGCTCCATGAAAATGGGAGTGCACTCATGGATCTCTTTGCCAAACATACCATGAGCAATACACACGCGGTAGACTTAGTCTAGCGCTTTGAATTCCACAATTGGGACATGGGCAAAGCCCTTGTCACGTGTGACTCCCCATCTCTTCAGCCACATGAAGATATATAACATGGGCGTGAGCATATCGAAGCACATACCATGCATATAACACATACCCTCAAAAAGTGGCTCCCACCATGGTATGCCATGCCCCTCCATGGACATAACTTAACGTTAAAAATACGTGGGAACCCAAGAAAAGTTGCTATGCAACCCCAACACTCATGCGGCGCACTGGAAATCGCAATAAAATATTCGGTTGCACGGTCCAAGAGTTATAAACCACTTTCTACCCTCTTGGCCCTTATCCTTGCTACAGCAGGCATGTATACACACCAAAGGCGTTTGATGCTACCTAAACTAAGTTGAGACCAAGGCGGTTCCAACCCAATTCTCGAAATTGTTATACCTCGCCGTGAGCCGGAGATATGACCTTTCAAAGTGGTCTCACGAATCACTTTTGTTTCGACTATATCTCCAAGACAGATGAAGGGCATAACAAAAGGAAGGCTGATTCATGATCGGGGAAAAATGTCGGACCACTCGAGATTCGTCATATCAAGTGCGGTGATGTCGAAGTCGAAAATCCGATTCTGAAAGTCTGAAAAAATCGATTAATTTTGCGAGTGTATAATATGAAAATTGCGGAAGCAACGAACCCTTTACTGATGAAATCTGACCCTTCATCGGGGTTTCCGCCAAAATATCTGGAAATAACAGTTAACCAACCGGTTACCGCAAAATCGCGAGCCAACTGACAGTCGCCGATACATTGACCATCAGAACGGAAGGCGGAAAAATTACGGAAACATTATGATAAAAAAACCCTGTTGATTCCTGATATTCTGATATATAAATCTCAGCTGGCGGCGCCTCGGTACTGAATATGGCCGCTCATAGCCGGAATGGCCAAACCTATCACACTATCACATCGGGTTAGGTCAGCTGGATAGGAGAGTATGATATCAGCCAATGGCGGCTTGCCGGCACATAGATACACACCCCAAGTGACCCCAAGATGGCCACGGGGGTCCGAACCGGCTTCACCCCCCTTCTCAGAGCGTTGTTACCGCTCGGAAGTCATTGAAGAGAGGACGGGAGGACCCCAATGGGCTCCAACCCCCCGCCCCCCATGTCCCAAGGACACATAGAGGCCCCACACACGTCGTAGGCGTCCCCCACGCCCCAAGGGAGGGGTGAGGACACTGATAATTGGTGCCCTACGCCATATCCGGTCTCCCCTTGATCTACAACATGGACCAAGGGGATCAAAGATAGAGAAACGTCGTCGGTCGACCTAAATAAGTATACCACAATGAAATATATATGTGGAGATCGAGTGAAGGGGGTATACGGCCAATCAAGGCCGGAAAATCCCCGGATGAACGCCCTCACCCGTCTCCCCAAGCACAGAAACAAACAAAAATGCCAAGGGGGATCCATTACGGTGCTACAGCAGCAACCAAATGGACCAACACGTCCTTGACATCCAAAGAAATATTCTTTTTCTTCAGATAGTCCATCCAGACCGTGGTATACCTCGGCACGAAACTGCTCGGAGGCTCCCACGAATCCCTGGATGCGGCGAATCCCTTCCAACGGACTTTCTAAAGCCTCCCCCCAGGCGTCCCCGGGTCCGGCTTGTCCGCCAGGATCTTCTCAGCGGTGAAGTCGTCGTCCTCACCCTCGTCGTCCGAGTCCACATCGCCGGCCGTGAACTCGAAGGTGACGGGACGTCCGCTGGGGTCTGGTGCTCGGGGACGAAGCTGGGTATGGTCGCGGTCCAGGATCTTGTTATCCCCCACACGAACCGCATACCCATCCTGCCCGATCTTCCGCACGATTACCCCCGGCACATACCAAGATGCCTGCCGATGCCTGGACAGGACATCCTTGTGGTGCCGCTCCACCCACACGGTGTCTTGGAGAGCATACTTCTGGAACTTTCCCTGCTTGAAGTACTTGGCCCTCTTGTCATGCTCGTCCTGAAGTGCCTTGCACACCTTGGCCGCCGTGTCGTCCGCCCCAGCCATCATAGCGTTCGCATCCCGGGCCACTTTGCCATGGTTCAACCACGGGAGACTGCGTGACACTCGATCCCGTAGGAACAGGATACGATGGGGCGACAGTCCAGTGAGTCCCGGAAGGTCGTGATACGCTTGGAGTACTCTCCACAGCGAATTATACCAATTCCGGCCCGGTTCGTCGATGTGCAGCTGGCGGAACTTCTCGAACATCTGCCGCTCGGCCACCTCAGCTCGGCCATTCGACCGGCTGTGGTACGCCACGGTCTTGGCGTGCCGAATACCCATGTGCTTGCACATCGTCTTGAACCACGTCCCCACAAACTGACTGCCACCATCGCTGCAGATGACAGCCGGGACATCCAAAATCGGCAGCCAATGCCTGATCATGGCATTAGTGACGGTCTTTGCCTGCAGCCCCACTCCATGCTTGTCCTTCTTGTCCTTCTTCTTGGACTTCTTGCCAGGGACCGCCACGATATACCCACTGTGCCTATCCACCGCCAGGATGACACAGTCGTAGGTCTCTCCTTCCACGGTGACCTCAGGCATGGCGAATACAGCCATGGCCACGGACCGCATAGGGGCCTCCGGTATAGCCGTGTACACCGGGTTGCCTGCTGTGGAGTGGTTGGGGCTCTTCTTGGCCCGACACACGGCGCAGTCGCTGCAGTACTTGTCCAGGATGGCGTAGTACCCCGGTGGGAACTTGAAGCGCCTCTCCAGGTCCTGCTGCATGTCCCGACCAGGATGCATGAGCTGGGCGTTGTGCCAGTGGTCAATGAGCTCCTCCACTCGGTTCTCAGGGACCAGTAGCCTGTCCTTGAGGAACAGTTTGTCCCCATCCTCGGTGAAGCCCTCAGGCCACTCGTTGTCCGACGGGGCGCTCACGGCATTCCAGTACTTGCTCCAGTGCTCGGATGCCGCGTAGTCATCGGACCAGTCCTCTGTGAGCACCGACCTGACTAGCTCTACAGGGGCCACCATCCATTGCTCGAGGGTTTCCTCTCCAATAGCTTGGACGCGGGCACCCCGGAACTTGGCCAGGTCCGTACGGTTTGCCATCACCACAAAGCACTTGACCCCCTCTTGCTCCATGGCCTTCTCCATCTCGATGATGCGCTTGGCCTCCTCGGTCTCCTCGGCGTCCCCATGGCTGGATGTGTCCATCCACGCCTTGCCCGCGGGGTAGGCCCATCGACTGAGGCAATCTGCCACAGTGTTGTCCTTCCCCTGGACATATACGACGCTGAGGTCGAACTTGGCGAACGTCTCGTGCCACCGGGCCCTCCTTGCCGCCGGTCCCGAGGGGCTGTCGACGTGCTCCTTGTGCCAGCTCTGCAAGGACTGACGGTCCGTGCAAACCACCACCGGTTGCAATCCGATGTGGCCAGACCACTTGCTGAGCGCACAAACAATGGCGTACGTCTCCTTCTCCCTCGCGGTCCAGGTGCGGCGTTGGCCCTCGGCCAGGATTCGACTCCAAACCGCCACGGGTACGTGCGACCCGTCGTCCCGGATCTGCTCGAGGACTGCCCCTACAGCATAGTCCGAGGCGTCCGTCCGTAGCACGAATCCCTTGTCCGGGTCCACCAGGAATAACCCCAGCTGCCCCAGGAGTCGCTCCTTCAGGCGGCTGAACGCATCTTCGGCCTCAGGGGTCCAGGCAAGCTTCTTCTTGCTCCCCTTCCGGCCATCGAACTTCCCCACCTGCAGCATCTTGTGCAGCGGCCCCGAGAGTTCTGCATACATCCGGACATAGCCCCAATAGTAATTGCAGAACCCCATGAAGGACGGGAGTTCGCTGATGGTCTGGGGCTTCTCCCAGTGGTGCAGGGACGCCAGCTTCCCAGGCATGGGACGGCGTTGCCCGTGACCAACCACGTGACCCGCGAACTCCACTTCCTTCACGAAGAGTGAGGCTTTGGTGGGCTTGCACACCATGTTGTGCTTGTCCAACTCGCTGAGCACTCGGCGCAGATCCCTCTCATGCGCGTCGATGAGCTCGTCCTCAGTCATGTTCTCCGTGCCGGACCCGATGATGATGTCATCCCCGAAGGGATCGTCACAGTCCCGGACAGGACCGAGTAGGTCCTCCATCATGCGCTGGAAAGCGGCGTTGCCATTCTTGGCGCCCATAGGCACCACTTTCCACTGCATGGGCCCTAGCGGCGTCAACATCGCTGTTCAGGGCCTGGAGTCCGGGTGTAGCGGCATCTGGTGATAACCGTGTTTCAGGTCCAACACCGTGAAGATCCGCTTTTTCTGTTGTTTTTGGAGGATGGAGTCGATCAGGGGAAGCGAGTACGAGTTGTGCTCGGTTTGCTCGTTCAAACCCCTGTAATCCACCACCAACCTCCACTCGCCCTTCTCCTTCTTGGGCACGATGAAGGCTGGGCTGGCCCACTCACTGTCGGAGGGTTCGATCCATCCTCGCTCAATGAACTCGGCCAACAACTTCTTCATGGCCTCGGCCCGATCGCCCTGAAGTTGGTACTCCCGATGACGATAGATCTTGGGGTTCGGCTTCAGCTTGATCCTCGCTGTGCCAAACCTCCCACGATCTGGAGGGTTCTTGTTGGCGACGCCACTGAATAGCCGCGGATAGGCATTGATCAGCCTCTCCTTCAGCTCGGCGACCTTCGGGTTCTCTTGGGCCTCTTCAGCCTCTTGCTTCGGTATCGATACAACCGACCGCACTGCGGTGTAGGCCTCTTCTGGGTCCGAATCCCACTTCTCCTCGTCCGATATGCCGTCTTCATCGTCGTGGGGCATGCTTCCCACCGATAATCTTCGAAAATTTGCGGCATCGGGCTGGTTCTTGTCGCTCTCGGCACCCATTCTTGGAGAATCCCATGTCGGCGGGTCCGACCCAACCGGACCATCATATTGGTCCGCGATGTGATCCATGACCCTCGCCACGAACTCATCCTTCTCGTACTTGCCGGTGACCAACATCTTGTCATCCCGCCAATGCGGAGATGTGACCATGGCCCGCCTCTTCTTGGCTGCCACACGGTCGTGCATCCCCATCCGCATGTAGTTGACGACGTCGTCGATCTCGGCGTGGGACAGGACGTCAATGCCATTGATTGGCTGATCCGTCCCCTCCTTGGGCTCAAACATGACCTTCATGGGCACCGCCTCCACCCTACGGATGAATGCTTCATCACCCGTGGGCTGGACTTGCGCTCCATCCACCAGGAAAGCCTTGGTACCCCACGCTTGACCCGGGGAGGGCATTGATACACCCTTGGCGTCGATAAACAACTCCTCCTCTGGCCCGAATGACATCTCGTTCAGGATGATGGAGTCCAGCGTCGACTTGAGACCCTCCAGCGGACATGGGGTGGATCCTATGCCGGTTATGACCAGGATCCCCTTCGCCCTATCCGCGACGATCTTCTCCACCGTACGTCTGGTATTGTCCAGGGAGCCATGCCAATACATGGGCCCCCACTCCTTCAAACCCCAATGCTTATGCCAGGCTGAGTCTCCTCGATGCCAATGCCTCCTACACTTCCGCAAAAGTGGGGCATCCCGGGAAGCGAAGACGTCCGTCTCGGGCGCTTCGGCTCCCAGTGTCTGGATCATCCTAGCATACACCTGCGGCGCCATTCCATACTCCGTGAGCTGAACTCCACGGTCTCCTCTGGACTTGGCACCCACAGCTTGCACCGCTTGGACGATCTGATCCTCTTCCTCAGCATTCCATTGGGATGATCCGCATGCATAGTACGTGGACAGCCATGTGAGGCATTCATCATCCTCCCGGACCAGCGTTGCACGATGGGGAAGGGCTCCAATGGCGTTTGCTACCATGAAGTCATACCCCATGATCATATCCCAATCCGTGATGTCGGCCACATAGAAGTTCCCGGATAGAGTGCTTCTCTTCGCCAAATCAGGGCGGTTCAAGCGCTCATGCTGCCAGAATTCCATACTGATAGTGGCCTCATGGGTGCCACCACCCATAATCTCTCCATTGGCGACCTTCAGGCGGACCGGTCTCCGGCTGGGCTGCAGGAGTTCCTCCTTGAACAACCCTCTCCGGACCAGGCTCACCTCGGCACCCGTATCCACCAACACATCCACCACCTTCTCCTCTCGTCCGCACCGTACTCGCACTTTCAAGTGCAACTGCCGCTCGTCACCATGAGGCGTATGCACGACTCTCACGGCATGCAACTCTAGCACGTCCGGGTGCATCAGGACTTCAAGGGTGTGGTCACGGATGGTGTAGATCGTGGGCTGGTCCTGCCAATCCACGGGGCTCTCCGTGGTCGCTCCTTCCTTCTTGCCATGTCCCGTACCCACACGTACTTCCCTTGGCAGGGCGCTCCAGGGGTTGGGAGTGGCGAAACTCAGTGGTTTTGGCTCTTCCGGAGCCTTCTTCGGCACCCGACGTGCCTCGGATTCCTCAGGAATTCCACTGATTTTCGGAGGAGAGACCTCCGAGGTCCCACTCCCGTGGGGGCTCCTCTAGACTTGACTTCCCGCAGCCCCTTATGGCTGCGATCCGCCAGGACTTTGTCCACCACGTTGCTGGGCTTTGAGTTCCTCCAACGTCCTCAACATGTCCTCAGCAACCTCCTCGATCGACCTCACTCGTCAGTCTTGCCGAGGTCCACCACCATAGCCTCTTCCTCCGCCTTTCCCTTGGCCCTGTCCTTGGCCTTTTCCCCCGTCTCCGCCCTTCGCCTTCCAATCGGCGATTCGCTGCTCCTTGGGCTTCTTCTCGGGGTGGGCGGCGAAGTATGCATTCTTGTCCACCTCATACACCTTGCACTGACGGTGGTCGTGTGCATGGTTGTTTCCCTTGCCATAACAGACCCAGCACCCGTCGTGCTGAGACCTGTACTCCCGGAACGAGAGCAGTGGGTTCCCGATCCTCCCTGGCTCTCTTTTCTTCTTGGGTCCCACCCGGTTCCATCTGGACCGATCCTGCCCATGTTCCCTCACGTTGTGCGCCACAAACGCGAAGAAATGGGCCTCCTCGTGGTCCTCCCGGGACCAGTGGTCTTGGCCACTTCCACTACCATCCTCCGCAGAGTTGGCCGTGTCCTCCTGGATCTTTCGATGATGGCGGTCTTCTCGGTGGCCTCGTTGTCCATGACCATGTCGATCCTGCACGTGGGCCTCGTTCTTCGCATTGAGCTTCAACTCCACCGTGATGTACTTCACGATCTCATCCAGGCTCATGCGGGCGAAGATGACCTGCATCCTCAGCGGCTCCCCACGCCTCCACTCCACGTTGTTGAGGCGCAGCAACCTTTGCCCCATGGTGTCTCCTAATACCTCCACGTACACGGCGTTCTTCAGTCCCAACATCCGGTTGGGCTCGCCCAGGTTCCTCCTGAAGAACTCCATGATACCCGCATGGGTATCCTCCGCCGCCATGATCCTCACCGCCACCCGCTTCTTGGCTCGCTTCTTCTCCTCGTCCTCCACTCCCCTCTTCCAGTGGCCGGGGAGGACGTTCTTCAGCAAGTGGCGGATCTCGCTGGACTCGTTCCAGTCCTCAACCAGCTTGAGGCTCCATCGGTACTTCCGCAGGTACCGGTTCCACTCCCGGACCCGCAACTCACCGCGGTCCAGCTGCAGCGGGATGGACCACAAGTGCTCCAGCTTCTGGTTCGGAGCGTCCACCCGCTCCTCGTTCTCCAACCACTGGAGGCAGGCCTGCTCCGTACGGATCAGTCCTTCCCGGATCTGATCCCGCAGTTCCTCCTTCAGGTCCTGCGCCAGCCGGTGTGGGAATGTCCGGCATACCCACTTGTCCCGCGGCGCTCCCCGCATCTCACCGACGACCTCCTCGGCAAAGTCCTCCCAATCCAGGATGAAGTCATCCAGGTTGGAGGGGTTGCCATCGTAGTAGGGGATTTTGATTCCCCTGAGGTCGTCAATCCTGATGGCGTCTCCGACGTCCCCAGCCACCACTCCACCGAGACGGATACCACCTGTGGCCGGGGTGTACACTCCCCGTACATCCCTCTCCTCCATGGAGTGCGGTCCAGTTGGGCCTGAACCCATGGGGTTTGGAATGCGGGAAGGACTTGCTCCATCGGCCGTCCATATCCCCGTATTGGGGTCCTTTGCCCACAGGTTTCCGCCTGGATGGCCTCGACCATGTCCGTCGGCGCTTCCCATGGTTCGCCCCTGCATGGTCTGGCCCTGGATCTCCTCTTCCACATAAACTGCATGGGCAGTCGTAGTGGTCGGTAGATCCTGGGCGGCATGGGACATCTGTACCGTCAGGCTCCTCGGGTCCGTGGTTACGTGCCCTTCCCGCATGGACCCAGCCGGTGCCGTGTGTTCTCCGAGCATTGTGGATTCGCTGAACATGGGAACAAACGGCAGCGCACCCGGGTCAACACGCGCAGGCGCGTACGGTGCCTCTGCAGGGCCGCCCATGGGTTTATCCATGGCGCTCCTGAGGGTCTTAACCCGCTCCACCAGCTCCGCCGCTGCCGGCTTTGCCAGGAGCTCCGGACCCGAGGTGAGGGGCTGTAGCTCCTCTAGCCTTTTCAGGCGTCCCGACATGTCCTCCACCAGGTGGAGGAGGCTGTCCACCACTCGCTGCTGCTTCTCCAGGGCCAGCTCCAGATTCTCCCGGTACCGGGCCTGATCCGCTCGCAGCTCCGCCATGTCTCTCTCCGCTGCCGACTGGTCATCCAGGATCCCCGCGACGTCCTCTTCTAGACCGTCCTTCGCGTTGTCCAGGCTGTCCAGGCGATGCACGATGGCGTCCATCCCCATCTTTGGGTACTTGCCCATGAGAAAGGACACGTGCTCGCAGTGACACTCAGCGTGCCTTCCACCTGATCCGGCGCATCCCGCGGTTCCGGGCGCCTCGAAATCCTCCGCCATGGGTGTGTCGCCCATGCTATCCCGCGTTGGCTCCGTCTGCCGGGCCACAGGCGCCGTTCTGGCTCTGGCGGGCCTCTCCAACGCCTCGGCGTCATGCTCCAGGTTCGGTTCTGGGGCCGTGTTCGCCCTTGTGGGCGGTCTGGCCGTCTCCTCCGACTCCAAAGGTTGCTCAAAGGCTGTCCGATAGCCCTCGGAGTGCCCCTCAGAGTCCCACGGCCTGACCAGGCTAGGGTCCGTATCCATAGCCCCGGCGTCCCCTGCCGCGGGCTTGGGTGACCCGCGCTTCCGGTAGCGACGGGCCCGTCCTCCACTGCTGCCTGAGAGGCAGGTCTCCTCAGAGTCCTCCGCGGCGGAGCGGAGGTTGCATGCCTTTCGGCAGCGACGCTCACACATGGAGACCAGGTCCTCCATGTCAAGTCCTCCTCTTCCCGAACGTCGTACTTCTCTTCGGGCTTCAACTTCCGGAGTTCGCCATGCCCCTGAGCGTCTCGGCTCTTCTCTGGCTCCAATCTCCGGCGTGGTCTCCACCGGGTCCACAATACGCACCCGGGGCGTAGTTGGGCAGGGCTCATAGGGGCCCAAGTCCCCGGGTTGGCGGTAGGTAGGGGCAGCAGGTACGACTCTGCTACCATAAAGAAGGTCCCTACCAGGACCGGCCCCCGCTGTGCCCCTTCCGCCTGTCACCCCTGCTGACTTGCTCCTGATCAACGATTGCATTTATCAAAATCCAGGGTCCAAAACCAAAAATATAGAAAATCCAATCCTCCTTCAACCCTGAACAGCAATCAGATCCCACAAATACAGCAATGACCCGATCCACAATCCAATCCACACTGCGGGCTTCCGTTCAGCACACCGGTCGTCCCACGGTGGCGGGCATGTACAAGAATTGCACCAAAGATGAAAGCCCTGAAATTGGCATATGAACACAAATAAAGCAAAGTTGGGGAAAGAGGTAAACATACACAGACTCAGCCATAGACCCCTCATTCCCTGGACTCAAGACCTTCCCCTGACTCACCAACATGATGCCCTGAACCCAGTCAAATAAGATGGCTAAATGCCATGTGTCAAAAGTCACTACATAAACCCCAAAAATGTGTTCACTCCCAAGCCTCTAAATCCTAGCCCAATAGGGGAGCTGGCGTGTCATGGCCCAGAGTGGTACTCAGGACCATGCCCTACCCTGACATAACCTTGGTTGGACTTGGAATCGAATGGGCTTAGAGATATGCCCCATGAGTTTGAACTCATAACATGCCAAAAAACTGCCAATTCACACCATATTGGCCATATATCAAATATCTGCTCAAAATTGAGGTTACCACTTATCCGAAGGCTCAAAGTATGCATGGAATGGAAGTCTAGTTTTCATGGAGGATAGAGACCAAAGGTCAATGCCCATGTACATCCCCACTTTACCCTCGAAACCCCTTCGGATATGGGCGCCACGCACCACCCAAGTCAGCCCATGATCTTGAGACCAATTCTTGTTATCCTTCCTGCGCCAAGCCAAATGGAGTACGCGATCCGGCATATGGTGGTGTTCAACTCCAAAGCATATGCCAACATATGAACAACATACCAGGGTTCGACTCTCCATAGGCTTCTTGCCGTTTGCCGACCAGGTGAGTACACAAAACGCAAAAAAGAGCAAAGATCCAGGTCCAAACATGAAAATATGTCCAAATACAAAGTTGTCATGATAGTATATCTCTATGCTCACCCATGATATCCGCTCATGGTTCAATACACAAATGATTGGAACCATTTGCGAACAATTCCCCCACTTGGATCCCCAATCGGGCGCATGGAGATACCTTCGCCACTCATATCTACATGCTCCATGAAAATGGGAGTGCACTCATGGATCTCTTTGCCAAACATACCATGAGCAATACACACGCGGTAGTCTTAGTCTAGCGCTTTGCATTCCACAATTGGGACATGGGCAAGGCCCTTGTCACGTGTGACTCCCCATCTCCTCAGCCACATGAAGATATATAACATGGGGGTGAGCATATCGAAGCACATACCATGCATATAACACATACCCTCAAAAAGTGGCTCCCACCATGGTATGCCATGCCCCTCCATGCATATAACTTAACGTTAAAAATACGTGGGAACCCAAGAAAAGTTGCTATGCAACCCCAACACTCATGCGGTGCACTCGAAAGTCGCAATAAAATATTCGGTTGCACGGTCCAAGAGTTATAAACCACTTTCTACCCTCTTGGCCCTTACCCCTTGCTACACCGGGCATGTATACACACCAAAGACGTTTGATGCTTTCTAAATTAAGTTGAGACCAAGGCGGTTACAACCCAATTCTCGAAATTGTTATACCTCGCCGTGAGCCGGAGATATGACCTTTCAAAGTGGTCTCATGAATCACTTTTGTTTCGACCATATCTCCAAGACAGATGGAGGGCATAACAAAAGAAAGGCTGATTCATGATCGGGGAAAATTGTCGGACCACTCGAGATTCGTCATATCAAGTGCGGTGATGTCGAAGTCGAAAATTCGATTCTGAAAGTCTGAAAAAATCAGATTAATTTTGCCAGTGTATAAGATGAAAATTGCGGAAGCAACGAACCCTTTACTGATGAAATCTGACCCTTCATCGCGGTTTCTGCCAAAATATCTGGAAATAACAGTTAACCAATTGGTTACCGCAAAATCGCGACCCAACTGACAGTCGCAGAAAAGTTTATAGTGTTTTCAGCACTGTGTTTTTGCTTCTCCTGCTGCTTGTTGTTGCTGTAGGGTATCCTGCTGCTGGTTTTGGATGATGAAAAGCTTTTGTTTGTTGAAATACAGTAAAGCCAACTCAATCCAGGATAGCCCAAGCCAATAGTATGCAAGGAGAAGGTAATTCAGGATCAAAGCATGAAGGGCTGCAGTGTAAACAGTGAAAGATGATTAGATATTCACAGAAACTGCAACTCAGGATACAAATGAATGCATATTCACAGAAATATCTGAAATGTTTTGGGAAAAGAGTTAGAAAACTGCCTCAGGATCACTCTCTCTCCATAGTGCCATCTTAGGAGATGTGCACTCTTTGTTTTGGGTCCCATATGTGCTGAGGTGGCATGGTATGTGGCGATGAGGTCACTGCCATGTCACATGGGATCTTCCTACTTAGTTGGGATCTTCCTACTTAGTTAGGCTGACCAGGAATTGAACCCAGGACCTCTCAAAAAGAGGTGCCTAACCCCCTATGGTGCATACCACTAGGGCAGATAAGTATTCATGGAAAAACATAGATAAATTCATAGGCTCTACCTTAGGTATGTCAGTGCTCAGTCAACTCAGGAAAAGATGTTTTACTTCTGATTGAAAGGGGAAGGGAAAGGGAAAGGGGTCCACTCCATATCCTGATTGGGTGTTTGGTTCCATAGGTCAAAATGTGTTCTCACCACTTTTGGCTGGACCAATACTAAGATAAAAATGCATGGATGCTCAGTGCATCTCTAATACAACTAGAGTATGTCCCAAAGCAATGGAAAAGCACTTTTTCTTACTCCCCCCTTGTGCTGTGGTGGCCACCACTGTCGCATTTTAGGAAAAAAGGGAATTTTTCTTGGCCTTTCCTTGGTTTCCACATCTACTTTAAAATACCTACAGTCTCCCTCACACTGAAAAATGGGCGCTCACCATGGCTGGCGTCCTTTTGCTGCTCTGATTGTACAGTTTCCTACAGAAGACTCAGCGCTCTTGGCGCTGCCGGGGCTCCTGTGGCTTGGTTGGGTTAGATTGGGAGCATGCCAAACATGTGCATATGCATCCCTTCCTCCAAGACGCAGCGTCGACACAACCCAAACGCAAGACACATTATACACACTCGCATGGGTTCTCGTAAACCTGCTGGCGACCTGTGACCTGTCTTAGGGCGTAGGGAGTCGAAAAGAAATTAATTTGCCCCTTGGTGGGGTCTTGGTTCTGCTCAGTCTCTCCAGGCACCTGCGTTTCGGCCCGAACACGGCCTACTCAGCGAGGCTGCGCGTGGGTATCTGCAGAGGCAGGAATGGGAGAATTATGGACGAATCCACGCAAAAACGAAGCGACGACACCAAAATCCGTCAAATGACGGCGCAGAATTTTTCTGAAACGACACACCTGAGCAGAATCCAATTGTGCATCTTCAGCACATTTTTATAGAAATTATAGTCATCTCTGGATTTTTTAAATCCAGAAATTCATACGTACAAAATGGCGGCGCGCAGGAGCGGCTCCTAGCGAAGCGCCGGAAAATGGAAAAATAATGGAATTATAAACGTATGTATCACGTAGTCTTGAAAATGACGAGACACACATTAATAAACAAACATACAGATTCCACCCACACTAATAGAAGCTTCAAAAATTCAAGAATTCGAAAATCAATTGAAAAGACTTCAATGAATCAGGTATAAACTACAGGTATGCTCGTCTTGCATGCCGCATACACATTGCTCGTCTCGTGTCTCCGTGAACGAGTCGTGTAGCAGCGTTAACAACGATAACCACGATAGGACGCGGTAGAGGGATTGATTAGTAAGATTGCAGATGATTAGCGGTCAGATCAGGGTGATTAGTCATACACACAAGTGCATAGCAACGTTCTTCGCGTGCGCCCCTTTTGTTTTCTCTCCTTGCTTCACTTCCCAGCGGTAGGTAAGGTAGGTACGCCCAGGCGGGGCCACCCCCTGGTGGAGTCAAGATTGTTGTGGAGATGGGCAGGTTTGCCCAACGTGATTGTGCATAGTCGTGCATGCACACACGCATTAAAGGGTAGGCCACGCGAAGTGCGCACGGTAAACCTTGTTTAGGCTACCCAGGGGCTCCTCGGTACGTTCTTTAAGAGAACCTGAGGAGTCCCTTAACGCTTGCTTGCTTGATAAGGGTAGCTGCTCCATGCAGCGTGTTTGCGGACAGCGTATTATAGGGCACACTGAGAAGGGTATAATACCTGGAGTGTGCCTTGGTTCCTCCGCCGCAAACGCCCTTTCATTTGCCTTTGTTTTACAGGTGGGCAGGTAGGGTGAGTGGTGCAGCAGCATTTTTTTATGCCCTGCTAAACAGGGGCGCAGATCACACAAACAAGTAACTCCGCTCCGCCTGTGGCAGAGCAGGGAGTCCGACTTCATCGACATCTGCGCCTTGCACACGCGAGCACCCCTTCCCTCCAAGCCCTTGCAGGGGAAACACGTTGTGGCGTCCCCTGTGAGGCCACAGTTGCTTAGCAGCGCTGTGTTCTCTTGTCACTTCACAGGTGGGTCGCTAGGACCCTCGAGAACTTCCTCTTCGCAACGCCAAGTAGAGTGTGCGTGTAGGAGTGGTAGTCCTGCGTGGGGGCTAGAGCCAGTTGCCCAGCGCTCGCCCACCAGGATGGTGGCACTGTAGGGTGTGTAGGACCTGTAGGGGGCGTGTCACTGTCCCACCCTTTTCCTGCAATTTTAGCTGGGTTGGTGGGCTGTGACAGTGGGTTAGGCTGGTGTTTTTGGCCACATAGCAAACAGGCGTTTTGCATGCCTTCATAGCTTTTGGCCACCCCTCCCTTTAGTAGACAGGTAGGTAGGGAAAACAATACCTGGATTAACACTCTGGGTATTCCCCCAAGGTTTTGCGCCAGCACAGAAATTGGGCGCATAGGGGAGGGGAGACCCGGGGCGTACCCCGTGGCATCAATAAGCCAACCCTCCAGGTTTAGCAAGGGCGCAGACTTGGGTATAATTAGGACACCACTTCTGCGGCTTGCTCTCAGGACCTTAGGACTAGCACACTCACACATACGCTTTGGCAGGTAAGGGTAAGGTTCAGTCCCTAGCTTTAGTCTTGGAGGCAAGCGCCTCAGCGAGCCTCAGTAACTCACCAAGGTTGTTCTGGGACAAGTAGTCAACCAGAACTGAGTTTAGGCGTCCCTCAGGTAGAACAAATGCAGAGGAGGGCTCCCAGGTGGCCTCTTCGACTCCAAACCCTTCCCAGAGGGTGAGGAAGCGCCAACCCTGGCGATAGCGGTGGCGTAGGACAGACTTCACCAGGTAGAAGCCCTCCTTAGCCATTTCCTCGGCGTTCATGTCGGGGAGTTCACCTTCAACTTCCATAGGGCTGGCAGCCCCTTGTAGGTCCAGAGCGGCGATTTCCTCGTCGTTCAGCTCCCACTCCTCCCCACAGAGGTCTTCAGGATCATGGTAGCGCTTCAGGTGTTGAGCGGCGCACACCAGGGTCCCCCCTAGCCGGGGAGAACACCGCACGGTGATACGGTGCCCATCCACAGATAGGATCTTGTACGGCCCGAAGTATGGGTCATCGCTGGTAGAGCGTGGCCAGGCGGGTAGTCGACTGTGGTGCACCAGCACCCAGTCCCCTTCTTGGTAGGTGGCCGGTACACGGTGCTTGTTCTTCTTGTTCCACTGACGCTCCCTCACTCTCTGGAGCATAGCCTTGGCCTTGTCCACCTTCGCTTGTTGCTCTTGGACCCATTCACCCACAGAAGAATGGGTGTCCTCTGGATAGGGGGCATGTAGGAACCATGCCGGGCGCCCCATGAATAGCTCATGTGGCGAGTAGCCAGTAGCTGAACTCTCTTGGGAGTTCATCATCAAGGATATGACGGGGAGTAGTCTCACCCAGTCTCTGGTGCGTTCAGTTTTGCACCATATCCTGACGTTCTCCTTCAGGACACGAATCTGTCGCTCACATAGGGGGTTGCTCGTGTGAGAGTAGGGAATCCCCGTAGACACCTGGACATTGAGGGACCTCAGGACCCTCTTGTACCAGCCAGTATCTGAGCGTACTCGTACGTCCTCATCGGAGTTGATCTCCTTGGGCGCCCCATAGACACAAAACCACTCCTCCAGGAGTATCTTGATAGTCTCCTCTCCGGTAATGTGCTTGGTACATGGGAACACCCTGGTAAACCTGGTCAACCCACAGGTTACCACGAGGGCGAAGTCATAGCCCCCGAACTTCGGCATCTCCGTGTAGTCCACGTAAAGACCACTGTTAGCACAGTGAGGGATGGGCAGGGTCGAGTAGAGACCTCTGTCCCTGATATCCCCTGGTTTACAGGACCTGCACGGGCACTTGTCCACGATAGGCAGGAGCGTCTTCCGCAGCTGGTCGTCAGTCCACGTAGTGTGGAACCACTGCTTGAACAGCCTCAGGGTACGGTCAGCACCCACATGACCACTGGACTCATGGGTCCACTTCAGCAGCGCTGGGACTCGGTCACTAGGCACCACGATGCGGTCCTCGTGCCAGAGGTAGCTCTTGTCCCGCTTCCACTGGTCTTGGTTGACCAGGAGGGGTTCAAGGCGTTTCTCCAGGCGCCGGTAGATATCCCCAAACTCCTGTAGGTACTCCGATTGTTGGAGTCCATCCAGGGGGCGTATCATGGTCATGTTCAGGTCCAGGTGTACGTCCATACGGCTGAACGCTTCCTTAGCCAGCGCTTCAGACCGGGCACCAATCAGGGCGTCGAAGTTGTTGCGGCTGATGTAGTCGGCACACTCGTTCTTCACTCCCTGGATATGGTGTACCGTCAGCCGTAGTTGACTGAGGTAGGTCCACCAGCGACGTAGCTTGGCCTTCTCAGGTGGGGGGCCCTTCTGGAAACTGCGGACCGGTTCTTGGTCGCATAGCCAGACCACAGGGTTACTCCCCAACAGTCGTGCTTGTGAGGATAGCACCAGCATACCCGCGAGCAGTTCCTGCTCATAGGTGGAGTAGTTCCCTCTGGCCTGGTTCCACTTCCAGTTCCAGTGGCCCAGAGGTACTAGGACCCACTTGTCGTCAGGGTAGCTGTGCTTGAGGGTTCCATCTCGGTTGAGACCTTCCGTCCCCCATTGGGAAATGGCCGAGTCGAACTCCTCCTTCTCTAGTGCTTGCCATTGGAACAACGTTCCACCACCGCCCACATTGCTGGCGTCGTTCACCAGGATAATCTCCCCTTGTGCCCTAGGCACGCCCAAGCACTTAGCGTTGGCTACCTTGTCTTTGAGCTCGTCAAACGCTTGTTGCTCTTGTGGGCCCCAGCGCCAAGTAGTACTCTTCTTGATCAAGTCAGTCAGTACCGCGCTGGTGTAGGTGAAGTTTTTGATGTGGCGGCGATAGAAGTTGCACGCCCCAATGAAACTGCGTACATCATGAAGTCCTTTCTTGGGGTCTTCGTGTCGTACCTTGGCATCCATCAGGGGTTTGGCCTTAGAGGCCGCTGGGGTCCACCACCCATAGCCAACGTCAAACCCCAGGTACTGCATGGTCTCCTGCATGAACTCACACTTCTCCAGCTTGAGTCGTGTGTGGTTCTCCTGGCAGACCGCAAAGAACTCACCCAAGAGGATTAGGTGATCCTCCTGGGTATTGGTCCCGAGGCATACATCGTCGATGTGAGCCTCCATCTGGGCCCCACGGGATATGAGCTCCTGCACCTTAGGTCTCCTTCGTAGGATGGACAAGATCTTGTTCATCAGCTCTTGGAACAGAGCGGGGGCGTTAGCCACGCCGAATGGCATGACTTTCCACTTGAATACCCTCCCCTGAGGGGTGATGAAGGCCAGTAGTTCCTGCGCGTTGGGCGTCAGGTCCACTTGCCAGAATCCACTTCGCTTGTCCATCTTGGTCTTGTAGCGACAGGAGGCTATCTTCTCCAGGGTAGACTCCATATTGGGAATGGACCCTGAGTGGTTCAGCGTCTTCTTGTTCAGCTCTCCATAGTCCACTACCAGCCGTTTGGCTGTAGACCCAGGTTTAGCCACCAGGAAACAGGGGCTGCAGTGTAGGGGGTAGTCCCCATCCTTGTACTCCAGGACTAGGCCAGCGTCGATACATTCTTGTATCTGTCGCTCAATCTCGTCGGCCTGCTCTTTAGGAGCTGGATAGGGTCTCCTCCGGATCTTGTGACCCACGAACTCGGGTTTCAGCTTGAGGTCCATCTGTACCAGCTTGTCGCATGAGGCTGGAGGGGGTAGTTCTCCGAACACCTCCAGATAGGTCCTTATCAGCTGTTGTACCCGCGGGTCCAGTACCTTGATCTTGTCCTCCATATCCTCGTCGGAGTGTAAGTTGCTTGCCCCTTGAATAGAAGTCGGGAGGTGGTCCTCCACCGACTCTTCGCCCGCGGTAGCATCCTTCAGCCCTTGGTAGGCATACAGAAGGTCTTGCTCAACCATCTCCGGTGGACGATGGCAACATAGGCACGCTTTAGGGGGTTCACATACACATTCCTCCGAGAGGTCGTCCTCATCTGGGGTCCTCACATGGGCACCCCATAAGCTCTTCATGAGCTTGAGATCTACCTCCCTTTGCCAGGTGGTGATCTTCTGTTCGAGGTCTTCCTTCAGTTGGGATAGGTCTCCCATACGTCCTTGCTTCAGTGGCCACGAGCTGCGGGTAGGCTTCGCGTAGCATAGCCTTTTCGCCACCAACTTCCTCTTGGAATCCACATACTCCCTGAGCCTGGATCGAGGGTCCAGCTCTTCATCCACGGGGTCTTCCACCCTCATGGAGAGTAGGGGTTTTAGTGGGGCGACGTACTCGGCGTTCTCCACTTCTTCCACCGCAGTCTGCACGAAGAAGGCGTCGTGCTCAGTTTCGTCGTCTGAGTGGATAGAGCTAGGTAGCTCAGATAGTCCACACTCAGAGACTCCATCAGGAACAGGTACATGACAGGGAGAGTTGGGGGCGTTGGTGTCAGTCACGACGTACTCATCTCCTCCGGGTGTAGTTTCAACAGCATCTTGAGGTCGTAGACGATCCTTCAAGTCACCCAAGGCGAGTCCATCGCTTTCTCGTTGTATAGCCTGGACCAGAGTAGGGTCCAGGTCTTCCCAGGGGATGGTGGTAAGACTTCCGTCCACCACGCTGAGCATACTCCCCCATCCGGGCTTCCCAATGGGCGTCTTGCGTCCCAGAGGCACGTAGATGGCCTCATCAGGTAACCGCACAGAGCTGATAGTCAGCTTGTCAAGGAGGGTTCGCCAGTACTCGTTGCCCCCATGGGCTCCCCAGTCGGGGGAACACAGGACCATACGGGAACGTTCCAAGGCCACCTTGGTCAGCACCTTCCCCAGTTCACTGAATCTGGGGTTCCCGTAGGCCATCCCGAGAGAGGGCCAGTAAAATTTGTAGCTGCAGTTCTTCCCCTTGCTGCAGTATAGGTCCAGTACATGCTGCTTGTCGCTGGCGAACAGTTCCACACTTAGGTCTTCTCGAGAGTAACCCAACTCCTTCAGACCTTGGTCTAGGACTTCCCCCAATAGTTGATAGTCCTCAGTTTTGGAGGCCGCCATCATGTTCGAGGGCTCCTCCTTCGATAGTCTCAGGTAACTCGAGGTATGTTCCGACTGCTCCAGTGGCACAGACTCTCTGCCACTGCCGTGGTCCACGTACAGGAGGTAGGGCGCTTGCAGCGTCAGGGATTGTATCTGGGAGTGCTGCACGAAGAAGTCAGTACCCAGTACAAAGTCGAAGGCATCAGTGTCCATCACATAGAACCGATGGGCGATAGTCCTGGAGCCCATAGGTACCTCCACTTCGCAGTCCCCGCAGCTGTGCACCACATGTCCATCCCCCATCCGTATAGCGGCGGTGGTCATGGTGTTCTTCAGGCTCCCACAAGGTAAAATTTTCTTGGCCACTATTGATATTGTGGCTCCCGTATCCAGTACCCCCAGGTATTCACGTCCCCCTAGTCGGATACGTACCCAAAACACCAGGTCTTGGGTGCCACCAGAGCGTCCCCGTCAGAACTCCGCGGGACAGGTCACCTCGAACCCCTTGTTCCGCAATTTGCGGGCCATCCTCATGAAACGGCTCCTCTTCTTGGCGTTGCCGTCGTCACCACCTTCATGCTCACGCTTGGCTCCTTGTTCTTGCTGGGCCTGCGTCTGTGAGCGTGTGGTAGGTCCAGACTGCCCTCCAGAGGGCTCGGAGTTCCCCCCTGGATTAGGGTTGGGGTTACCTCCGTTCTTGTCCTTGTTCTTGTTGTCGTTCTGGCGATTAGCGCCTCCTCCTCGTCCGCCTTGACCCTTGTCTTGACCACCTTGACCACGTCCTTTCGACTTGCCCTTGCCGGAGTCGTTGCCTTTGGCCTTGCCTCCACCTTTGCCTGAGCTTCTGCCAGGATCTTCCCCCTTAAGCTTCGCCGATAGGCGTTGCTTATGGTAGCACTCGTCCTCATAGTGCTTCCGCTTACCGCAGAATGCACACGTGATGGTGCAGCGGTAATGATCCGGCATCTTCACCTTGGCGCCGGTGATCTTTTCCTGCTGCTTCCCCTGGACAACAAAGCAGTCTCGCTGCTCGCAGTCGGAGGCATGCTGCAGGTGGCCCTGTTCATCTCTGGCATCACACCAGAATAGCTCCTTCACGTTCTCCATTAGGCGGGCGTGGGCGTGTTTGGGGGTAGTCCCCTGCCCAGGTCGGGACCCTTGGTACCCTTTGCCTCCAGAACCTCCACCACCAGGACGGTAGTGGTTCAGGTGTTGGTCGCTCTCCTTCTCCAGCGCCATCTCCAGGAGCAGCACGCATAGATCCTCGTAGCGGAGGGATCTAGCCTTGCGCTCAGCCGTCAGACGGCACTCGTCCCATAGCTCACGGGGGAGCTTGGAGCACAACCAAAACAGCAGGTCGTCGCTGCTGTAGGAACCGGGCGGCAGTCGTCCAGCCCAGTGGTCCAGGTCCGCCAACAGCTCGGAGACCCTGCCGGGTTTGGGGTTGTTGGGCAGGACGGGCAGGTTCTGGATCTCGGCCCTGATGGAGAGGTCGGTCTCGTAGGTTGGGTACTGCCTCTCCAGGGCAACCAACACGTCGGCAAAGGTGGCGGAGTTGGTGACGATCTGCCTGACCTGCTTCTCCAGGTACTTCGTCTTGCAGCACTGCAGGAGCAGGTCGCACTTCACTCGCCCACTCGCGTGGGTTTGGCCGGTCAGTCGTAGGAACCGGCCAAAGTTCTCAGCGAACTCGCTGAGGTCCTTGCCTGTGAATTCAGGCAGGTTCACCACTATCTTGGAGGTGGCAATAGCCTTCGCCTCCTGAGCTCGGCGTCCTTCAGGGCGTCGGGTCTTCTTCTTCTTCTTCTTCTTCTTCTTACCCTTGGAGTCCTCGGGGTCCTCAGGGTCTTCGTCATCCGATGGCGAAGAAGAAGTCATCGAAGGCGGCCCATCATCGGAGGGGTCTCCGCCTAGATCACTGGAGCCATAAGGCTCCACGTCCACCATAGCCCTTAGGGCCGTCAGCCCCAGCTGGTCCAGCTCGGCCCTCGTCGAGTTCGTCACGTGACTGTAGGGCGGCTGGGCTGTCCTCGGGACGAATGGGCTTCTTGGTACTGCTGCAGGAGTCGGCATCGGTCGGCTCCTCAGGCTCCCCAGGGTATTCGTCAACCCTGCCGCCAGGTGGTTAGCCTGTACTCGGTGGGGTGACATCCCCACTGTCGTAGGTGACGCATGGGACGGGATCATCAGGGGCTGCAGTTTCTCCCTGATCTCTTGCGTGAGGTCGCTCACGATTTTCGAAGTGGCTCCTTGGAGCACCTCGTTGATCTCCGACCGCGTCAGGGACCTGTTGGAGGATCTTCCCGATCCTCTACTCCTGCCTCCCAGAGACTCTGGTCCTCTCCTCAACCCACTCAGGGGTGCATACCCAGGTGTACACCCAGGAGCATACCCAGGAACTTCCATGTAGGTTCCCGTGGCGTGGAGTGGATGGGGATGGTCAGCCGCATACCAACGCGGCGCAGAGCTGGAAGCCACCGGCTCACTGGCAGTAGTTGCCTCAAGGAGCGCAGTGGTAGGTGGGCCCATGCCATAGGCGGGGTAGTGAGGCATGCCAGTAAAGCCTGTGCCTCTGCCATAGGCTGGTTGGTTGTGGAAGTGGATGTAGGGGCGGCTGGGAGTGTGGTGGTTATGGGAGAGGGTGATGCATGGAGGCCAGAAGCGCTTGGTGCGCCTTCGAAGGTAGGGACATCCGTCGGGTCTTGCCCTTGCTCCTCTCCTTCGTCTGCTCCTTCTCCAGCATCCTTCTCGCTCTCGTTTCCTCTCTTCCTCTTCACAGGCTGAGGCTGAGAGACCATTTCCTTCACCGACAGGGCCCCAAAGGCCGTCTGGAGGCCATCCAAGGAGTCCTCCGCCGTATCCATTGGCCCATGTAAGGGCTCCACCGAAGGTACAGCGTCAGGCGCCGGCCTTGCCGGTGTCTCCGGTGCTGGCGCTGTGTTCACCTCGGCGTCCACTCTTCCTGGATCCATCTTAATCCACCCTTCTGCTTATGTTTGCCTGCTCGGAGCACTGGTTGTACGGCGCGGGGTCGCTGCCGGTGCACAGAGACAGGCTGCCTCTTGCTACCAGAAAAGTTTATAGTGTTTTCAGCACTGTGTTTTTGCTTCTCCTGCTGCTTGTTGTTGCTGTAGGGTATCCTGCTGCTGGTTTTGGATGATGAAAAGCTTTTGTTTGTTGAAATACAGTAAAGCCAACTCAATCCAGGATAGCCCAAGCCAATAGTATGCAAGGAGAAGGTAATTCAGGATCAAAGCATGAAGGGCTGCAGTGTAAACAGTGAAAGATGATTAGATATTCACAGAAACTGCAACTCAGGATACAAATGAATGCATATTCACAGAAATAGCTGAAATGTTTTGGGAAAAGAGTTAGAAAACTGCCTCAGGATCACTCTCTCTCCATAGTGCCATCTTAGGAGATGTGCACTCTTTGTTTTGGGTCCCATATGTGCTGAGGTGGCATGGTATGTGGCGATGAGGTCACTGCCATGTCACATGGGATCTTCCTACTTAGTTGGGATCTTCCTACTTAGTTAGGCTGACCAGGAATTGAACCCAGGACCTCTCAAAAAGAGGTGCCTAACCCCCTATGGTGCATACCACTAGGGCAGATAAGTATTCATGGAAAAACATAGATAAATTCATAGGCTCTACCTTAGGTATGTCAGTGCTCAGTCAACTCAGGAAAAGATGTTTTACTTCTGATTGAAAGGGGAAGGGAAAGGGAAAGGGGTCCACTCCATATCCGGATTGGGTGTTTGGTTCCATAGGTCAAAATGTGTTCTCACCACTTTTGGCTGGACCAATACTAAGATAAAAATGCATGGATGCTCAGTGCATCTCTAATACAACTAGAGTATGTCCCAAAGCAATGGAAAAGCACTTTTTCTTACTGTCGCCGATACATTGACCATCAGAACGGAAGGCGGAAAAATTACGGAAACATTATGATAAAAAAACCCTGTTGATTCCTGATATTCTGATATATAAATCTCAGCTGGCGGCGCCTCGGTACTGAATATGGCCGCTCATAGCCGGAATGGCCAAACCTATCACACTATCACATTGGGTTAGGTCAGGTGGATGGGAGAGTATCATATCAGCCAATGGCGGCTTGCCGGCACATAGATACACACCCCAAGTGACCCCAAGATGGCCACGGGGGTCTGAACCGGCTTCAAGGCTTAACCTCCAAGGCCTAAAGCATGTAATGCCTATTTTATTTCGGTATATCCTCCATGAAGGAAGGTACCTCCGCTCAGTTGAGTGGTAGGGGTGAACTTCATGGGGGGCTAGGGTCACAACCCTAGTTACTTTGAGAAAGTGTACTTTAGGCAACAAAAGAGAGATAAAAACAATTAAGTTTGTCTTAGCATGAACAAAAGGGCTTTAAGGGGGGCTTGGCCTGGATCAAGCCCTCCAAGAAAGACATGGCAGTGACCTTTTCTTACTGGGAGTGAATCCTGTGGTTTAGCGAAAGGTGTAGCGATTTAAGAAGTCAAATCGCTAAATTTTGACAAAACAACGCGAGTAATTGTCATTTTTACACTAAAACTTACTGTCGCAGACAAGCGCAACAGAAGCGGACTCCAGAAGGGGGTTGCGCAAGCGTAAAAGGCTCTCCAAAAAGAAGGTATGAGCCGTAGTTTTTAAAGTTCTAAAGGAAAATTTTGCACAGTTGCATCAAAATGTTTATAAACGTTAGGGAAAAGTATCGAAAATCAACCCACACCACAGAGCAGGTGGACAACCCACCTCTCAGGTATGGCAGTGTCAGTTCACACGCATGCATTGTGTTTGTGTTGGTTGCTTCGTTAAAACGTTAGGCTTGTCACTGCTGTGTTCGTTTGGGGTTCGGGTGCTCCTCTCCTTTGCTCTACACAGGTCAAAACACAGATGAAAGGTATGCGATGCGAATGGAGCGCGCAGCGCGCACGTAGGGTTAGAATATGCGCTGTGCTCGCGATGCATGTGCCTAATTGAGGCATTCACACGCTGTGTCGCTTTCCCTGTGCCCCAATCCTCCCTTGTTCTCTCTTCACAGGTAAGTAAAGAAAGTGCTTGTTCGTGTTCGTGCTGCCATAGCGCTAAAAAAGGGTTGCTTAAAACGCTTGGGCTTGTTTTGCGTTGTGCAGAGCGCCACTCTCTCTCTTTTCTCTGCAAGAAACCAAATCCAAAGAGCATGCATGACACACGATGCATTAATCGCTTAGGGTTGTTTATAGTTTGCCGTAGGTTTTGTTCAAGCGCTTAGGGTTGTTTTGTGCTCGTGTCTTCCGCGGCATTCACGTGATGCGTGGTGAGTAAGGTAGGTAAGCCCAGGAGGAGTTCACCTCCTGGTTCAGTCACGCTTTGATATGTTAAGTTGAGTAAGATTAGGTAAGAGAAGGAGGAATGGGAAAAATTGTGCATACCTGTGCATGCATATGGGGCATCAAAGGGTAGGCCACGTGTATTGCGCACCCCACGTTCTATAAGAGAATGGGTGGAGCTCTTTAAGCTTGCTTGCTTGCACCTGGGTTTGAGGACAGTGTATTATAGGGCTACCTGAGAAGCGTATAATACGTGGAGGTAGTCTTGGTTCCTCAGCCGCAAACCCAGGCCATCAGTTTTTGCTTTACAGGTGGGAAGGTAAGGGCGATTGGTGCAGTCTCTTTGAGCAGCGCTAAAATATGCTGCACAGATCACACAAATAAATGACTGCAACTCAGCCAGGAGTGGTGAGTGCAGTCCGACTGAACCGCCATCCACGCTGTGCACGCACACTGAGCCTTCCTTGCCTCCAAGCCCTGACAGGGAAACGCGTAGTGGCGTCCCTGTTAGGCCACAGCCGCTTAGTAGCGCTGTGTTCTCTTGCTTTCTCACAGGAGGGTCAGTAGGACCCGTGACATCTTTGACAGCAACTCCAAGTAGGTGTGTAGGTGTTAGGGTCAGCAGGCCTGGCAGGAGTTGAGTGCAAGTGATGAGTGCTCACCCTGCCTTCGAAGGCCGGTGCTGGCGTTAGTGAGTGTAGTGTAGTGGAGTCTCCTGTCCCGTGTGCTTTTCCACGTGGGCAGGGGAGTGCGTTAGCTTTTGGCCTTTAGCAAAAAATGGGCGTTTTGTATGCCCTTAGCACACTTGGCCATCCCTCCCCTCTAGTAGGTAGGGCTTTTGCCTTCTTCCCCCAAGGATAGGCGCCAGCACAGAAATTGGGCGCCATAGGAGTGGTAATAGTACCTGATTAGGACCTTCGGTCCGAAGTCAGTGAAGCCCGGTCTCCGGGAGGCACGCCGGGGAGAGAAGTGAGACACACACAGACATACGTAGCACACTTAGGGGTAAGGTAAACCCTGTAAGGAAGGGTAGAACCCCACGCGTCTGGACCAGTCAGAGGTCCTAACTGTGGGCTCGCTTGTCCCCAAGGAGGGAAGACACACCTTGCTTTATAACACCTTGCTTGTCATTCCCCCCTGGAGTAGTAAGCCACCGTTGTTCGTTTGCTCCCCAAGGTCATTACATCAGGGCAGTCTCCATGCAACACATGGTCAACAAGGCATACACTCGCTGGGTGGCTGCAAACCAGATAAGCGGCTCACCTGGGAGACGCTGGAAACCATAGGTATGGGACTGCAGGGCACAGACAGGATCAGTGTAGTGCTCAGTAAGCAGTGGTCTGTGAAAAATCAATGGCCTTCGGCCAGGGAGTGGTTATCACGGGGGGCTAACGGTCCTGTCCTGCGATGCAATGCGGGGCAACAGTGACAACTGCTCTTACACACATACACAGGCACATCCGCACAAGAGTGCTCACTGCACCTGTGAGGTTAGAACACAGTCAGTAGACTGACACAGGTAAATTACTTATTCTTTTTCCGCTGGGACAGAGTCTCAGCACTGGTTAGTAGCTGCCCGTCGTTGTTCTCTACGAGGTAGGAGCGGAAGATGGGGTTGATACTCCCATCTGGTTGTATGAAGGCTGACATAGGTTCCCAGGTTGCCTCAGATAACCCATAGCCATCCCACAGGGTTAGGAATTTCCAGCCCTGTTTATACTCGTGGCGAGCAATACCTGCTACCACGTAGTAACCATCGACTGCCATCTCATCGGCAGTCATCTCGTCGAGTTCGTCTGCCTCCTCTGGGCTGGCAGCGTTCTCTAGGACAATACGCTCGACCTCACTGTCGCTGAGGCGCCACTCATCCCAGGACAACTCGTCAGGGGGGTGATAGTGCCTCAACTGTTTAGGTGCGCACAGCAGTTCACCACCTAGACGTGGGCTGCACCTGACATGGATCCTGGATCCATGTATCCTGATGATACGATAGGGTCCAAAATAAGGGTCCTGTAGGCAGTTACGTGGCCAGGAGGGTAGGCGTGAATGGTGAACCAAATCAAGGTCACCAACCTTGAAGCTGGCAGGTCGCCGTAGGCGGTTCCGCCGGGTCAGTTCATGGTCACGAATGTGTCTCAGGTTAGTCCCGGCCTGGTTAGCCATAGACTGCTTTTGTTCCAGCCAATCTCCCACAGGGCTCTTGAAGTCCTCAGGAAAGGGGGTTTTGAAGAACCAAGCAGGTCGTCCTCCATGGAACAGTTCATGGGGGCTGAAACCCGTAGAACAGCTCCGCTGTGAGTTCATGGTCAGCACTGCCCAGGGCACTAGGGGTACCCAGTCTTTTGTACCCTCCTGTTTCATCAGGATTCTTAGGTTTTGCTCCACCACACGGTTCTGTCGCTCACAAAGAGGGTTAGACGTGTGGGTATAGGGTACACCTGTGGTTACCTCCTCGTTGAGGGCATTTAGCACTGGTTTGTACCATCCAGTGTCACCGCGGATGCGTACTCCTTCATCAGAGTGCACCTGCTTAGGTGCCCCATAGGGTTCGATCCATTGTTCGACCAACATTTTCACAGTCTGCTCACCTGTTATTTTGTTATTACAAGGGAACACACGGGAGAAGCGAGATAGGCCACAGGTGACCACCAGGCAACTATCATAGCCGCCGAAGCGAGGTAGGCCGTGGATGAAATCCACATAGAGAAGAGAGTTGGCACAATAGGGTATGGGTAAGCTGAAAATCAGTCCCTTATCCCTACTGTCGCTCTGCTTGCTGGCATGACAGCCACAAGCATCCACAATGGTCTGCATACGAGACCTCAGCTCAGTCGGGGTTAGACTAGAGTAGAAACACTCGCGGAAGAAGTCCACTGAGCGATTAGCGCCAGTGTGACCAGAGCTGAGATGGGACCACTGTAGGCACCCATCCAGTCGTGCCTCAGACACAACAATACGGTTCTCTTAGAAGAGGTACTGATTGTTTTTATACCACTGGTCCCCGTCAATGACACGGGGTTCGAGACCAGTGCTGAGGGTTTGGAGAATTTCTTTATACTCTGACTGATAGTGGGTTAGGCTCCAACCCTCCAGGATTCCAGCAGTGCGCATGGACAGGTCAAGCTGGACATCCATACGCTGGAAAGCCTCTTTGGCGAGCGCCTCAGAGCTCTCACCTATAAGCGCATCGAAGTTATTGCGCGATATATAGTCAGACAGTTCATTTTTTATACCGGGGATATGATGAACTGTCAACCTGAACTGGCTCAGGTAAGTGCACCACCGCTTTAGTTTTGCTTTCTCTGGTGGTGGGCCCTTCTGAAAAGACTTCACAGGTTCCTGGTCACAGAGCCAGACAATAGGGTTAGATCCCAGGAGTCGGGATTGCGACGAAAGCACCAACATACCGGCCAGGAGTTCCTGGTCATAGGTGCTGTAATTGGAACGCGCTTGGTTCCATTTCCAATTCCAGTGTCCCAGTGGCACCAGCTGCCACTCACTGGTAGGATAGTCATGTTTCAAGGAGCCATCACGGCTCAGTCCACCAGTACGATGATGTCAGTGGGTTAGCTCAGCTGGGTTAAGCTCCTGCCATTGGTAGATTGTTCCACCCCCCCCTACATCACTGCATCAGTGATCAGGACTATCTCGCCCTTAGGGCGGGGTACTCCCAGGCAGTTGGAGGAGGCAATTTTCTTCTTCAACTCCTGGAAACACTCCTCCTTTCTGGCGGTCCACCTCCAGGGAGTCGTTTTCTTGATTAGGTCAGTGAGAGGGGCAGAGGAGTAGGTAAAATTGTCGATGTGGCGCCTATGGAAATTACAGGCGCCCACAAAACTCGTCACGTCGTGTAGACCCTTCTTAGGGTCATCGCGAATCTGCATGTCCTGTAGGGGCTGCATCTTAGACGCGGCTGGTTTCCACCAGCCATACCTCACGTCGAAACCTAAATACTCCATCTCCTCTTTCATAAACTCACATTTTTTGAGTTTAATTCGGAGATGGTTTTCTTGACAAACAATGAAACATTCACGGAGGAGAAGGACATGGTCCTCTTGGGTATTAGTACCCAAACTCACGTCGTCGATGTGAGCCTCCATTTCTGCACTCCGAGAAATCAACTCCTGTACTAGAGGTCTGCGCCCCAGTATGTACAAAATTTTGTTCATTAGCTCCTGGAAGAGCGCCTGGGCATTAGCCACCCCGAGAGGCATGACCTTCCATTTAAACACCGACCCTTAGGGGTTATAAAAGCCAGCAGCTCCTGAGCTGCGGCGGTTAGGTCTACCTGCCAGAAACCACTGCGTTTGTCCATTTTGAGCTTTTACCTGCATTTGGCAATACGCTCCAGGGTACTCTTTCATGTTAGGAATACTCCCTGAGTGGTTCTGGGTCTTCTTGTTGACCTCACGATAGTCAACAACCAGCTGGACCACATCACGGTCCAGGTCGCGAAGGACAGGGCGCGGTACGCCTTCGACGCCTCGCGGGACAGCCTGCAGGATGACCGGACCCTGGGGCTTACACGGGTGCCCACGCGGTGCCAGCAGGCGGCGGTGGCCCTCGTGGGTACACTCGTCCACCACCGCGCAACCTCCGTGCGCGCGGAGGTCACCAAGATGTTCTGGGAGATAGCCGGCGCGCACGGAATATGCCCTGAGGTGCACTACCCCGTCCCGGAGTTCGCAACTCTGGCGGGAGGCGACTGGGTCCAGCGCATACCCCGGGCCCTGGCCGCCCTGGGAGTGGGGCTGTACAACCCCATCGAGTGCCCCAGGGCGGCTCATGTCCAACTACAGTCCCCGCCAGGCAAAATCGTCACGCTGCGCACCGCCAAGCTGCGACACCGCGACACGTGCCGCCTGACGGTGCCACACGCAACGCCGTGGCATGGGCACCACGGGCCACGCCACCCCTTCCCCGACAACGACGATCCGTGGCCGACGGCGGTGCGGGAGTGCCTCGACCAATGCGCAGATGAACACCTCCATTACTGCCGCCATGAGCAAGGGCCCACCAACCACCCCGGGTGGCGCAATGCCCTGGCCCACCTCTTCCACACCACCGGCACGCGGGACCCCCGCCTGAGACTCGTCCACCCCACGAGGGCTAAGCAGGACGCCCACACCGGCCCACGGGTGACCCCAGACGGCCTGCACCTCCACGTCGGGGGCTACCGCCGCCGGAACGGCCTGTCCCCCCCCACGCGGGGGGCGGCGTACCACCCGCCGGCGGCCCTCATGTACATCCTCCGCGACGTACTCGCGGAAAGCGAGCACCAAGAGCCCAACGCGGACGTGGCGTGGCCAGAGCCCTTACGCCCCCGGCCCCACGCGCCGACGCCGTTGTGGCTGGTGACCACAGACGACCAGTGCACCCAAGCGGCGGGACAAGCGCAGCTCCGGGCCGAGTGGGTGATAGTGCAAGTGGGGGCAGGCCAGCCCGAACCCCGTGGACTCCCCCGTGGCACCGCCCTACTGGTGGCTACGGGGGTGCCGCACGACCCACACATGGCGGTGCACGCGCTGGAGGACCGTCCGGGGGACACAGGACACTTGGTGGTACACCAGCGCGGAGGCCCGGCGTGGCTCAAGGAACATGTGACGGCGCTACGGTCCTGGGCAAGCACCATCGCCGGAGCGGAGATCCGGCTGCACGACCACCCGGCGATCAGCCCAGGCGACACCAGGGCGCTGAGCATGGACCAACTGACCCACAGCCACCCCGACGTCCGGTGGCACTCCACCGACCTCAACGCGGGGTGGCTCAGCCCCACCGGATACTACTGGATCCCGGAGGCCTGGGGACACACCTCCTCTGACGCATCCGGGGGCGGACCCTGCAAACACGCCACCAGCGTCGCTCTCGCCGCCGACCTCACCCGCACGTGGGCGGTGGCCATCTCGGGCACGGTGCCTGACGGAGAGGGGGTGGCCGCCTCCCTCCCCCTACATTACGGTGCACACAGACCATGGGTCCACACGGTGGACGCCGAGGTCATCCTCCACCTCCTACGGCACGCAGATCGCGAGCGAACCACGGGGGTCCCCGCGGGCGCAGCGAAGGTGGTCAACCAGATGCCCCTGAGGTGGCTCCGGGACGGCCCGTGCGCGCGGGGGCAACACGCCGGGCACCCGTTCTGGTACGTCCGAGCCACCTCGCACCACAGTGACGCCCTACTGCACAAGGCGGACTGGGCGGCGTCCCAGGACACCGTCTTGCAGAACACGCCCCCGGACCCTGGCCACGCCCAACTCATCGTCGCCGGCCGTGACGGCCATCTCGATCTACGGCCCCCCACGATGCGGGTGCTCGGCGAGGTCGCACAACGGGCGCAGACGGACCATGCGCTGACGCACCGGGGACACACACCTCTGGGCGCGGCCCACGCCACGGCCTACGTCCACGCCCGGGACCTCACCGCGGCGGCCACCAACCGCCGGGCGCTGCGGGCCCGGGACGGCCACACGCCGGTGCAGCGCAGGCTCCGCGTCCGGAAGGAGCGGCTCTCCGGCGTCGCCATCCTCCCGCAGCCGTGCCTTTTCTGCGGCGGCCCGGAAGAGACCCCGGTGCACATGCACGTGGGCTGCACCCACTCGCGGCTCCTCTGGCCCCACTACCGCCAGGCGGTGCACGAGGCGGCCCGCCACCTCCCACCTGGGGACAAGGCCCTGTGGGTGGCCTCGTGGCGCTCCGCAGGCGCCACGTGGACAGAGGTGTTCTGCTCCGGACTGGTGCCCGAGGACGCGGAGGCGCAGCTCCGCGCCATAACCCGATACGACCCGCCGGGAGGGACCTCGGTGGACGACTTCCTCCACCACATGCTCCGGCTAGGGGACTTCGCGTGGGAGCTTCGCAACCACCGGCTGGAGCAACTCCTCCGCGACCCCCTAAGCGCGGCGGCCCGGGCGCACCGGTGGCTCACTGCGGCGGAGGGCGACCACCCTCCCCCTCCCCCGCGCCCTGACAAGGACTTCGTAGCCTCCCTCCGTGTTGTGAATGGCACTCTGGAGTGCCCACTCCAAGAGGGCCCCCACCCGTATCAGGACCTGCCGGGGGGGTTCTCGAGGCACCTGCAAGACGCCCTTTTCCCACCGTGGATCATCGGGCGCGGCTCCATGACCGCATGGGAGGCACGCATCGTGGGAGAGGAGTGGGCGCGGGAGTGGGGCCGGTGGTGCGCCGCCACGCGCGCCCCGGAGACCCCTGCGCAACGATACGCCGCCATCCCGCTCCGGGGGTGGGGGCCGGACACCCGGCCGAGACCCACCATGGTCCGAGGGGCGGGACCTGACCACCCGTGGGACGCGGCGACAGGGGGATGGCTGCAGGCGGCCCCAGGGCCGCAAACGGGATGGGCTGGGGACGTATCCTCACTCGTCAGGACGCCCGTCCCGCCCCGCATCGTCCTTCACACTGCCAACGTGCTCCGGGCCACGGAGATACGCACGTGGGGACACGCTGCGGCCACCGTCCGGTGGCAACCCCCAGAGGACGGGGCCACCCAACTCACCGTGGCGCACTTCAAAGCGGGGGGGCCGGTATACGACGACGCCCTGTCCCGGCTGGGCGACACACAGGGGCCCTTGCTCCTCATGTTCCCCACCGGTATCGCAGCCGCGCTGCGCCAGGAGCTGGACGGCTGCGAAGGGCTGCGAGTGGGGTGGGAAGCGGTCGCGGACGGCACCCTGCTGGCCCTCCTCCACAGGGACACCGCGAACGGGTGCCAATGGGACGCGCTGACGCCCCACCTCACCGGGCGCCACGTGTACATGGCGAGCCCCCACCAGGGGCACCCCCGCCCGTCGTGGGACGACCTCATCGCCGCCTTCCACGACCACGGGATCCTCCCCGGCGACACGTGGCAGGAGGTCCAGCGGAAGACGCTTGGCAAGGACTACCGGCGCCGCGTCCGCGCCCGCTTGCTGGAGATCCGGGACCCCCTCCGACAGAGGTGGGACGACCTCTGGCTCCGCCATCTCGACCCTTGGTCGCCGCCCTCCCACCTCCCGCACACCTGCCGACTCTGCGGAGAGTGTGACACGGTGTCCTCCGCAGCAGCGACAGGCGCCAACAGGTGCGAGCGGTGCACCCAGGTAGCCGCGTGCCCCTGGCCCGAACCTCCCGCAGGTCCGCGCAGGCGCACAGAGGAGGAGGCCTTGCGCCGGCGCATCGAGGGGGCACACACCCCCTCACACGAACAGGCGGGCCCCGCGGGCGCTGCCCTTCTATGGATCCACGTGCACCTGCGGGACCCCACATCCATTGCGCACCTGTCGCACGTGTTCGCCCCCTAACCCCCACCCGCCGCCGCCCTTTGCAGAGCCCGCAGCACCATGCCACGCCGACGGGGGGATGGGCCGGGGCACGCCAGGGCCCGCCGCAGAGCGCAGGAGGCGGCCGTCCGGGGCCTGGTGGCGGACGCGGTGGCGGAGGCAAAAGGAGCGCACGCTGCCGCACGGTGCGACCTGGAGGGCAGTGCGAGGGCCTTCCTCAACGAGACCGCCCTCCCGGCCGTCCGCGCCCTGAACGGAGCGGGAGCCCCTACGTTGCTCCCGGCAATGCACCGGATCGTGAACGCCGTCCGGCCGGGGCTCATCAGCCCGGAAGCGGCCCTCTACGGGCACTGGATGGAGTGGCGCGAGTCCAATCGGTCGGGCCGGCCCCTGTCCATGGGGGACGCCCTCCGGCTGACGGGAGCGGGGTCTGCCATGTCCCTCCGCAGTAGCGCCCCAGCCCTGCTGCACGCCCTCAGGACGCGCTACCCCGGGGACGCGGCCCCGTACCTGAACCAGGCGCGGGCCACGTACCCGGGGGGAGTGTCCGAGCTGGATGCGGCGCTCCACCTTCTACACCCGCCGGACGAGGACCTGGAGGTGGGCGAGGTCACGGTGTTCGTGGAAGGCGCGGGCGAGGCGTCCGCCCGCCCCCGGCCGACCAACCCGGTGTATGACGGCACCGGGCCTACCCCCCCGTACGCCGTCGTCTACGAGGCGTTCCCCAGGGAGCCCACTTGGTGCCCCGCCCTCCCACCGGCGACGCACGCGCCCCGCGGCTGGGCTAACCCAGACCTGTCCCCCCCCCTCTCCAGGACCAGGGGTGCCCACCACAGGGGGCAGGTCCTCTGGCAAGAGTGCCCTGGCACCCCCCTCCTCCTCCTCGTCGTCGCGTCCCGCGGGGGCTCGGGGCGGATCCTGGGGATCACCCCCACCCACCTCTATGGGGCCACACCTGTACCCCGCCCCCCCCTCCCGGCGCCCGCGGCGCGGGACGGAGTACACACCTTCCTGCGCACACAGGAGGTCACCGCCGTTACGGGGGTCCATCTGGTGCGGCTGCCCCCGGCACCGCTCGACGACCCCCGGGGGCCCAGGGCCCTGAGCCCCGTCCCAGACTGGGAGCTGTGGCGCGACGCGTGGGCCGCGTGGCTCCCCCGCCTCCCCTCCCAATGCCGGTGGATGGCCGCGGACCCCCGGCCATGCGGGGCTGACGCCGCAGCCGGCCCCCCACCCCCTCCCCCCCCCCCCCCCCGCAGAGCACCACACGGCACTGCCCACGACACGGCACTGATGCACCAGGAGGTAGTGGGAGGGGCGCGCCTGCCACCACGCATGCCTACCAGAGTGACAGTAATGGCAGACTCCGATGGGTCCCTCGGGCGGGACGACCGCCACCACCGCCGGTCCCGCTCCCGCTCCCCCGTCTCCTCCCCAGAGTGGACGGGGGAGACCCTCGCGGAGCGCGAGGAGCGGAGGCTGGCGGAGGCGGCGGTGGTCGGACCGCCGCTGCCGGCCCGGGAACCTGGGCCAGCCGAGACGGCCGCCCCCGCCGCCCAAGCGGCCAGCCCCGCCGCCCCGCCCCGCCCTGACGCGCAGGAGGCGGAGACCGCGGCGAGCCACGCCGCGGCCCCGGCCGCGGCCCCCGGCACACCGCCGGCAAGGGGGGCAGCGCAGGAGAGCAAGCAGGGCGCAAGAGGGGTTGCGACGGGCCCTGCACGGGCCGTGGGCGCCTCGCCGACGGCCGCCGCGGCAGCAGCGAAGACCGAGAAGGATGCGCGAGAGTCTGCGACCGCGGCCACGGGCGCCTCGTCGGCGGCCGCCGCGGCAGCGAAGGAGAGTGCGGAGGGCGCGAGAGGGGCTGCGGCCCCTGGCACGCCGCGCAAGCGGGGGAAGAACCCCGCACGGGCCGCGGACGCCTCGCCGGCGGCCGCCGCAGCAGCGGCAGTGGGCAGGGAGAGCGAGAAGTACCGCGCCCACGCCAACCCCGCCCACACCCACACCAGCCCCCCCAAGCCGTACCCCCCCAAGCCCTTCCCCCCGGGGCGGGAGCGGCATGACCGCCCCCCGAAGCGCGAGCGCTCACCGCCGGGCGTCACGCTGCCGCAACTGCAAAGGCAGCGGGACGCCCGGCGAGTGGTCCAGGAAGGGCGCAGCGGCGAGGGGGAGGGGAGCGGCGGACGGAGTGACAGGCAGGGGGCAGGGGAGGGGTCGGGGCACGGGAAGGGCGCGCGGGAGCGCGGGCAGGAGGCCCAGGTGCAGGGGACGGAGCGAGGGGTGGTGGGAGAGCGAGCGGGCCGGGGCGTGGTGGACGAGAGGCGGGACCCGCGACGCGGGCAGGGGGTCGGGGAGGGGCCAGGGCACGGGAAGGGTGTTCAGGGGCGCGGGCAGGGTACCCAGGCGCAGGGGGCTGGACAAGGGGGGATGGGAGAGCGAGCGGGCCGGGGTGTGGGGGACGAGAGGCGGGACCCGCGACATGGGCACGGGACCGGAAAGGGGCCCAAGGGCAAGGGCAAGGGCAAGGGCAAGGGCCCCAAGGGACAGGAGGGACGGGGCACGGGAGCCCAGGGGGGAGGGCGGGGCGGGGGGAGGGGGGCAGAGGGCGGGGCACCCCCGCAGCCGGAAGTGCAGCCGGTGAGGTGCATCCCCCCCGGCATCCAACAGATGCCGGCACACCACACCTACCACCACCACCACCACCACCACCACCACCTCTACAACATCGACCCTGACGCCGGCGAGCTCATCCCCCCCCAACCCCCACGACACCAGCACCAGCAAGCCCCCCCCGCGCCGAGGGCGGAGCCGGCGCGGGTGGCCTCGGCGGAGGGGGGACGGGGCGTGGCATCGGCGCCGCAGGTGCAGGAGCAGCGAGGGGGGCCGGCACAGGGGGCGGAGGAGAGCCGGCCGTGGAACGTGGACTGGGGCGCAGTCCCGGACCCGCTGGGGGGGGAGACCCTCCCTCTGGTGGGGGAAGTGTACGGGTGGTTGTGCTGGGCCAACCAGGGGACCTCCAGGAGGTCGCGGAACCGGCCCTTCGATGCCGTGCTCCTCCGGAGGGACGGAGGACACCGGGAGGCACCCCCGGGGGGGTGGGCGGCACCAGGGGACCACGAGAGGGTCCTCAGGTCAGTGATCCGGGCGGCGTGGCCCGACAGGGAGCCGACGTGGCCGGCCTTCCTGGAGGGGGGGGCGGTGCTCCGCATCACGGATGCGGACGCCAACAACTGGCTCCCCCGGGCTCTGCGTAGCGCCCTCGCCCACTGGCGCTACCGCCGGCACAACCCGCCGCCGCCGCAGCCCCAGCCCCCACACAAGCGGCGGCGCAAGTGAAGGCCCAGACGGCGGGCACGGGAGGGGGGGATGGGCCCCCTGACCCACGCCCCCCCCACGGTACGGCACGACGTGCGGGGATGCGCCGCCACCCGCGGGAGGGAGTGCGGGGGCGCCAAGCGCGGGGAGGAACCGGCTGCCCCGCAACCTGCTAACCACTGGCCGCTAACCATCAGCCACCCCCGGCCGGCCGGCGCCGCGCGGCAACGGCCGGGGAGGAGAGGGCCCCGGCGAGGGCCTGCGCGGGCATCCAGCTCTCGGTAGGGGCTGGCCCCCGGGACCGGGGCCGCCATGCCGCCCCCGCCCCCCCCCGAACGTGCACGACGGAGCAGGAAGGAGGCCGCGCCCCACATGACCCTCCCGTGACCACAGCCCACTCCGAGGGGAAGGAGGGGGGGTTTGCAGGTCAGCCGGGGCCCCCAGGGGAGCGGTCCACGGGCCGCCCCTCACCCCCCCCCGCCCCGGGGCGGCACGTCAGCCCCGACCGCACGCGCGCGCCGGAGGGGAGGGCCAGAAAGGGGTACCACAGGCCGCCGCCCGGAACGAGAGCGGGGAGGCCGCAGCGCGACACCCCCCCCGAGGCAAGGGGAATGGGCCCCCCCACCCGAGAGGGGGGCCGGAGTGTGACCCGCCCCCCCCGCTCCGGCCGACGGCCCACAAGGGGGCCGCGAAGAACAAACGGGCCCACGCCTGCGCACAGGGACGCCGCACAGATCGTACCCGGAGAGGCTGGGTGAACACGAACCGGAGTGGTATGGGGGGCCACGCCCCCCATGGACGGCGCAACGCCAGTGACGCCCGCTTTGTTGCCTGCCCAGGGAAGGCAGAGGGACGGAAAGAGACAGAGCGACCCCCCGCCCTACAGTCAGTCGGCGACCCGGTGGTGCTACTGCCCGCCTCTTACCCCAGTGCACGTCAGTCGGCGATCCAACGCACCCCACCCAGCCCCCTCCCCAGTCCCGACCCCGTGCGCGTGGACTGCGCGTGGACGGCGCACAGCCCCACCCTCAAGGCAGGATACATAGCCGACGACACCCCTCAGCGGCGTAAGAGACTCCCGCGGACGAGGGCACCCCCCCGGGGACGCCCAGCCGCCGCCCCCGCAACCCCAAGCCAAGTAGGGGGGAACCGGGACCGGACCGCCCCCCCCCAAGCACGCCAGACGGAGCACGGGACCGGGGCAGGACACGCGGAGGGGCACGGACCACATGGAACGGCCCTACCAGCGCCCAGTGCCGGGACCACGCGAGATGCGCGCGCCACACCACCCAGCGGGGAGCGGACACCGCGAGAGCGCGAGCGCACACACACGAAAAGGACACGCGGGGACCACCAGAAGGGCAACCGGACCGAGCGCGCGGAACGCACAGACCACCTGGAATGGCGTACCAGCGAGCGAGGGTAAGGGACACCCGGACGGGACGGCCCGCCACACGCAACGCGGGATACGCGGGGCGGGAAGGGGGAAGAAGAGGAAACACAACACCAGGTACCGGCCCGAACCCCCCCGAACCGGCCGCGAGCGCCGCGCACACACAGACGGGACACTGCACCCGCCAAGGCAGTAGTGACGCACAGCGCCACGCCCCAACCCCTAGGCTAGGCAGCCACCGCGCCAGCCCAAGGGGGTCCCACTGGCGACAAGCCAGTAGCACGGGCCCGGCGGCGCCGGTGCCCCGGGCGACCACGCATTAGGGGGGCGACGCAGTGGGTAAGCGCCCGCGGCCACGGCTGCGAATTGATGCACTGACCGGGGAGTGGCGAAACGGGGACGCCGGGGAAGGACGGGGCTCCGAGCTCTGTGAACCCGGGGGACTCCGCCACCAGGCAGGAGGTGCGTCTTGGAGGGCCCCCCACTAGGACCCGGTGGGGAGGATATCACCTGGCCCGACCAGGTGGCCCCCCGGGGCCGAAAGGCGTCTAGTACCCGCAAAATCAAACCTCAAACCTCAAACCTCAAACCACTGCGTTTGTCCATTTTGAGCTTTTACCTGCATTTGGCAATACGCTCCAGGGTACTCTTTCATGTTAGGAATACTCCCTGAGTGGTTCTGGGTCTTCTTGTTGACCTCACGATAGTCAACAACCAGTCGTAGAGCAGTCGATCCTGGTTTAGCAACCAGGAAGCAGGGACTGCAGTGATGGGGGTAGTCCCCCTTCTTATATTCCTCCAAGAGGCCAGCATCAATACATTCGTGGATCTGGCGCTCGATCTCTTCAACCTGTTCCTGTGGAGCGGGATAGGGACAACGCCTCACTCGCGTCTTTTCAAATTCGGTTTCAGTTTCAGTTCCATCTGAACCAGTTTTTTACAAGAGAGGGTTCTTTTTCTGCCGATCAGCAGTTTCGGCAGGTACAGAACCATCGTCCCACTCAGGGGAACATTGCTGCCCATAGTGCAAGGAGTACACTAGGGGTATCTCAGGGTCAGGCAGCGTGTAGGAATCATCGTCCTCCTCAGACCAGATGAAGGATTTCCAGCGCTGTCTGAGGTATTGCAGCCGCTCTTGGCGCTCAATACCTTCGGCCTTCAGGTACAACAGCCGTCGGATTTCCTGAGTGTCATGCTCAGACAGTGGCATATTATTAGAAGCAGGCCTCACTAGAGCATCAGGACTCCGGGCCACGGGTTCACCTGTGTGCAAAGGCTGCATGCGTAGCACCGGTTTCCCAACAGGGGAAGTGGGTTCTGAGGTTGACTCTAGATCTACCTCCTCCAGCAACAGCTGGGCTAGGAAGGCACTGTGTTTTAGATCAACACAGCTGGGATCAACAGGAGGGCTAGTGCTGGCGATCTCAGACAGTTGGTCATCAGCATCCTCTTGAACAGCTGCAGGTTCCAGATAGCCATCGAGTGATTCAAACCCTGTAAGTGTGGCAGAGATAGGTGCTCCGGGGATCGATTTTTGAGATCAGAAAGAGTCAGGCCACGATTTTCGGCCATGACCTCTTTCAGTAGCACCTGATCTAGGTCACACAGGGGTACAGGATTGAGGGATCCATCAACGATGGATATAAAACTGGCCCACTCAGGGGCCTGCATAGCTGAGTCTGAGTCCTCAGGCACATAGATGGGACCGTCGCGGAGTTGCACTCTTCCCACGGTCATTCTATCTAGCATACGGCGCCAGTAAGCGTGTTCACCAGAGGAGCCCAGGGGTGCACATGACAACCCTTCCCCCCTCATAAGCGATTTTGGTTAGAACCTTTGCGAGCAGGGAGAAGGGAGGGTTAGCATACGCTAGTCCCATTGCTTTCCAGAAGAAACGGAAAGCGTTGTTCAAATGTTTCGAGCAATACAACTGCATGATGTGCTGTTGTCGGCTCGCAAACAATTCCACCTGGATCTCATCCAGGTTTACCTGAAGGGCCGCCAGTCCATTTTCGAGAACGTGACGGGCCAATTGGTAGTTTTCAGTACGATAGTTAGTCTTGGATGCGTAGCGCAGCCCAGACTCGTTTCGTCCTGAAAGCTCCAAAGGTACGGAGAAGAGCCCACTGTCAAAGTCGCAGTGCAAAGAATAGGGGCGTTGGAGAGACAGCATTTTTACCTGGGGGTTTCTTCGTAGAAAGTTGGTACCAATGACGATGTCAAAGGCGTCGGTGTCCAATACTCTGCAGTGTTGGGTCACAGTTTCGTCGCCCAGGCATATAGTCATATCGACCCCCCCCAAGGAATGGATGGTACGCCCATCCCCTATTCTTATGGCCACTGTCTTAGGTTTCTTGAAAGTTTTTAGCAGGCGCCGGGCCACTATGGAAAGAGTTGCACCGGTGTCAAGCACCGCTCGAAAAACTTGATCCCCGATTTTCACGAGGATCCTGAAAACCAAGTCCTCCTCTTCAGAGCCGCCCCCCTACTCCTCAGCAGGGAATTTGACATCCACCCCTGCAGCCATGAGGGCCTTGGCCATCCAGGCCAGTCGCCCTTTCTTGGAGTTTTGGCCCTCAGGGGAGGCGTTATCCCCCTGTGGGCGCTTCTTGGGGTCGCCCTCGGCAGGAGGGGGAGTAACAGCGGGCGCTGATGAGCGCCTCTGGGGGTTAGGGGGTCCACTTTTGCCACCCCCCTGGCCACCTCCTTTAGCACCTTTATCCCCATTCTTGGGGGTTCTGGCGGGTGTTTGGTTCTTCTGGCGTTCAGCCTCCTGCCGCTTGAGTTTATCACTCTCGCGTTTCCTTATGTGACATTCGTCCTCGTATTGACGAAGTTTGCCACAATAGCCACAGGTGATGGTACACCTGAAATGATCTTGATGGGTCACAGTTTTCCCATCTTTGGGGTGCTGCTGTCGTTTCATCTGCAGCATACAACTACTACGGTGGTCGCAGTCAGGAGCATGACAAGGTCCCCCCTTGTCATTGACAGGTTTACAGTAGAACAGAGGGGGCGTACCTGCATCAGGTTGAACCTCATTCATGGCACGTAGGTTACCCCTTCCTTTACCACCTCCCTGGTTGGCGTTAGTGGGATTTTTAGGCCCTTTCCCTTCGCCACGTTCGGGGGTAGGGGTACCACCTCGGCCCAAGTGCTTCTTGAGGAATTTCTGCATGTGGGAGTCATTCTCCCTCTCAAGAGCAAACTCGATCAGCAGGTCCACCAGGTCGTCGTACGAGTGGGTCCAGCTTTTCCTCTCAGAGGTAGCGCGGTAGTCATCCCACGTACGTTCGGGAATCTTACTCATGAGCCACAGATGGGGCTCAGTGGCTCCATAGCAGCCCACGTTCATCCGTCAAAACAGATACTCTAGGTCGCACACGTATTCAGAGACTCACGCAGCGGAAGGAAACTCAGGGAGCATAGGTAGCTCCTCTATCTGTGTGCGCACACTGAGGTCAATCTCATAGACTGGGAATCTTTTCTCCAGTCTTTGGAGTACCTCTGCCCATGTTGAACAGGTTTTCACAATCTGTTTCACCTGTTGTTGCAAAAGGCTTTTTTTGCATGAGCGTTTCAGCAGTGAGCATTTGGTGGCCACATCCACATGGGATTGGCCAGTCAGCAAGAGAAACTCAGCAAATTCTTCTGCCCGTTCGGGCAGATTTTTCGGGTCGAACTCCGGCAATTTAGCTGGATGTTCGCCTGGGCAATAGGTCTGCCAATCTTCCCACCCCCTGGGGTTAGGCCTGAAGGGGGGGGAGATACGCCGGCAAGGGGTGCCAGGGCTGACAGCCCTCTTTTCTCAGTCTCAGTCACAGGCACGTCCTGTAGTTCAGCAATTGGGACTGTCTAGCGCGAGGATGAAAAGGGCTGGGGCAAGTGACCTTGGGTAGCAACCTGGACAACGTTGATCATTTGAAATCATCAGCCAACGTGTTCCATCCGGGTGAAGGTGAGAGTAGTGCTGGCTTGGGTAAGGGTTTGGTGATACCCAATTTTGCCTTGGCAGCCTCTGACAGAGCTGTCACATCCGGGTCTTCAGATCCGGATAGAAGTTTGGCCAAAAGTTCGGCCGTGCGATCCAAGGGCCCATAGGTGGGCTCTGGGTGAAGAGGATCCAGGCTCTTTTCAAGAGCCCTTGAAGTTGTCGGCAGTTCTGGATGCCATGCTCTCGGGTGCTCGTCTACTCTTGGTCGTCTCGGTAGTGATACTGTGTCCGCCATGTCTGTAGATGGCCCCGAATAAAGGAAGGAACCCATCTCAGTTTGAGGCGGAGAACCGAGGGCATCAAGAGGTACTTCTCCATCTTCCCCTACGGTGGACTTGTGGTACTCCTCGTGGAGCATAAACTCGTCCATCCTCCTTCGTAGGTCCTCTTGTTCTTCAGGACCACCTCCAAGAACAGTAGAAGAACAGGCCAGACAGGCCGACCGGGCGATGGAGGCTTCGACTCGCCTGCAGAGCCTTTGCAGGCTGTCCTCACCATGGGCTGCTAAGGTCTCCATGGTTAAAGGGGTTGTTCTGGGCGGATTTTGATTCGCCCTTCTGTGCTCTGGATCTTCCTGGGATCCAGATGCTCCTCTGAGTGGCGGTTCTCTCTCTGGGTGGGCTACACTGCCAAGTTGGACTTGTACACTTCTGATTGGCCAGGTTCGGGAGGACAGTTGAGTGGACATGTTCAATGTGCTTTTCAGTGTGCTTTTCTTGTGCTTCTGCTCAGAGTCGGTTCGAAAGGTTCTCAGGGTTTGCCTCTGCTACCTGAAAGATGTCCTTGTTCAGTGCCCTAGATACTTTGGTGAAATTCTGCAATTTTTGATGTTGAAAACCCAAAGCAAGGCAGTAAGTAGAGCAAGAACAAGATGTGGATCGAATCAATGAATAGTTTGAAATCCAGTGTAACACAGAAGGGCTGCAGATAGACAAAGCAGATAAGAATAAAACAAATGGTTTTTCATATGAAAACTGGCATGACTCTTACCTCCCAATTAGCCTCAAGCACTTCATGTGCACTCTTTTAGATGAAATGGAGTTGGTTAGGAATATGGGGCAAAGGAGTTAGGCCAGACACAGATTATGACTTGGCCAAGCAACTGAATTCAGAAACAGTTCAAACGTAGAACCACAATAAGTGGTAGAAACAATTGAGTATAGGGGTCTTGGGGTGGGAGACCACTAGGCTTAACCTCCAAGGCCTTAGGCATGTAATGCCTATTTTATTTCGGTATAACCTCCATGAAGGAAAATACCTCCGCTCAGTTGAGTGTTAGGGGTCAACTTCATGGGGGGCTAGGGTTCTAACCCTAGTTACTTTGAGAAAATGTACTTGAAGCTTCAAAAGACAGACAAAAATACTTAAGTAAGTCCTAGCATCAACAAAGGGGTTTTAAGGGGGGCTTGGCCTGGATCAAGCCCCCCAAGAAAGACATGGCAGTGACCTTTTCTTACTGTGGGCCCACCTCAATGAGTGAGCCCGAGCTCAGAGCTGCATCTGGGTCTCAAGAAGATCGAGTACACAGAAGGGCGAAACAAGAAGCGCCCAGATTAACCACAAAGGCCTTAGCGGCCCGTGGTGACAGGTAGGTAGGTAGGTGCACTCGGTCGTGAAGAGGCGCCCCAAGGTTCCTGCTGGCAGTGCCGCTGTGACGAACAGGAAGAGGCTCCGCATTTGAAGAGGGGAGGCGACTTACATCCTGCTAGACCTGACTCTCAGCCCCCAACAAAGCGGCGCCGGGCAACACCGGGAGGGCTGAGCGCCGCCTGCGTGACGTGCTTGTCTCGCCGGAAGGGTGTGCCCCCGTGCTTGTGCACGTCCCCTCCTTTGGGCGGAACCCTAGAGCTTCACGGGACTTCCTGGCGTATCCTGTTCCCAAGGCATGCATGCATGTTCTTGGTACTGGGGTTCCGAGGCGCTTGGGTGTCGCACGCTCCGCCTCGAGTCGCAAAGCAGCGCAGGCCTTAGGATGCAGCCTTACCCCCGGGCTCCGGATCTCGTTTTGCCGGGTCACCTGCATGGCACGGGCTGCCTCAGTGCCCGGGCTATGGACACTGGGTTTCCTACTGTTGTGCGGCGTTTGTGCTTGGGTCTGGGTTGTGCTTGGGTTTGGATTTCGGTAACCCCGCCAGCCCTGGCTGGGGTCTGGGGTGTGTTTGGGTACGGTTTGTCGTTTCGCCCCTCTTTTCCCCGCTGGGCTTTGCGGTGTTTGCGGTTGGGCTTGGGTTTCGGCCTGCACCCCACCTGTCTTGGTTAGGGTTTTGGGACGTGCGTGGCTGTGTGCGCGCTCCGTCTGCACCCCGCCGTTCCCGGTTCTGGTGTGTGGTGCGGGCGTGCGTGTTGGGGTCCGGGTTTTGGCTGCGCCCCGCCTCTCCTTGGGGAGGTGTTGGGGTTTCTGTGTGCTTGTGTGCTCGTCCCGCGTGGTCTCCTGCACCTCCTGGTTGGAGAAAGATGTCCTTGATTAGTGCCCTATAGATTTTGATGAAATCCTGCAGGTTTTTGATGATGAAAGCCCAAAAGCAAAGGAGCAAGTAGAGCAAGAACAGGATGTGGATCCAATCAATGAATATATTGAAATCCAGTGTAACACAGAAGGGCTGCAGATAGACAGAGCAGGTTTAAATACAACGATTCAATCACAAATGAATCGTACAAACGATTTCATGTGCAAAGTGGCCTGACTCTAGCCTCGAAGTTAGCATCAGGCACTTCATGTGCACTCTTTTGGATGAAATGGAGCTGGTTAGGAATGTGGGGCATAGGAGTTAGGCCAGACACAGATTATGACTTGGCCAAGCAACTGAATTCAGAAACAGTTAAAAAGTAGAACCACAATAAGTGGTAGAGACAATTGAGTATAGGGGGCTTGGGGTGGGAGACCACTAGGCTTAACCTCCAAGGCCTAAAGCATGAAATGCCTATTTTATTTCAGTATATCCCTCGTGAAGGAAGATACCTCCGCTCAGTTGAGTGGTAGGGGTGAACTTCATGGGGGGCTAGGGTTATAACCCTAGTTACTTTGAGAAAGTCTACTAAAAGCTTCAAAAGAGTGATAAAAAAAACTTAATTTAGTCTTAGCATCAACAAAAGGGTTTTAAGGGGGGCTTGGCTTGGATCAAGCCCTCCAAGAAAGACATGGCAGTGACGTTTTCTTACTCCCCCCTGGTGTACTAGTTAGCTAAGCTAGTAGGACCCAGGAAAAAGGCTCAAATATTCCCAAAATTACCTCAGAAAATGCATTAAACTTACCCAAAAACATCCTCATCAGTTCATAGAAGCCTATCACACTGTAGGTACCCTCGAAAAACAGTGTGATGTACCGTGAATAATGTCCCTTCGATGGGGCATTCCTCAAAGGTCGCCAGCGTGCGACGAAAACTTTTGGTTCAAGTTTGGGGGTAGTGGCGTTTGAACCAAGGACTCCCTCCCTACAGCACACATGCTTGACCAATAGGGTACAGTCCAACGCTCTAATGCGGACGGCTATCGCTGCATACACAGCGTTTTAGTAAACATCCTGACCAAGGGCCAGGGCGGAGTAATACTCTCAATGGAGGACACAAATCTCCAGGAGCTGAAAAAAATTGAACATGTAACCAACAGGGAGTTATTCCTGTGGTTTAGCAAAAGGTGTAGCGCTTTAAGAAGTCAAATCGCTCAAAATTGACAAAATCACGCGAGAAATCGTCATTTTTACACCAAAACCTAAAGTTGCAGACAAGCGCAACAGAAGCGGACTTCAAAAACAGGATTGCGCAAGCGTAAACGGGTCTTGAAAAAGAAGTTATGAGCCGTAGTTTTTAGAGTTCTAAAGGAAATTTTTGCACAGTTGCATCAAAAGGTTTATCAACTTTAGGGAAAAGTATTCAAACTCAACCCACACCAAAGAGCAGGTGGACAATCCAGCTCTCAGGTATGCCAGTGTCATTTCACACGCATGCATTGCGTTCGTGTTGATTGCTTCGTTAAAACGTTATGGTTGTCAACGCCGTGTTCGTTGGGGGTTCGGCCGCTCCTCTCTCTTGCTCTGCACAGGTCGAAAACAGAGATGAAAGGTATGCGATGCAAATGGAGCGCGCAGCGCGCACGTAGGGTTAGAAGATGCGCTGTGCTCGCGATGCATGTGCCTCATTGAGGCATTTACACGCTGTGGCGCTTTCCCTGTACTCCAATTCACCCTTGTTCTCTCCTCACAGGTAAGAAAAGAAAGCGCTTGCTCGTGTTTGCGTTGCCATAGCGCTAAAGTAGGGTATAACACGTGGAGTCTGTCTTGGTTCCTCCGCTGCAAAACGCTCATGCATCCGCCTTTGTTCTTCAAGTGGGAAGGTAAGGGTGATTCGTGCAGTCCCACTGCGCGGATCACAAACAACAAACTGCAACTCAACCAGGAGTGGTGAGTGCAGTCCGACTTCATCGCCATCCACGCTGTGCACGCACGCTGAGCACTCCCTCCCTCCAAGCCCTGACAGGGAAACGCGTAGTGGCGTCCCTGTTAGGCCACAGCCGCTTAGTAGCGCCATGTTCTCTTGCTTTCTCACAGGAGGGTCAGTAGGACCCGTGACCCCTTCAACAGCAACATCACGTAGGTTTTAGGGTCAGCAGGCCTGGCAGGAGTTGAGTGCAAGTGATGAGTGCTCACCCTGCCTTCGAAGGCCGGTGCTGGCGTTAGTGAGTGTAGTGTAGTGGTGTCTCCTGTCCCGCGTGCTTTTCCACGTGGGCAGGGGAGTGCGTTAGCTTTTGGCCTTTAGCAAAAATGGGCTTTTTGTATGCCCTTAGCACACTTGGCCACCCCTCCCCTCTAGTAGGTAGGGCTTTTGCCGTCTTCCCCCAAGGATAGGCGCCAGCAAAGAAATTGGGCGCCATAGGAGTGGTACTAGTAACTGACTAGGACCTTCGGTCCAACATCAGCGAAGCCTGTTGATTCAGGAGCCACGCCCGGGAGAAAAGTGAGACACACACAGACATACGTAGCACACTTAGGGGTAAGGTAAACCCTGTAAGGAAGGGTAGAACCCCATGGGTCTGAACCAGTCAGAGGTCCTAACTGTGGGCTCGCTTGTCCCCCAGGAGGGGAGGCACACCTTGCCTCATAACACCTTGCTTGTCATTCCTCCCTGGTGTAGTAAGCCACCGTTCTTCGTTGGCTCCCCAAGGTCAGTACATCAGGGCAGTCCCCATGCAACACATGGTCAACAAGGCATACACTCGCTGGGTGGCTGCAAACCTGATAAGCGGCCACCTGGTCCACGCTAGAAACCATAGGTATGGGACTGCAGGGCACAGACAGGGTCAGTGCAGTGCTCAGTAAGCAGTGGTCTGTGAAAAACCAATGGCCTTCGGCCAGGGACTGGTTGTCACGGGGGGCTAACGGTCCTGTCCTGCGATGCAATGCGGGGCAACTGTGACAACTGCTCTTACACCCATACACAGACACGTCTGCACAAGAGTGCTCACTGCACCTGTGAGGTTAGAACACAGTCAGTACACTGACACAGGGAAATTGGTTTTTCTTTTTCCGCTGGGAAAGAGTCTCAGCACCGGTTAGTAGCTGCCCCTCATGTTTCTCAACGAGGTAGGAGCGGAAGATGTGGTTGATACTCCCATCTGGTTGTATGAAGGCTGACATAGGTTCCCAGGTCGCCTCAGATAACCCATAGCCATCCGACAGGGTTAGGAATTTCCAGCCCTATTTATACTCGTGGCGAGCAATACCTGCAACCACGTAGTAACCATCGACGGCCATCTCATCGGCAGTCATCTCTTTGAGTTTGTCTGCCTCCTCTGGACTGACAGCGTTTTCTAGGTCTATACGCTCGACCTCACTGTCGCTGAGGCGCCACTCATCCCGAGACAAATCGTCAGGGGAGTGATAGTGCCTCAACTGTTTAAATGCACATAGCAGTTCACCACCTAGACGTTGACTGCACCTGACATGGATCCTGGATCCATCTATCCTGATGATACGATAGGGTCCAAAATAAGGGTCCTGTAGGCAGTTACGTGGCCAGGAGGGTAGGCGTGAATGGTGAACGAAATCAAGGTCACCAACCTTGAAGCTGGCAGCACACTTGTTTTGAAATGAAAATTGCGTCACATTGAAACTCAATTTGTGCTTCTATGCCCTCAGCACAGGATAGCAAAGAAAAAAGCCTCAGCCAATAATGTACTGGTTGTAATGAACTCCGAGCGTCTCAAACACTAATGGGTATGCATTTCGCTGCCATCAAGCAGCCTCATCAGCCCAAACATGGACTACACAACGAAATAGTAGCTGGAAATAGAAGCTGGCAGCACACTTTCTGAGTGTCTATTTTTTTTTCGATTGACCCTCAGCATTTTGTTGATGGATCCACCAGTAGTCCAGGCTATTCGGTGATTGGTGAAAATCCTGGGCTGTTCAAGTTCTGGAGCCTTTCCCGCAGTTTTCAAATCATCACCTCAATTCCTGAGTCCAAATCCACGCTCGCAACCTTTCAATTGACGCCAAATCGCCTTTTCGTTCATCCCGAGAACACCATGAATTTCACCCCATTGTGAAGCTCCAAAGCCGCCGATGATGGCCTTTCAACGCTATTTAACTATTCCCCGTCACACTTCTTTCAAAAACACCAAGCCTCAAATTCGCCGTTACAAACACGCTTTCCGTCACGCCAATTGGAGGCCGTTGAAGGCAAAATATTTGACACACGCCAACGCATTTTCGTTCCCGAAATTTACCGCCGTCTACAAGAATACTCCGAGTTCTACCTGGATGTGGAAGGCACCGATATTCAATCCGCCTTTGTTGGGAGCAACTCCACGGAAATTCCAGACCGAGGCAGGGTCTCTTCCGTTGCGCACAACAACTACAACGGGCTTGAAAAGCTTTTGTTCAAGCACAAGCGTTTCTACCTGAAGTCGTATGAGTTGGACTATTCTCAAACCGAAGCCAAGAATTCTCCGCCTACCGCCACCCCGTGGGCTAAACAATTAACAACCGTGCTAGACAAAGCCAAAGAAGAGAACAAAGACCTCAAAGGATGGTTCGTTATTCCGGCGTGGGACGCTCAAGTGGTTGCCGCCACCTTTCGCATGCTAGGCTCAACTTCCGCCCTTTTTCCTCTCCTTCCTTACATTTCTAGCGTGATATGTATGCACGGAGCACAACTTTGGGACGCCTACAAAGTCAAAAAGGACGGCAAAGACTCCTACGAGTTCCGCACGAGCGGCCATCAAACGATGCCGTATGTTGCCTTACCCCTAAACACCTCTTCCTTTGACCGTTGCCGATATGAAGACATCAATTTTTAGTTCGAACCTTTCCGCTTCGCCGCCAAGCACGCCCATCCAACGGTGCGTGACCTCCGGCTGCACAAAACACTACGTTTTGAGGTGAGCATAGAGTTCCTTGATCACATTGAGCCCTCGCCGCCGGAGGAGAGAGACAAGTCTCAACCAAAACAACGCAAAATTGGAGACACCCGTGCATTCATGAAGTTAATGAACGAAATGTTTGTCCCCGCGCTAGCAAAAGTATCAGTGAACACCAAGAATGCTTACTACCCGTTTGGCCACATAGTTCCTTCCGAGAGCCCGCATTGGGCCTACTACCGGTTTGATTGGGAACTCCCATCCCGCTTTGCCGACGAGCTCATGTTTAAAGTCCGCGAGTGCGCCCAATTCCTCACCGGAGAACTCCTTGCGATGGACATGCACGCTTTGCCAACTACCGAAGTGTATCGAGCCGTTATCGCTAGGGACCGGAAGGAAAGAAACAAAGACCTACAAGCCCCTGAAATGCTCACCATGATGATCGCCAACCTGCCCGGAGGACGGGGCGCCTCACCGCCCTTACGAGCGATGTTCCGGTCAAAAGACTCCTTGGTCGTGGCGATTGACACCACACACGCGCCGTGCGACGTCATGAAAACCGGGGTCCAAACGCTAGCTATCCGCTTCTTTCACTCATGCGGCATTGTTCTCTTTCATGGCATAGATGGGCAATTGGTGCACGTTTCGTCAAGATCCGACGGCAATACGAGGTCCGCGCCTTCGGGCGCCCCCGAGCGAGCCCACGCAACGCCGGCCCCGCCCTCATACGACTCGTCTAAGGCCCCGAAGACCGCCGTGCTCCTAGTGGCCCCAAGATCGGCGCATGCTCTCGACTTGCGCGTCCAAGCGGGGTTCCTTGGCCCATACGTGTCGTTCCAACCCACGCGACCTCCCTACGAGCACCAACAAGCCCACCTCGTGGTCTACGAAAAGGGGGAATCCGCGCTGCTAGCGCATGAGTTCAAATATGGAGACGCTGCCTTTGCCCCACTACACCGCAACCTCCTCGCCCTCGAGAAGATACTCCCTGCTCAAGACCCGGATGTGGCCAAGCACGAGCAACCCATCGTGCAGCGCCTCCAAGCAGGCGCCGCCTTGGGGTCCACGGCCTTCGTGTCCCAGCTTGTCTCCGCCCTTCGTGATAGGCCCGCGACGGGGCTGACTGAGCGCATCAGCGAGTGGAACGCGGCACCGGACGACGCCGACGCCGCTACGCCATTGCCGGGACCAAACCGCATCGAACAGATGTCGGAAACCAGCGTCCCGCTGCTTGCTCCGCTGGGAGGCGAGGCAACCACCCTCCTACCCCCCGACCACGATGCCCCCACCCTCGCCTCGGAGATATAAATTGACCCCCGCCTCCCTACTGGTTTTTATTACGTCCGCGACGTATTTTCCGAGAGCCAAGAGGAAACAGTAAAAAAGGTTCTCCACGACATCAAGTGCGAGAAATACCACGGGCGCTCAGTCCAACACTTCGGCCACGCATACCTAGGCCCGAGTAAAGTCACCGCCACGTCCCACATCCCGGAAGAGCTTTCCTCTATCATCCAAACCTACAATGCCGCGCTGGAGCGACTAGGCCTCTCGCACCCCTCCCCCAACCAAATCACGGGCACAATGTATCTCCCGGGAGAGGGCATCGGCTACCACAGGGACGACCCCTTGCTAGACGACCCGGTGTCCATTTTTGGTTCCCAGTCGGACACCACAATGTTCTTTTAAAACCCCTCCAACGGGGACTCTTTCCGCATCCGCCTCTTTGCCCGCTCTCTCCTGGTCCACACGGGGGCAGCACGCCATGAGTGGCACCACGGGATACCCCGACGCAGGGAAGATGAAGTGTTTGGGCTCACTGTCCCGCGTACCATCCCTCGGCTCGCTCTAATCCTCCGCCACATCCCACAGGTAAGCTAACCCACGAAAGCCAGAGGGCCGGATACCCGCCTTCTGCACTCTCCAGCCCCCTCTGCCTCAAAACACAAGGGTCAAGATTCGGTAAAACACCGGCCCAGTCACGGCTTCCTCCGTCACCGGCAAGGGGCTAGACGAAGGGCTCGCCTCGGCTGGAGTACCGGCCGACCAAATTCAGCATTCCCGTTGCCTTAGCCAGCCCAGCCAGCCCGACCCCTCAGCACCCCCCCAGCCCCCCCCTATCGCGCCCTCCCGGAAGCCCGGTACGCGCCTACGGAAGGGGTACCAACGGCCTCACCGCCCCCCCCTACCCCTCCCTACAGAACTGCGTTTTCTGTCCCACAAGTTGCAGAAGAAACCTATAGTGAGCAGCCAAATTCTCCGACACCTCAAGAACGACTTCGACATCCTCTTCCTCCAAGAAATCAATCACGCCCCCATCCTCCCCCACGTATATGCCTACGGTTCGGGCACTAAAGCCACCATTGTTTCGAACATCAGCCAGGACAAACACTCCAGAGGCGAGCACGGGTCCGTTTTGGTTTGCTCCCCCCGGCTCGCCCGGTTCATTACCCCCCTCCCCTGACTCGATACGGAAGGGCTGCTGGCGGCAGCCGTTCTCACCCTCCGGGGGGCCCCGCCCACCTTGTTGGTCTCGGTATACGCCCCGAGCGCGGACGTCCACCGCTCAAAAGTTGAAAACATCCTGCGGCCACTCATGCATCAGTATCCCAACCACGTCCTAGGCGGCGACACCAACTGCATAATGTGCCCTGAGCTGGACGGAGCGAACCTCCAAACGGACAACGAGTGGCCATGGCTCCGCAGGCAGGTCACGAGCGACCCGCCACGCCTCATCGATACCTTCCGGCACTTTCACCCGACCGAGCGGTCTTTCTCCCGATACCCCACCCCGTACAGGGCAAGCAGCAGCCGACTCGACCATATTTTGCTCTCCCCAGCGGCCTCGGAGTTTTTTGCCCCCACCTCTGCCACCATCCAAACCGACGACAAAACGTCAGACCACCACCCAGTCACGTACACCTCTCAAGTCCCCCCCCATCCCTTCTCCGAAACACCCACCACTAAGAGAAAGGTTTTCCGCAAACTGACGGAGCGGGAGCGCTCCAAGCACCACGACTCCCTCGCCCCCCTGGCGCGATGGTGCGAGTCTACCCTCCCCCGCTTTGAGTCTCTATCCTCGGCAGACATAGAGCTCTTCACAGATGTGGTACTGGAGGAAGTAGCGACCAGCTACCACACTATCACCACACCGTCACACCCCACCTCCTCGGCTCTGGTTAAGAACATCAAAGCGTCCTTGCAAACCCTGCCCCCCCCCCAACCATCCCACCTACCCCGCTTCCATGGACACGCTCAACAAACTCGTCAAGGAGTGGGAAACCAAAGTGAACAAGGCCGCAACCACTAAAGTCCATCGCCTCCTTGTGAGGAAAACTAGGATCAGGCGCACCATCAACGAGGCGCTCAACCCCGTGAAACGCGGTGAAATAACGCTGAAGCGCCCGGGCACCACACAGCTCGTCTCCACCCCTAAAGAAGTGAGCTCCATTCTTTCTTCCACACTCCTCACCCTGGGGGGCAGCCTCGAGTACGCACCGCCGAGCACACTCGTGGATCGCGTGCTCACACTCTCCCCCACCTGCCCTGAACCCACAAAACACAGCCCTCTCCCTGACATTACCTGGGAATCATTCCGCAACACACTCAAGAGGTCAAAGCCCAACAAGGCGGGTGGGCGGGACTTCACAAACAACTACACTTTACACATCTCCCCCCCCCCTATCCAACAATTCATTTGGAGGGTATGTAACCACTACCTCCACCAGCCATTGCCCGAGAAATGGCTCGAAGCCAACATTATCTTGCTTTTTAAGAAAGGGGACGTGACGAACCCTGTAAATTACAGGCCTATAGCCTTGCTGAACAGCGTTTACAAAATAATTGCAACACACGCCAACCGTGAGCTACTGACAGCGGCCATCGAACACTCCATCATACACCCCACCCAGTTCGGCGGGCTGCCCAACCGCAGGTGCCAAGACCACATTTTCAACCTCTTATCCAGGTTTCGGGAATCGGTCGGTAGCTACAGCCTCTACATTGATTTCAATAAGGCTTTCAACTCCGTCCCCCACACCACCCTCTTCACAGTGCTGTCCCGCCTGAACTTTCCCACGCCCCTAGTAAACCTCATCCAATCCTTGTATCGTGCCCCCCGTGACTTCCCGGTGGTGTCAGGGCACAGCCACTCCTCCCACCTGCAAACCAGAGGTGTTCGGCAGGGATGCCCCATGTCACCCATCCTTTTCTGCCTTTACCTGAATGTTCTCCTCTTCGCCCTGCCGTCTCACGTCACGGCACCCCCCTCCCCACACGAGTCGGGGCACGCCTTCGCTGACGATCTTCTCTATCAATCAGAGGATGTGGCCCGCATACAACAAATTTTGAATTTCTTCGACACGGTCGCCAGGGAGTGGGGTCTAGACTTAAACCTCAGCAAAACCGAGATCCATGCTATGGGACCAGCCCCCCCCAGAACTTTCACCTCCCCCTCGGGCACCCCCCTGTCAACAACCAACCAGAAGACGGGGCAACCGCACAACTTCTACAAATACCTAGGGGTATACATCTTCACCACCAACCACGAGGCACAAACACTGGCATTGGCCAAGTTGGAAATACGCTCCTTTTTCACAACTCTCCAACCCCTCCGGCTCGTCCTTTCGGAGTACATTCTCTTAGTAAACATCCAACTCATCCCTATTCTTTCCTCCCGCCTCATGGCACACCCCCTAGCCCTGAACGAGTTGGGCGCCCTCCAGGCCATGATCTGGCAAAATATTGCACATGACCCCTCTCCGGACAAGGCCAACAGGATTTCCCGCCTCGTCTCTCCTAAGGCCCGCTACACCCCCCGCCACCAGGGAGGCTTAGGACTCCGCCACTTCACTTTTTCCATTTGCATGGCCCTGGTGAACACCGCAATCAGACACCTCAACGGAGACGGCCCAGCCTCAACAAACGACTCCTTTTCCGAAGCGATGCTCTCCACCACACGCAACCCAATCCAAGACACCGTCATGGACGCGTGCCACACCATAGGCCTCCGATACCACAGCACCGGCCTCTGGGCCTCCTGCCCCCCCTCCCTCTTCCTCCCGAAAGAGAAAGTCCAAGTCCGGTTCCTAGCCACCAAACCAGCACCACAATACAGCAAGTTCGGCAACAGGTTGAAGCGAACATCCCAAGACCTAGGGTTCCACCTAGGAACGGTCACGGGGGTGCACACAGAATCGGCCACAGTCCAGTTTTCGGAAGGCACCACCCACACCATCAAAGACCCCGGTCTTTGCCGCAACGAAAAAGCATACACCTTTCAAAACCCAGCAATTTCTGTCCGCCCCCAACTAGCGGGGCACCACGAACTGCTTACCCCCCCCCTTCTCCACCCCCAAGAGTACATCCTCAACCCCCCCCCGGGCCACACGGCGGGGTCCTGCTCGATTCGTCACTGCATGGCGAGCTGTACCGGCTCCCAGATGAACCTCACTCCCTTGACCCCGATGACCTCAAAGAATGGGGTTGTGAAGCAGCCCCTGCCCTCCTCCTCACATCGTCCCCCGGCACGACATGGGTGTACTTGGATGGCTCAGCGGGCGCCTTCGGCTACGGGTCTGCAGCCACCCTGTTTTTCCCAAATGGCTCCAGATTGGTGCTGTGCCAAACGTCCCCATACCAATCCTCAGAGGGATCGGAGTTCTGGGCCGCTATTATGTTCCTACGGTGGGCCCTTGCATCTCACCAGCACCTGGCCTTTGCCGTGCTAGGGGACAACCTCCACGTTATCACTGTTCTCTCTCCGAACACCCCCCCGGACCTCCCGTCACTCTCGCCAGCCAGCACGTGGGAATCCTCTCTTCAGTCCATCCAGGCCTCCCTACGCCCAGGGATGATCCAGGGTTGGGGATGGATCAAGGGGCACGCCGGGTTTGTGGGGAATGAAATCTCGGATGCTTACTCAGAGTGGGCCGCCCACGCGATGATCTGGGACCCCTCCCTCCTTCCCCCCCCCCCCGATAGGGTGCATATCCAGAGGCCCCCTCCCCGTCATACACAAACTGACTACCACCTCAATCAAGCACCTCCTCCCTTGCCACAAACACGAAAACATCCACGTACCGTCCAGCCTCCATTTTTACAACCACACTTCATGGTTCCAAGGCCTCCCTTTCAAATGGTCCTCCGGAAACTTCAACATGGCGCCGTTTGCTTTCAACGACGACTTGCGCCCTCGCCCTTGCCACGCTTGCCCGGACCCGCACCTCATCGATGTTATCTCTTTCGTCTCACACTGCCCACCGTGCGAACACCTGGTGAAAACCTACATTCAGTGCTGGCGCCCCCCCTTCACCACGGTGGTGTCCCAATGGTGGTGCGCGACCACACACGTCGGGGAGAGACGAAATTTCGTCCGGGGGCTTGTCCCCATGTCCCTTTACACAAAACTCACAACCCCCCCCTCCGGCCGAAGAAAACCAGCACACTGTCATGACTTAAAACTCGCCCTGAAGGCCTGTGTTCCCCTGCTCCTCAATGCCCTATACCGCACGCTGGAATGGCTAAACGACAACCCCCCCCCAGCCCCGCTCACCCCCCCCGCGGGCCCCAACTCATGGGGACGCCCCTGGTCGCCTTACAGCACGCCACACACCGCCCTACAGCGCCCCCCCCCCCGCCTACCACCCTCCCCCCCCCCTCTCGGACAAAGTGGTACACAAGCCTCCAAAGCGCCCCCGTCCCCCATCCCCTGCGGCACACGCCAAAGCTCGGAAACACGCCCGCCAGCCCCCAAGACCTGTCCGGCCTCTATCGCTGAAACGCAACACCACGAGCCAACCTCAGCCAGAGCCCCCGCCCCCCAAACGGCCGCTCACAATCCGGGACATGTTCAACCTCCCCCCCCCCCTCTACCAGCATCCCCCCTCGTCGCCTCCGCCCCTGCTTCCGCCCCTTCTCCCCGCATAACACGGTACTTCGCACCAGCCCCCCCCTCTGCCGCGAGCACAAACTCACATTCGTCCTCATCTTCGTCCAACGTGTTATCTCTTTGAAAAAGCCACACTTACACGTTTCTCTCATGCCAGCCCTCAACAGCCCTAACACGGCGCAACGAATCAGTACTACCACACTGGCACTCATCAGCCACTTCTGCAAATGAATCCCTCCCCCAAGCCACCCCTCGTGCTCAAGCCGTCATGCTCTAACCCCCGAACCGCAACCGTACAGCCTTCGGGAATCAGGCAGAGACCCCGGCTCTGCTGTTGTCTATAACGGCGCTGCCAGGTCTCATTGAGATAAGGCAGAGGAGGACAGCAACGTGCAGCAGTACTCAGCCCGCGATTGAACTTGGTTTCGGGCTCCCGCCCCTCCCCGAAAAAGCTTGGCGCGCAAGAGCCTTTCTCCCCGGCCTGGCCAGCCACAAAAGGCGCCGTTCAGTGCAAAAAAAAAAACTTGAAGCTGGCAGGTCGCCGTAGGCGGTTCCGTCGGCTCAGTTCACGGTCACGAATGTGTCTCAGGTTAGTCCCAGCCTGGTTAGCCAGAGACTGCTTGTGTTCCAGCCAATCTCCCACAGGGCTCTTGAAATCCTCAGGAAAGGGGGTTTTGAAGAACCAAGCAGGTCGTCCTCCATGGAACAGTTCGTGGGGGGTGAAACCCGTAAGAGAGCTCCGCTGTGAGTTCATGGTCAGCACTGCCCAGGGCACTAGGCGTACCCAGTCCTTGGTACGTTCCTGTTTCATCAGGATTCTTAGGTTTTGCTCCACCACACGGTTCTGTCTCTCACAGAGAGGGTTAGACGTGTGGGTATAGGGCACACCTGTGGTTACCTCCACGTTGAGGGTATTTAGCACTCGTTTGCACCATCCAGTGTCACTGCGGATGCGTACATTCTCATCAGAGTGCACCTGCTTAGGTGCCCCATAGGGTTCGAACCATTGTTCGACCAACATTTTCACCGTCTGCTCATCTGTGATTTTCTTATTACAAGGGAACACACGAGTGAAGTCAGATAGGCCACAGGTGACCACTAGGCAATTTTCATAGCCGCCGAAGGGTGGTAGGCCGTGGATGAAATCCACATAGAGAAGAGAGTTGGCACAATAGGGTATGGGTAAGCTGGAAATCAGGCCCCTATCCCTACTGTCGCTCTGCTTGCTGGCGTGACAGCCACAAGCATCCACAATGGTCTGCATACGAGACCTCAGTTCAGTCAGGGTTAGACTGGAGTAGAAACACTCGCGGAAGAAGTCCACTGAGCGATTAGCGCCAGTGTGACCAGAGCTGAGATGGCACCACTGTAGGCACCCATCCAGCCGTGCCTCAGGCACAACAATTCGGTCCTCGTAGAAGAGGTACTGATTGTTTTTATACCACTGGTGCCTGTCAATGACACGGGGCTCGAGACCAGTGCTGAGGGTTTGGAGAATTTCTTTATACTCTGACTGATAGTCGGTTAGACTCCAACCCTCCAAGATTCCAGCAGTGCACATGGACAAGTCAAGCTGGACATCCATACGCTGGAAAGCCTCTTTGGCGAGCGCCTCAGAGCTCTCACCTATAAGTGCATCGAAGTTATTGCGCGATATATAGTCAGACAGTTCATTTTTTATACCGGGAATATGATGAACTGTCAGCCTGAACTGGCTCAGGTAAGTCCACCACCGCTTTAGTTTTGCTTTCTCTGGTGCTGGGCCCTTCTGAAAAGACTTCACAGGTTCCTGGTCACATAGCCAGACAATAGAGTTAGATCCCAGGAGTCGGGATTGCGACGAAAGCACCAACATACTGGCCAGAAGTTCCTGGTCATAGGTGCTGTAATTGGAACGCGCTTGGTTCCATTTCCAATTCCAGTGTCCCAGTGGCACCAGCCGCCATTCACTGGTAGGATAGTCATGTTTCAACGAGCCATCACGGTTCAGTCCGCTAGTACGATAATGGCAGTGGGTTAGTTCAGCTGAGTTAAGCTCCTGCCATTGGTAGATCGTTCGACCCCCCCCTACATCACTGGCATCAGTGATCAGGACTATCTCGCCCTTAGGGCGGGGCACTCCCAGGCAGTTGGAGGATGCAATTTTCTTCTTCAACTCCTGGAAACATTCCTCCCCTTTGGCGGTCCACCTCCAGGGAATAGTTTTCTTGATTAGGTCAGTGAGGGGGAGGAGTAGGTAAAATTGTGGATGTGACGCTGATAGAAATTACAGGCGCTCACAAAACTCCTCACATCGTGTAGACCCTTCTTAGGGTCATCGCGAATCTGCATGCCCTGTAGGGGCTGCATGTTAGACGCGGCTGGTTTCCACCAGCCATACCCGGCGTTGAAACCCAAATATTCCATCTCCTCTTTCATAAACTCACATTTTTCCAGTTTGATCCGGAGATGGTTTTCTTGACAAAGAATGAAAAATTCACGGAGGAGAAGGACATGGTTCTCTTGGGTACTAGTACCCAAACTCACGTCGTCGATGTGGGACTCCATTTCTGCACCTAGAGAAATCAACTCCTGTACTGGAGGTCTGCGCCTCAGGATGTATAAAATCTTGTTCATTAGCTCCTGGAAGAGCGCTGGGGCATTAGCCACCCCGAAAGGCATGACCTTCCACTTAAAGACACGACCCTTAGGGGTTATAAAAGCCAGCAGGTCCTGAGCTGCGGCGGTTAGGTCCACCTGCCAGAAACCAGAGCGTTTGTCCATTTTGGTCTTGTACCTGCATTTGGCAATACGCTCCAGGGTATTTTCCATGTTAGGAATACTCCCTGAGTGGTTCTGGGTTTTCTTGTTGACCTCACCATAGTCAACGACCAGTCGTAGGGCAGTCGACCCTGGTCTAGCAACCAGGAAACAGGGACTGCAGTGATGGGGGTAATCACCCTTCTTATATTCTTCAACGAGGCCAGCATCAATACGTTCCTGGATCTGGCGCTCGATTTCTTCAACCTGTTCCTGTGGAGCCGGGTAGGGACGACGCATCACTCACGTCTTTTCAAATTCAGTCTTCAGTTTCAGGTCCATCTGGACCAGCTTTTTACAAGAGAGGGGGGGCGGCAAAGCGCCGAATGTAATACGGTTGGTGGTGACCGTATTATTTCCTCGGTATCCATGTCAGAAAAATAAAACAATCCAAAAATATTTGACTATTTATGGAAGCACTTTTCCTTTATAGGAACCAAGGGCACAGGATCAATGTTTTACCACCAAAAAGAAAACCTCTTGCAGAGTTTTATGAAAGAAATGTGCCCTATGCTTGTGGATGGGGATGGGGATTCCTCGAACACCTTCAGCCCCAAGACACAAGGCAAATGCACAATGCAAATGAATGACGTGTTGGTCGTGGGTTGGGAGTCCTTGAGTGCTGAGTTACCTTAAACGTTGAACTCACAACCTCGATGAACTTGAGTAGAGTTGATCACGACCTCACGACCTCATGATGCAACGTGGACAATGGAGGTCCTATGAAAGGACATCTCAACAATAAGAGCACAAAATGAATGAGGAGAGAGTGGGGAAAGCACACGACCCATACACGGTTTACACCACCAAACCATTGGAGCTTGACAAAGGTTGAGGGATGTACATCACTACCATGTAATGGAAAAACTGATTGGACATGACATCATGAAAATCTCAATATCTTCATACCCGTGGATGGGGAAGAGGGCACAACACACACACAATGCACATGCAACATGGAGCAATTGCTCCTAGAAAGGCGGCTCTCAACTCACTATGGGCTTGGTGATATCGTGAGTTCAAATACATGCTTGCAAACGCATCGTAATGAAAATGGCTCAAGTTTATGTCCAAATGACAACATTATTTGGAATTGATCACCAAGCATGAGTGGAGTTGAAATGAACTACCAACAATAAATGTTGCCCATAATCCAATGTTAATGTTGTGCAAAGCATATGTGTCAACTCCTAAAAGACTAAGAGATATGACCGTGCCATTATGGTGCACAATGGACAAAACGGTGAAAATGTCCATTTGCTTGGTATTGTATCTCCAAGCCTAAGGGGAGTGGGGATGGTTCATGAAACATGGGAGTCAAGCATAGTCCCATGTTGATGCACAATCAATTGCCTATCCCAACTGGACATGGGTTTGGAGATATAAAAATGGATTGAAAAATCGAAATCAAGGAATGAATTCTTTGGCGTAGTTGGGGTATGCAACACCCATCCCATTCTCTTGAATCCCAATTGAGGCGTTCACAAGCCTCAATCACTTATGAGGAGAGGAGAACCATCCTTTACCTCATCATAGTCATGTATGGCCATGTTGACCTTGGAACGAACCTTTTCATGGAGAATGGAGTCGGCGTTAGTTCGGAATGATTAGGCATGAACCAAGTCAATACCAAGACCAACATAACACATATTGTTCGAAGATGTTTCATCATTGAATTGGACGCTCAATTTGGTCCAAGGCGGTTTCGACCCAAACCGGCCGGGACCTGTCGGAATGCCTAGCAAATCTCGATTCTTTTTGATATAAAAAAATGATCGAGATCTCTCCTATTGAAAAAGCTTTTGAAATCTCCAAAACTTGAAGACGCCACCGCTGACGGCGCCCGGCGATTGCGATCGCCGTGTCCGGCATTCCAAATCTCAGTTTTTAAAAAATTCTGAGATTCTTTGATCAAAATTACCCTCCGAAGCCCGATTTCATTACACCCCCTTCCTAGACTACGTCATGGCAGGGGGCCATGAACGTGGTCGATCTCAACCCAATATTTGCAAGAAGTCAATGAAAAAGAGTTGAGGAGATTATTTTTTCCCTCACGAATCTGAATTCAGGCTCCCATCGGCGGAAAGCCGTGAATGGAGGCCATTTGAGGAGCAATGGATGCCACAGCGGAATCCGGCAACCTGAAAACAGGGGGGGTATGAGGCTTGGGAGTCGGGATGGACGACGTATGCCGAAAATTTCCATTTTTACCTTGAAAAAAATGGCAAGCGGGCAAACTGCACTCTGGACACCGAAAAATGAAATTTTTGCAATCTCAGCGCGATATGGTGCAAAACGAGCATCATATTTGAATTCAGCACCCTCAAATCAGGGGGTTGGGGGTACTGGACGTCAGTTCTGGCCAATTTTCCCAAAAAGAGCATTTTCAGCCCTCCGGAAAAACGCATAGTGCTGAAATTTGACAAACAGCACCCTGCTGCACCCTTCTGCAGTCCACAGGACCTCACCTGGTGGCAGGACAGGGTCGCCAGTGTGTCGGGCACCCTCAAAATAGGGGGGGTTCTCATGGAAACGGGCCCCCTGGGGTCAAAATATGACAAAAATGGAATTTTTTGCCAAAAAAATTGATTTTTGCCTGATGCCAGCCAGAAAGCAGAATCTGCAGCGGGGGGGGGGGGGGGCTGATGAATCAGTATCCCGTGGGTCAAAACGGGTATGAGAAATGAATTCCGGATGCCCAAAACAGGGAGGTTACACACTTTGATTGCCCAAATCGGGCGTAAAATGCAAAAACCCCATTTTTGGCATCAAAAATTGGTTTTCACCCTGATGAACGGAAAAACTGTCAATCTGGACCCGATCCGGACCCCACAGCAACGCGTGGTCGTCAATTGAAGGCAAAAGAGTGCAACGGCTGCGCTCAGCACCCTGGAAATAGGGGGGGCGGCACCCTATATCACCCGCCCGAGTCCCAGAAGTGAAAAAACTCGTTTTCACCCCGAGGGGGGGGGGGGGGGGGGGCTGTCAGAATTCTGCCAGCCTGTGGGCTGGATTTCCTGATGTCGACCAGGAATCCCGCCAAAATTACAAAACGGGTCAAAATTTAAATCCGAAACTTTGTAGTGACTCTTTGAGACTACCTTCAGCCACGAAAAAATTATTTCCGGCTCACTGCAGCCGTCTGCGGACCACAGCGAACCTCCCAAGGTGACCCTGCTGGGCTGGCAAATTTCTGCAGCCTGGAGGTGTGGACAGAAATTCTGTCCTACCGGGAGGGGGGGGCCAAAATCCCTCGAGGGGGCTGACGACCCTCCTCGCCTCTCCAGACTACCCTGACCCTGACCCTGAGTGTTTACCGCGCTCGCACGCGATCATGGCCATGTCAAAGGATTCGGTCCACGCACAGGCTGCCGGTGAACCACCATATGAGTTTACCGTGTGCACACGCGGTCATGTTGTTGGTGAACAAGTTGGTACACGCACTGAAAAAAACTGATGATACGGCCTCGCGGAACCCCGGCCTCGGGAATGGCTTAATGAGCGACCTCGCGGACCCCGGCCTCGGGAACGGACTCCAAAAATCTGGCACACAAGGAACAAAGAACAAAGGGAAAGAGACAAATGGCAGGGGAGGTGGAATGGGAACAAGGGAGGGGAGGAGGAGTAACATGCGCATCACACAAGGGGGTAGGAGAGTGTGTTGGAGAATGGAATCTTACGCTATGGGGACCCTTTGGAGACCCTAACCCACATCCTTGTTACCACGGCGGGCAGGACAGGTTCACTCTCGGGAACGTGTCCGCCAATCACATCCCAAACCAACACAGGGTCGCCCGTGGGGCCGTGAGTGGCTGGGCAGGCACACACAAGGGGAAGGGAGAGCATTACCCTTATCGAAGGCAACGCTTTTTTCCCGGGCTCTCCTCCGAGGTGGCTCCTGAGATGTGAAGAGCGGGGAATGGGAGCATGTCACATGCCCCGAACCCCCAACCTTGCATCAGGGTCTACCCAATCCCAAGCTCTGAGGGAAGGGACCGTGTTGTTCGGTTGCCCATTAGTGCATAGGGTCACTCAAGGGACCGTACACACCCTCTGGGTGGGGTTGGGACCGGATACAATGGTTCTCAACCCATCAGAATATCATCAGACTAAATTCAGCACGCCAAATTCAGCACCTCAGACCAGCGATCTGAAAATTGCTGAAATCTCGACAGGGTCTACTCAACCACACATGTGTGGAGGGGCCGTGTCCAAAATTTCTGTCGGCTGTGTAGGGTCTCCGCAATCCCAAGTTCTGAAGGAAGGGACCGTACTCAGCCCGGCATTGGAACTTCAGTGTTTTGAAAATTCTGATTGCACCTCTCAAAAAGTGCTGAAACTGTCCCAGAGTCACACCACACGCTTGCGTGAGGGACCGTGGTCAGAAATACACACACGGGCAGGTTCACACAAGGGAACGTGTCCAAATGCGTATCAGCACATGCGCAAGAGACCAAGTTATCCTTGATTACTATTAGACACCTTGTAACACCCTATAGCTATACAAAGATAGCCCTAAAGTCGTTTCATAAACCTCCTAGTTCCTAAGACGCCCTAGTTTGTCTACCCTAGTCCGTCCGCATATAAGAAATGCGGATGACGGACGACCTCTATCAGACATTTCCTACACCCCTAATGTCCTGTCTATGCGGGGCTATTGTCTGCTTTTTTGCTTCAAATTCCGCCACCATGGCCTTCCATTCTTTAGCCTGTTTGGTTTGTATGGCCAACCGGTGGCGAAATTCTGGTTCCAGTTGGGAACCTTGTGCTGAGTGAGCTAAAATGCAGCGAATGTCGCTCAATTGGAGGTCAATGCCATGTTTTTTGTTGTAGGCACGCCAGATGTCATTGATGTCATGCATAAACACACTCGCTGGCTGGAATTCCGTGTTCGGGAATCCCCTGTACTTGACTTCCCATTCTATACGCTTCCGGGGACCCCTACCGACCTTTTGATGTGAAAGAATATCTTCGATCACATATTTGTCTGATTCAACTAGGAATTCTTGGTCGGTATAGTGATGTGGCGGGGGGCCCCCTTCTTCTGGAGCCAAATACGGCTTCAGACGCATAGAATCCAGCGCCAGTTCACCGCGCTCAGTTGCTACCAGATAAGTGTTGCGGCCCAAGCGCTGGAGGATTTCTCCTGGCCCTTCCCAGACGCGGTGCAACTTGTCTGTAGCCTTTTTGGACCGATAATCACGGTACCAGACCCGCTCCCGGAACACGTAGACATGTGGGACGTGTGCTTTGAGGAATTGCTCCGCCTTTCGACGGTGCAACCTGTTGAGTTCATTCTGTACCATTTTGCGGTCTGCTACTAGCTTCTTGAAGAAGCCAACTGCATCCCTGGACTCAGACTGGGGCACCACCGATGGACAGTCCCCAAATCCAACAGGATTCCTGCCAAATACCAGGTAGTGGGGTGAATAACCACTGATTGGCCCAGGAATGTCATTGGAAGCCCAAATGGCTAGTGGAAGAAGCTGGGCCCAGTTTTTACTGGACGTCTTCAGTAGCCACTGCCTTAGCGACTCCACGACAACCTGAACGGCCCGCTCAGCTCGCCCGCTTGACTGGGGTCGCCTGATGGTGGACTGTTTCATGGCAATACCCGACAATGAACAAAGTTCCTTGAAGAATTCTGCCGTAACCAGATGATCTTGGTCAGAGAAAATCTCTTGTGGGAGGTCCATGATGGGTACCACCCTTTCCAGGTACATATCAGCAAGACCCTGGGCATCCAAAGTCTTGCTGCACGGAACAGCCACGACGTACCCTGTCAGTCGGCACACCACCACCAGCACATAGTCGTACGTCCGGTTGTTGGCAGTACAAGGGCGACTACTCAGGTCGCAAAAGTCAATGCACACGGATGAAAATGGGTATTCTGGTACTGGTGCTGGGTGATTAGACTCAGGTTGGAGTCCCTTCCGGCCTTTGCCTTGTCTGCAAATAGGACATGGGTTCACCACTGATGCAACCATAGTGCGGATGTCATCAGGCTTGTAGCGGAAGCAGACATACGATCTGTTAAAGATCTGCAGAGTCTTCTCAACCCCTGGATGGGCATATTCATGGCACGCCTTGATTACTTGCTTGACGCAAGCAAAAGGCACGCAGATACGGCCCTCTGTGCGCACCTTACCGTGATGCAGATTATAGGACTTATCTTGATTTTCAACATACTTATTGACCCTCAGCTCATCCCAGTGGGGCTGAAAGTGTGGGTCATTCTCATAGTGGCTAGTCCAATCCTCGTACAAGACCTGGACTACTGGGGGAACCTTGATGGCTTCTATATCACTGATCATACAAGTGACCAGCCCAGGTGTATGCCAACTCATGCTAGAGGCTGTTTGTGCCAATGTCAATGTGGACATCCATGCCTTATGCTGAGTTTTTGCTTTGCAATTGAGCTCTTTCTTTGCAGAACGGAAATATTGGCGCCCTCTGAATCTCACTGCCTTCATCACTTCGGGCTCAGGGCTTCCGGAGAGATCCAGATGTGACACTGCATGAACAAAACGTTCAATCAGCGTGTCATATGTGGCTCCATCTGCCCCAACATACCGTGGTTCCGCGTCCACGAGGGACACACACCGAAGTGCTTGAAGAGCAGCCACTTTGGCGAACTCAAACTGTTGAAGCATAGTCTGTCCCTCCGAAAAGGCTGCAGGCTGTGCCGTTTTGAGGTAATCCCGTACCGTCTGCCACTCTTCACGCTCCGCTTTTTCCCAGCCCTCCAAGTCCTCATTGCCACCATGAAAATTGGTGTCCTCGGACTCTCCGGCCGGATAAGCGAGCCTAGAGAGGGCATCTGCAACCTGGTTCTCCTTACCTTCACGGTAAGTGATGATCAAGTTGAAACTGCTCAAGAACTCATGCCAACGCCCCCGCCGTCCAAGCGGTCTGGAAATGGTACATAGGTCCTCTTTGTACCACTTCACGATTGCCGAATGATCTGTCTGGATCTCCACCTCTGAGTTGGCGACCCAAGACTGAAACTTCAGCAAACAACACACAATGGCATAGGTTTCCTGCTCCCTTGGAGTCCAGGCAAACTGCCCTGTGTTCTTTGTACACCCATCTACGCCAGCTCGGGTGCCTTGCAGCTTCCGGGAGTAAAAAGCAACAGGATGCCAGTTGTCATCCTCTTGTTTCTGCTCCAGCACACCACCAACAGCATAATTGGTTGCGTCGGTGATGATACGCCATGGCAACCCTAGCTTGGGTAAGTACAAACGTGTTTGATCATCTAACGCCTTCTTTAGAAGCTCAAAGTTCTGCTTCATGTCATCAGTCCAGTTGATACGAGCTTCTTTTGGCGATAGCTTGATCTTCTTACGCTTTTTGGGCACCCCTGTAGCGGTTTTAGGCTTATTGGGATCCTTGGGCTCATACTGGTACTTGCCCTTCAAGGCATTCATCAAGGGTGCCGCCAACTCGGCGAATCCCTTGATATATACCTGAGACCAGCCCATGAGACCCAAAAAGCCTTTCATGTGCTTGGCTGTGACAATGGATTCCCATTTCCACTAAAGAAGGTCCCTACCAGGACCGGCCCCCGCTGTGCCCCTTCCGCCTGTCACCCCTGCTGACTTGCTCCTGATCAACGATTGCATTTCTCAAAATCCTCAAAGTCCAGGGTCCAAAATCCAAAAATATAGAAAATAAAATCCTCCTTCAACCCTGAATAGCAACCAGATCCAACAAATACAGCAATAACCCAATTCACAATCCAAATCAGGCTGCGGGCTTCCGTTCAGCACACCGGTATTCCCACGGTGGCGGGCATGTACAAGAATTGCACCAAGGAAGAAAGCCCTGAAATTGGCATATGAACACAAATAAAGCAAAGTTGGGGAAAGAGGTAAACATACACACTCACAGCCATAAGCCCCTCATTCCCTGGACTCAAGACCTTCCCTTGACTCACCAACATATTGCCCTGAACCAGGTCAAATGAGATGGTTGAATGCCATGTGTCACAAGTCACTACACAAACCCAAAAAATGTGTTCACTCCCAGGCCTCTAAATCCTAGCCCAATAGGGGAGGTGGCGTGTCATGGCCTAGAGTGGCACTCAGGACCATACCCTACCCAGACATAACCTTGGTTGGACTTGGAGTCGAATGGGCTTAGAGAAATGACCTATGAGTTTGAACTCATAACATGCCAAAAAACTGCCAATTCACACCATATTGGCCATATATCACAAATATGCTCAAAATTGAAGTTACCACTTATCCAAAGGCTCAAAGCATGCATGAAATCGAAGTCTATCATTCATGGAGGATATAGACCAAAGGTCAATGCCCATGTACATCCCCACTTTACCCTCGAAACCCCTGCGGATATGGGCGCCACGCACTGCCCAAGTCAGCCCATGATCTTGAGACCAATTCTTATAATCCTTGGTGCGCCAAGCCAAACGGAGTACACGATCCGGCATATGATGGTGTTCAACTCCAAAGCATATGCCAACATATGAACAACATACCATGGTTCGACTCTCCATAGGCTTCTTGCTGTTTGCTGACCACGTAAGTACACAAAACGCAAAAATGAGCAAAAATTGAGGTCAAAAACATGAAAATATGACCAAATACAAAGTTGTCATGATAGTATATCTTTATGCTCACCCATGATATCCGCTCATGATTCAATACACAAATGATTGGAACCATTTGCGAACAATTCCCCCACTTGGATCCCCAATCGGGCGCATGGAGATACCTTCGCCACTAATATCTACATGCCCCATGAAAATGGGAGTGCACCCATGGATCTCTTTGTTAAACATACCATGAGCAATACATACGCGGTAGACTTGGTCTAGCGCTTTGAATTCCACAATTGGGACATGGGCAAAGCCCTTGTCACGTATGGCTCCCCATCTCTTCGGCCACACGAAGATATATAACATGGGCGTGAGCATATCAAACATATACCATGCATACAACACATACCCTCAAAATATGGCTCCCACCATGATATGCCATGTCCCTCCATTGACATAACTTCACGTTAAAAATACGTAGGAACCCAAGGAAAAATGCTATGCAACCCCAACAGTCATGCGGTACACTCGAAAGTCACAATAAAATGTTCGGTTGCACGGTCCAGGAGTTATATATCACTTTATACCCTCTTGACCATTATCCCTTGCAACACCGGGCATGTGTACGCACCAAAGGCGTTTGATGCTTCCTAAATTAAGTTGAGACCAAGGCGTTCGCAACCCAACCTTCCTTATTCTCTTTCCTCACACTCGCGCGTAGATATGGTCCTTCAAAGTGGTCCCACGATTCGCTTTTGTTTCCCTTATATCTCCAAGTCAAATGGGTGGCAAGTATAAGGGAAACCTGATTCGGGCATAGGGAAAGGAGTATGACCACTCGAAGAAGTCCAAATCAAGTGCGGCCATGTCGAAGTCGAAAATCCGATTTCGACATCGCGAAAAATTCTGATTAAAATTTCGAGTGCTTATTTAGAGAATTGCGGAAGCAACGAACCCTTTGCTGATGAAATCTGGGCCTTCAACGGAATATCCGCCAAAATATCTGGAAATAACAGTTAACCAATCGGTTAACGCAAAATTGCGAGCCAACTGACGGTCGCCGATACATTGACCATCAGAACGAAAGGCTGAAAAATTACGGAAACATCATGATAATAAAACCCTGTTGATTCCTGATATTCTGATATATAAATCTCCGCTGGCGGCGCCTCGGTTCTGAATATGGCCGCTCGTAGCCGGAATGGCCAAACCTATCACACTATCACATCGGGTTAGTTCAGGTGGACAGGAGAGTATGATATCAGCCAATGGCGGCTTGCCGGCACATAGATACACACCCCAAGTGACCCCAAGATGCCCACGGGGGTCCGAACCGGCTTCACCCCCCTTCTCAGAGCGTTGTTACCGCTCAGAACACATTGAAGAGAGGACGGGAGGACCCCAATGGGCTCCAACCCCCCCCTCCATGTCCCAAGGACACCTGGAGGCCCCACACACGTCGTAGGCGTCCCCCATGCCCCAAGGGAGGGGTGAGGACACTGAAAATCGGTGCCCTACGCCATATCCGGTCTCCTCTTGTTCTACAACATGGACCAAGGGGATCAAAGATAGAAAAACGTCGTCGGTCGACCTAAATAAGTACACCACAATGAAATATATATGTGGAGATCGAGTGAAGGGGGTAGATGGCCAATCAAGGCCCAAAAATCCCCGGATGAACGCCCTCACCCGTCTCCTCAATCACAGAAACAAACAAAGGGCCAAGGGGGGATCCATTACGGTGCTACGGCAGCAACCAAATGGACCAACACGTCCTTGACATCCAAAGAAATATTCGTTTTCTTTAGGTAGTCCATCCATACCGTGGTGTACCTCGGCACAAAACTGCTCGGAGGCTCCCAAGAATCCCTGGATGCGGCGAATCCCTTCCAACGGACTTTATAAAGCCTACCCCCAGGCGTCTCTGGGTCCGGCTTGTCTGCCAGGATCTTCTCTGCGGTGAAGTCGTCGTCCTCACCCTCGTCGTCCGAGTCCACATCGCCGGCCGTGAACTCGAAGGTGACGGGACGTCCGCTGGGGTCTGGTGCTCGGGGACGAAGCTGGGTATGGTCGCGGTCCTGGATCTTGTTATCCCCCACACGAACCGCATACACATCCTGCCCGACCTTCCGCACGATTACCCCCGGCACATACCAAGATGCCTGCCGATGCCTGGACAGGACATCCTTGTGGTGCCGCTCCACCCACACGGTATCTTGGAGAGCATACTTCTGGACTTTTCCCTGCTTGAAGTACTTGGCCCTCTTGTCATGCTCGTCCTGAAGTGCCTTGCACACCTTAGCCGCCGTGTCGTCCGCCTCAGCCATCATAGCGTTCGCATCCCGGGCCACTTTGCCATGGTTCATCCACGGGAGGGTGCGTGACACTCGATCCCGCAGGAACAGGATGCGATGGGGCGACAGTCAGGGTTGGGATTAACAAACGTTGTTTGTTAATTTTTTTTGGAAAATTAACGAACAAACGAACGAACGAACGAACGATGAAAATAAACGAACGTCGTTTGTTAATTTTTTTCCTTGTTAATGTCCTTTCAGTTTGCTTCTAATGGTTTGCTTGTTTCTATTCTGCCCCATTGGTCCTTTCCACAATATTTTCCACAATGTTTTTTCAAAAAAAATTTCCAAATTTTTTTTTCCGAATTCCTGCTTTTAAATGTTTCTCAAAACACCCTGCAAATGATTCACACCTTAAATTGTTTGCTTCCCTTTTATGCACTACCCTGCCTGCAGTTCAGCCAAAAAGACAATGTTTCTTAAAACACCGTGCAAATGACTTTTCAGCTCTACCCTGTCTTGCCCTGCAACTCAGACACAAAGAATACTTTAACGTCGACTTTACTGCACACTGTCTTCTTCCTGGTCCAGCGCTAAGCGTGGGCCTTGAAAGAGGGGTCCCAGGACTCAACAGAGCTAAACAAAGGCAAGGCTACACATCAGGATATCAATACACACATGCATGCCACGCCTCAGGGTTGATGGAGGCACAGAGGCCAAAGTCAAATTTACAGATCCACTCACTGCATGTGAATGACAGGCACACGCACGTGACACACACTGAAAACAAGACTTCTGGCGAATACAACTGGAGGCAGACGACGCTTATTTACCTTGGCGCTTGGGCGCAGCGCGGAGGTTGCCCCAGGCAGTGCTGCGTCGCCCTGACCTCACGCGCCGTGCGCGCAGTGCTGCTTCGCTCTGATTCTACGCTCAGTGCTGCTTCGCCTTGACTTCACGCGCAGTGCTGCTTCGCCTTGACTTTACGCGCAGTGCTGCTTCGCCTTGAAGTCCCGCGCAGTGCGCGCAGGGCTGCTTCGCCCTGATTCTATGCCCATTGCTGAGGCTTGCACGTTGGTGGACGCATCACTGGAGCATGAGGCTTGCGCTTGCACAGGGAGAGGGGCTGAGGCCCGAACATACACGCCGCTCGTCAGTAGGGTGGTCATCACGCTGATCGCTGCAAGCTTCGGCGACGGGTTGCTTCATTTGGGCTTGGCGTCGGTGGAACTTTTCTGACGCGGTTTTGAAGGGGTCTCCCAACTTCTTTTCCCCCACTCCTTTGACGTCTTTGTGTTTTCTGGATTTCACCGTGGTAGAATTCGTCACGTTTCGCTCCAAAAATTCACGGACAAGGCACATGGTAGCACAGGAAGCACCAGCAGCAGCAAATTGGTACCGCACACGCCTATTTGTAGTTCCGCAGCTTCACTCATCAGTTCTCCCACTTCTGACAAGCTCGGCATGGCCAAAAGGTTCCATGGCCTTTGCCGCCCATGACACCACTGAGCTAAAAGCAAAATACAGAGATGCAATGTGCATAAATCCGAAATTAATAATACAAACATGTGAAAAGCCTAAAAAATTGCTATTCTGCACGAATTGCGGTCCTGTTCTGACATGTCTGTGCCTGTGGTTTTTGAAATCCTGTGCATTTTAAAATCCTTCAGTTCATAGGCTCTGACAACGCAAAACATCGGACACAGCACACAGGAAGTGCGCGCGCTATGCCGCGGCAGGGGCCTGCGGGCCGTCGTTTGTTAAAACGTCGTTTGTTAATAAATTTCCCTAAGCGTAACAAACAAACGACCGTTCAGTAGCTAAACGCTCGCTTATCCCAACCCTGGCGACAGTCCAGTGGGTCCCGGAAGGTCATGATACGCTTGGAGCACTCTCCACAGCGAGTTATACCAGTTCCGGCCCGGTTCGTCAATGTGCAGCTGGCGGAACTTCTCGAACATCTGCCGCCCGGCCACCTCAGCACGGCCATTCGACCGGCTGTGGTACGCCACGGTCTTGGCGTGCCGAATCCCCATGTGCTTGCACATCGTCTTGAACCACGTCCCCACAAACTGACTGCCACCATCGCTGCAGATGACAGCTGGGATATCGAAAATCGTCAGCCAATGCCTGATCATGGCATTAGCGACGGTCTTGGCCTGAAGCCCCACTCCATGCTTGTCCTTCTTGTCCTTCTTCTTGGACTTCTTGCCAGGGACTGCCACGATATACCCACTGTGCCGGTCCACGGCCAGGATGACGCAATCGTAGGTCTCTCCTTCCACGGTGACCTCAGGCATGGCGAATACATCCATGGCCACGGACCGCATAGGGGCCTCCGGTATAGCCGTGTACACCGGGTTGCCCGCTGTGGAGTGGTTGGGGCTCTTCGTGGCCCGACACACGGCACAGTCGCTGCAGTACCTATCCAGGATGGCGTAGTACCCCGGAGGGAACTTGAAACGCCACTCCAGGTCCTGCTGCATCTTGTCTCGGCCAGGGTGCATGAGCTGGGCGTTGTGCCAATGGTCAATAAGCTCCTCCACTCGGTTCTCGGGCACCAGCAGCTTGTCCTTGAGGAACAACTTGTCGCCATCCTCGGTCAAGCCCTCAGGCCACTCGTCGTCCGACAGGGCGCTTACGGCATTCCAGTACTTGCTCCAGTGCTCGGATGCCGCGTAGTCATCCGACCAGTCCTCTGTGAGCACCGACCTGACTAGCTCTACAGGGGCCACCATCCATTGCTCGAGGGTTTCCTCTCGAATAGCCTGGACGCGGGCACCCCGGAACTTGGCCAGGTCAGTACGGTTCGCCATCACCACAAAGCACTTGACCCCCTCTTGCTCCATGACCTTCTCCATCTCGATGAGGCGCTTCGCCTCCTCGGTTTCCTCGGCGTCCCCATGGCTGGATATGTCCATCCAAGCCTTGCCCGCGGGGTAGGCCCATCGACTGAGGCAATCTGCCACAGTGTTGTCCTTCCCCGGGACGTATACGACGCTGAGGTTGAACTTGGCGAATGTCTCATGCCATCGGGCCCTCCTTGCCGCCGGTCCCGAGGGGGTATCGACGTGCTCCTTGTGCCAGCTCTGCAAGGACTGATGGTCCGTGCAAACCACCACCGGTTGCAATCCGATGTGGCCAGACCACTTCCTGAGCGCACATACAATTGCGTACGTCTCCTTCTCCCTCGCGGTCCATGTTCGGCGTTGGCCCTCGGCCAGGATCCTGCTCAAAAACGCCACGGGAACATGAACCCCTGTCGTCCCGGACTTGCTCGAGGACTGCCCCCACGGCATAGTCCGAAGCGTCTGTCCGTAGCACGAATCCCTTGTCCGGGTCCACCAGGAACAGCCCCAACTGCCCCAGGAGTCGCTCCCTCAGGCTGTTGAACGCATCTTCAGCCTCAGGGGTCCAGGCAAGCTTCTTCTTGCTCCCCTTCCGGCCATCGAACTTCCCCACCTGCAGCATCTTGTGCAGCGGCCCCGAGAGTTCTGCATACATCCGGACGTAGCCCGAATAGTAATTGCAGAACCCCATGTAGGACCGGAGTTCGCTGATGGTCTGGGGCTTCTCCGAGTGGTGCAGGGACGCCAGTTTCCCAGGCATGGGACGGCGTTGCCCGTGACCAACCACGTGACCCGCGAACTCCACTTCCTTCACGAAGAGTGAGGCTTTGGTGGGCTTGCACACCATGTTGTGCTTGTCCAACTCGCTGAGCACTCGGCGCAGATCCTTCTCATGCGCGTCGATGAGCTCGTCCTCGGTCATGTTCCCCGTGCCGGACCCGATGATGATGTCATCCACGAAGGGATCGGCACAGTCCCGGACAGGACCGAGTAGGTCCTCCATCATGCGCTGGAAAGCGGCGTTGCCATTCTTGGCGCCCATAGGCACCACTTTCCACTGCATGGGCCCCAGCGGCGTCGACATCACTGTGCAGGGCCTGGAGTCCGGGTGTAGCGGCATCTGGTGATAGCCGTGTTTCAGGTCTAACACCGTGAAAATCCGCTTTTTCTGTTGCTTTTGGAGGATGGAGTCGATCAGGGGAAGCGAGTACGAGTCGTGCTCGGTCTGCTCGTTCAACCCTCTGTAATCAACCACCAACCTCCACTCGCCCTTCTCCTTCTTGGGCACGATGAAGGCTGGGCTGGCCCACTCACTGTCGGAGGGTTCGATCCATCCCCGCTCAATGAACTCGGCCAACAGCTTCTTCATGGCCTCGGCCCGATCGCCCTGAAGTTGGTACTCCCGATGACGATAGATCTTGGGGTTCGGCTTCAGCTTGATCTTCGCTGTGCCGAACCTCCCACGATCTGGAGGGTTCTTGTTGGCGACGTCACTGAATAGCCGCGGATAGGCCTTGATCAGCCTCTCCTTCAGCTCGGCGACCTTCGGGTTCTCCTTGGCCTCTTCAGCCGCTTGCTTCGGTATCGATACAACCGACCGCACTGCGGTATAGGCCTCTTCTGGGTCCGAGTCCGACTTCTCTTCGTCCGATATGCCGTTTTCATCGTAGTGGGTCTCGACTCCCACCGATAATCTTCGAAAATTTGCGGCCTCGGGCTGGTGCTCGTCGCTACCGGTTCCCACTCTTGGAAAACCCCACGTTGGTGGGTCCGACCCAACCGGACCATCCTATTGGTCCGCGATGTGATCCATGACCCTCGCCACGAACTCATCCTTCTCGTACTTGCCGGTGACCAACATCTTGTCATCCCACCAATGCGGAGATGTGACCATGGCCCGCCTCTTCTTGGCTGCCACACGGTCGTGCATCCCCATTCGCATGTAGTTGACGACGTCGTCGATCTCGGCGTGGGACAGGACGTCAATGCCATCAATTGGCTGATCCGTCCCCTCCTTGGGCTCAAACATGACCTTCATGGGCACCGCCTCCACCCTACGGATGAATGCTCCATCACCCGTGGGCTGGGCTTGCGCCCCATCCACCAGGAAGGCCTTGGTACCCCACGCTTGACCCGGTGAGGGCATTGATACACCCTTGGCGTCGATGAACAACTCCTCCTCTGGCCCGAATGACATCTCGTTCAGGGTGATGGAGTCCAGCGTCGACTTGAGACCCTCCAGCGGACATGGGGTGGATCCTATGCCGGTTATGACCAGGATTCCCTTCGCCCTATCCGCGATGATCTTTTCCACCGTACGTCTGGTATTGTCCAGGGAGCCATGCCAATACATGGGCCCCCACTCCTTCGAACCCCAATGCCTGTGCCAGGCTGAGTCTCCTCGATGCCAATGCCTCCTACACTTCCGCAGAAGCGGGGTATCCCGGGAAGCAAAGACGTCCGTCTCGGGCGCTTCGGCTCCCAGCGTCTGGATCATCCTGTCGTACACCTGCGGCGCCATTCCATACTCCGTGAGCTGAACTCCGCGGTCTCCTCTGGACTTGGCACCCACAGCTTGCACCGCTCGGACGATCCGATCCTCTTCCTCAGCATTCCATTGGGATGATCCGCATGCATAATCCGTGGACAGCCATGTGAGGCATTCATCATCCTCCCGGACCAGCGTTGCACGATGGGGAAGGGCTCCAATGGCGTTTGCCACCATGAAGTCATACCCCATGATCATATCCCAATCGGTAATGTCGGCCACGTAGAAGTTCCCGGATAGAGTGCTTCTCTTTGCCTGATCAGGGCGGTTCAAGCGCTCATGCTCCCAGAATTCCATACTGATTGTGGCCTCATGGGTGCCACCACCCATAATCTCACCATTGGCGACCTTCAGGCGGACCGGTCTCCGGCTGGGCTGCAGGAATTCCTCCTTGAACAACCCTCTCCGGACCAGGCTCACCTGGGCACCCGTATCCACTAACACATCCACCACCTTCTCCTCTCGTCCGCACCGTACTCGCACTTTCAAGTGCAACTGCCGCTCGTCGCCATGAGGTGTATGGACGACTCTCACGGCATGCAACTCTAGCACGTCCGGGTGCATCAGGACTTCAAGGGTATGGTCACGGATGGTGTAGATCTTGGGTTGGTCCTGCCCGTCCACGGGGCTCTCCGTGGTCGCTCCTTCCTTCTTGCCATGTCCCGTACCCACATGTACTTCCCTTGGCAGGGCGCTCCAGGGGTTGGGAGTGGCAAAGCTCAGTGGTTTTGGCTCTTCTGGAGCCTTCTTCGGCACCCGATGTGCCTTCGCTTTCTCTGGGATTCCACTGATTTTCGGAGGAGAGACCTCCGAGGTCCCACTCCCGTGGGGGCTCCTCTAGACTTGGCTTCCCGCAGCCCCTTCCGGCTGCGATCCGCCAGGACTTTGTCCACCACGTTGCTGGGCTTTGAGTTCCTCCAACGTCCTCAACATGTCCTCAGCAACCTCCTCGATCGACCTCACTCGTCGGTCTTGGCCAGGTCCACCACCATAGCCTCTTCCTCCGCCTTTTCCTTGGCCTTTGCCTTGGCCTTTTCCCCCGTCTCCGCCCTTCGCCTTCCAGTCGGAAATCCGCTGCTCCTTGGGCTTCTTCTCGGGGTGGGCGGCGAAGTAGGCCTTCTTGTCCGCCTCATACACCTTGCACTGACGGTGGTCATGTGCATGGTTGTTTCCCTTGCCATAACAGACCCAGCACCCGTCGTGCTGAGACCTGTACTCTCGGAACGAGAGCGGTGGGTTCCCGATCCTCCTTGGCTCTTTGCCCCTTGGTCCCGCCCGGCTCCATCTGGACCGATCCTGCCCATTGTTCTTCACGTTGTGCGCCACAAACGCGAAGAAATGGGCCTCCTCGTGATCCTCCCGGGACCAGTGGTCTTGGCCACTTCCACTACCATCCTCCGCGGAGTTGGCCGTGTCCTCCTGGATCTCCCGATGATGGCGGTCTTCTCGGTGGCCTCGTTGTCCATGACCATGTCGATCCTGCACGTGGGCCTCGTTCTTCGCATTGAGCTTCAACTCCACCGTGATGTACTTCACGATCTCGTCCAGGCTCATGCGCGCGAAGATGACTTGCATCCTCAACGGCTCCCCGCGCCTCCACTCCACGTTGTTGAGGCGCAGCAACCTTTGCCCCATGGAGTCTCCGAATACCTCCACGTACACGGCGTTCTTCAGGCCCAACATCCGGTTGGGTTCGCCCAGGTTCCTCCTGAAGAACTCCATGATACCCGCATGGGTATCCTCCGCCGCCATGATCCTCACCGCCACCCGCTTCTTGGCGCGCTTCTTCTCCTCGTCCTCCACTCTCCTCTTCCAGTTGCCGGGGAGGACGTCCTTCAGCAAGTGGCGGATCTCACTGGCCTCGTTCCAGTCCTCCACCAGCTTGAGGCATCTGCGGTACTTCCGCAGATACCGGTTCCACTCCCGGACCCGCAACTCACCGCGGTCCAGCGGCAGTGGAATGGACCACAGGTCCTCCAGCTTCTGATTCGGAGCGTCCACCCGCCCCTCATCCTCCAACCACTGGAGGCAGGCCTGCTCCGTCCGGATCAATCCTTCTCGGATCTGATCCCGCAGCTCCTCCTTCAGGTCCTGCGCCAGCCGGTGTGGGAATGTCCGACAAACCCACTTGTCCCGCGGCGCTCCCTGCATCTCCCCGACGACCTCCTCAGCAAAGTCCTTCCAATCCAGGATGAAGTCATCCAGGTTGGAAGGGTTGCCATCGTAGTAGGGGATTTTGATTCCCCTGAGGTCGTCAATCCTGATGGCGTCTCCGACGTCTCCAGCCACCACTCCACCGAGGCGGATACCACCTGTGGCCGGGGGGTGTGAGTACACTCCCCGTACATCCCTCTCCTCCATGGAGTGCGGTCCAGTTGGGCCTGAACCCATGGGGTTTGGAATGCGGGAAGGATTTGCTCCATCGGCCGTCCATATCCCCGTATTGGGGTCCTTCGCCCACAGGTTTCCGCCTGGATGACCTCGACCATGTCCGTCGGCGCTTCCAATGGTTCGCCCCTGCATGGTATGGTTCTCGATCTTCTCTTCCGCATAAACCACCATGTTCGTCGTGATCGCTACATCCTGGGCGGCATGGGACATCTGTACCGTCAGGCTCCTCGGGTCCGTGGTTACGTGCCCTTCCCGCATGGACCCAGCCGGTGCCGTATCTTCCCCGAGCATTGTGGATTCGCTGAACAGGGGAACAAACGGCAGCGCACCCGGGTCAACACGCGGAGGCGCGTATGGTGCCTCTGCAGGGCCGCCCGTGGGTTTCTCCATGGCGCTCCTGAGGGTCTTAACCCGCTCAACCAGCTCTACCGCGGCCGGCTTTGCCGGGAGCTCCAGACCCGAGGCGAGGGGCTGTCGCTCCTCTAGCCTTCTCATGCGTCCCGACATGTCCTCCACTAAGTGGAGGAGGCTGTCCACCACTTGCTGCTGCTTCTGCAGGGCCAGCTCCAGATTCTCCCGGTACCGGGCCTGATCCGCTCGCAGCTCCTCCATGTGGTTCTCCGCGGCCGACTGGTCGTCCAGGATCCCCGCGACGTCCTCCTCCAGAGCGTCCTTGGCGTTGTCCAGGCGGTCAAGGTGACGCACGATGGCGTCCATCCCCATCTTCGGGTACTTGCCCATGAGGAAGGACACGTGCTCACAGTGGCACGCAGCGTGCCTTCCGCCGGATTCAGCGCAACCCGCGGTTCCCGGCACCTCAGACTCATCGCCCATGGGCGTATCGCCTATGGCGTCCGTCTCTGGTCCCGTGTGCCGGGGCACAGGTGCCGTCCGGGCCCTGGCTGGCCTCTCCAAGCCCTCGGCGTCGTGCTGCAGGGCGGGCTCGGGGGCCGTATGCGCCCTGGCGATCGGCGCGGGCGTCTCCGATTCCGAAGGTGGCTCGTAGGCTGTCCTATAGCCCTCGGAGTGCCCCTCAGATTCCCACAGCCTGACCAGGCTGGGGTCCGTGTCCATAGCCCCGGCGTCCCTTGCCGCGGACTTGGGTGACCCGCGCTTCCGGTAGCGCCGGGCCCGTCCTCCACTGCTGCCTGAATGGCAGGCCTCATCAGAGTCCTCCGCGGCGGAGCGGAGGTTGTATGCCTTTCGGCAGCGACGCTCACACATGGAGACCAGGTCCTCCATGTCAAGTCCTCCTCTTCCCGAGTGTCGTTCTTCTCTTCGGGCTTCAACTTCCGGAGTTCGCCATGCTCTTGAACGTCTCGGTCCTTCTATGGCTCCAATCTCCGGCGTGGCCTCCACCGAGTCCACAATACGCACCCGGGGCGTACTTGGGCAGGGCTCATAAGGGCCCAAGTCCCCGGGTCGGCGGTTGGTAGGGGCAGCAGGTAAGCCTCTGCTACCATAAAGAAGGTCCCTACCAGGACCGGCCCCCGCTGTGCCCCTTCCGCCTGTCACCCCTGCTGACTTGCTCCTGATCAACGATTGCATTTCTCAAAATCCTCAAAGTCCAGGGTGCAAAATCCAAAAATATAGAAAAAAAAATCCTCCTTCAACCCTGAATAGCAACCAGATCCAACAAATACAGCAATAACCCAATTCACAATCCAAATCAGGCTGCGGGCTTCCGTTCAGCACACCGGTATTCCCACGGTGGCGGGCATGTACAAGAATTGCACCAAGGAAGAAAGCCCTGAAATTGGCATATGAACACAAATAAAGCAAAGTTGGGGAAAGAGGTGGACATACACACTCACAGCCATAAACCCCTCATTCCCTGGACTCAAGACCTTCCCTTGACTCACCAACATATTGCCCTGAACCAGGTCAAATGAGATGGTTGAATGCCATGTGTCACAAGTCAATACACAAACCCCAAAAATGTGTTCACTCCCAGGCCTCTAAATCCTAGCCCAATAGGGGAGGTGGCGTGTCATGGCCTAGAGTGGCACTCAGGACCATACCCTACCCTGACATAAACTTGGTTGGACTTGGAGTCGAATGGGCTTAGAGAAATGACCTATGAGTTTGAACTCATAACATGCCAAAAAACTGCCAATTCACACCATATTGGCCATATATCACAAATATGCTCAAAATTGAAGTTACCACTTATCCAAAGGCTCGAAGCATGCATGGAATCGAAGTCTATTATTCATGGAGGATATAGACCGAAGGTCAATGCCCATGTACATCCCCACTTTACCCTCGAAACCCCTGTGGATATGGGAGCCACGCACTGCCCAAGCCAGCCATGATCTTGAGACCAATTCTTATAATCCTTCGTGCGCCAAGCCAAACGGAGTACACGATCCGGCATATGATGGTGTTCAACTCCAAAGCATATGCCAACATATGAACAACATACCATGGTTCGACTCTCCATAGGCTTCTTGCTGTTTGCTGACCAGGTAAGTACACAAAACGCAAAAATGAGCGAAAATTGAGGTCAAAAACATGAAAATATGACCAAATACAAAGTTGTCATTATAGTATATCTCTATGCTCACCCATGATATCCGCTCATGATTCGATACACAAATGATTGGAACCATTTGCGAACAATTCCCCCACTTGGATTCCCAATCGGGCGCATGGAGATACCTTCGCCACTAATATCTACATGCCCCACGAAAATGGGAGTGCACCCATGGATCTCTTTGTTAAACATACCATGAGCAATACATACGCGGTAGACTTTGAATTCCACAATTGGGACATGGGCAAAGCCCTTGTCACGTATGGCTCCCCATCTCTTCGGCCACACGAAGATATATAACATGGGCGTGAGCATATCAAACATATACCATGCATACAACACATACCCTCAAAATATGGCTCCCACCATGATATGCCATGTCCCTCCATTGACATAACTTCACGTTAAAAATACGTAGGAACCCAAGGAAAGTTGCTATGCAACCCCAACACTCATGCGGTACACTCGAAAGTCACAATAAAATGTTCGGTTGCACGGTCCAAGAGTTATATATCATTTTAAACCCTCTTGACCATTATCCCTTGCAACACCGGGCATGTGTACGCACCAAAGGCGTTTGATGCTTCCTAAATTGAGTTGAGACTAAGGCGCTTGCAACCCAACCTTCCTTATTCTCTTTCCTCACACTCGCGCGTAGATATGGTCCTTCAAAGTGGTCCCACGATTCGCTTTTGTTTCCCTTATATCTCCAAGTCAAATGGGTGGCAAGTATAAGGGAAACCTGATTCGGGCATAGGGAAAGGAGTATGACCACTCGAAGAAGTCCAAATCAAGTGCGGCGATGTCGAAGTCGAAAAACCGATTTCGACATCGCGAAAAATTCTGATTAAAATTTCGAGTGCTTATTTAGAGAATTGCGGAAGCAACGAACCCTTTGCTGATGAAATCTGGCCCTTCAACGGAATATCCGCCAAAATATCTGGAAATAACAGTTAACCAATCGGTTAACGCAAAATCGCGAGCCAACTGACGGTCGCCGATACATTGACCATCAGAACGAAAGGCTGAAAAATTACGGAAACATCATGATAATAAAACCCTGTTGATTCCTGATATTCTGATATATAAATCTCCGCTGGCGGCGCCTCGGTTCTGAATATGGCCGCTCGTAGCCGGAATGGCCAAACCTATCACACTATCACATCAGGTTAGTTCAGGTGGACGGGAGAGTATGATATCAGCCAATGGCGGCTTGCCGGCACATAGATACACACCCCAAGTGACCCCAAGATGGCCACGGGGGTCTGAACCGGCTTCACCACTCCTTGATGGACGAAATTTTGGTGGGAGATGGAAACCTACAGCCGTCCTTAAGTATATGTCCAACATACTGGACTACCCGCTTGAACAGGTGAACTTTAGAAGGCTTAACGGTCAATTGGGCCTCCTCTAGTGCATCAAAAAGTTTGCACAAGTCCTCGTAATGTTCCTCAAGGTACTTCCTGAGCGTTTCTGGTTCCTGCTTTTGCTCAATTGTGAGCTTGCCCGGGTCTATAACTTTAGAACCCGTTGATGACAAAATGTCATCAACATATGGGCGTGACTGCGGACAATTGCTTGTCACGTATTGGACCATTTGTTGATAGGCAGCTGGCCCCACCTTGACACCCATGGGAAGAACATTCCATTCGAAAATTCCGAATGGAGTGCAAAAAGCAGTAAGATGTTTGCTTTCTTCCTCTAGGTGCATCTGATGGAAGCCATCTTCCAGATCAATGATAGTAAAAATGAAATTGCCTTGTTGGTTGGCAATTTGGTCCTCGATGACAGGCAAGGGGAAACTGTTGCCTTTCAAGCAGGAATTTAGGTGGCGGTAATCAATAACCAAACGCCACTCGTTTTTCCCTGGTTTAGGGACCAGAAACGCTCTAGCCACCCACTGTGGCTGCCCTTTGGCATCTCGAAGCATGCCTCGGTCTTTGAACTTCACAATCTTCTCCCATAACGCCTTTTTGCGTTCACCCACTGCCCGTATAGGCTTATCAGCCCTTGGGCCTGCATGCTCAGGCAAAAGCTCCAATTTGAGCGTAGAATGTGGGCCTCTGGCCTTCTTTGCCTTTTCAGTAACGTCCTGGGTGCGTATGGGTCTAAAGACCGTGGCTTCATATCGGTTCATGAACTTCTCCTTCAGATCTTCACAACCAGCCCAGTCTTCATCAGATTGGATTGCTGAACGGACGTATCGTCTATAACCTTGCGGTGGACTGTGTCTGGTGGTCTCTGCGGGCCCTAGAGTATTCCTATCCTGCCTAGTAGGCCTAATTACCGGGGGGTGAGTTACCGTCTGTCGCTTCTGCTGGACTGTGGACTCGTCTGATGATGAAAAAAACGGTCCCGGAGATAGTTCCGACTCTGACTGACTGGTATCTCCTTGTTGGGATTTCTTAAGAAGGTCCCTACCAGGACCGGCCCCCGCTGTACCCCTTCCCCCTGTTACCCCTGCTGATTTACTCCGGATCAGCGATTGCATTCCTCAAGTTTCAGGGTCCAAAGTCCAAAAATATAGAAAATAGAAAATACAATCCTCCTTCAACCCTGAACAGCAATCAGATCCGACAAATGCAGCAATAACCCGATTCACAATCCAATCCACGATGCGGGCTTCCGTTCAGCACACCGGTCTTCCCACGGTGGCAGGCATGTACAAGAATTGCACCAAGGAAGAAAGCCCTGAAATTGGCATATGAACACAAATAAAGCAAAGTTGGGGAAAGAGGTAAACATACCCCTTAACAGCCATAAACCCCTCATTCCCTGGACTCAAGACCTTCCCTTGACTCACCAACATATTGCCCTGAACCAGGTCAAATGAGATGGCTGAATGCCATGTGTCACAAGTCAATACACAAACCCCAAAAATGTGTTCACTCCCAAGCCTCAAAATCCTAGCCCAATAGGGGAGGTGGCATGTCATGACCTAGAGTGTGTAAGTGCGGCTAACCCCCATCTGCTCAGAGCTTCACTGATCTAACCCAGATTGGCTACATTTTGGTCATTTTCTTTGCTTCGGCGGAATCGCCGCCTCGCAGCTCAGTCTCAGGATCAGACCTATATATTTCTGATATGCCGGATCTGATTCCGCGGTCCATTCTCCGTAAATCCGCCGCGTTCGGATCATTTGCCTGGAATCGCCATTTGCCGCTGACGCGCGCTCGCGGGCCAGATCGGCCAAATCTTTTTTCACAATCGGATTTATTTAAATCTTTTCAGATAGATATGGACACTCAGATGTGCATAGTAAAATCCGCATCAATTTTCTTCATAGACTGGGATTCTCTGCCGGATAACACTCAACATGGATCTTGCTTCCGTTGTTGCTGCTCTCGCCTCCGTTGGTGTCCACGTATCCGGTTCTACCCCCAACAGCAGCGTTCAGGGAGACTCCTCGCGTGCCTGCCCCACTGGTCTTGCCGGCCCCGAGCCCTCCGGCACCTTCCACGACCCAGGGCAGCACTTTCATGGTAGCAGAGGCTACCTGAATGTTGTTCCTTTGGTGTCCCAACCACAGCTAGCTCCCCAGTACGGCCCCGTAGACCCCGCCGCTTCCGGAGAAGTAACGATTACGTTGCCCTGGTGCTGTGCGAACGAGGCCTTGAAAGGATTGCCTTGCGCAAGCCCAAGCTGCCCAAGAAGGGCGCAAATCAGCAGTTGTGGAGACCCAAATTACCATCCCAATCCCAGTCGAAATTGGCCATCAAGCAGCTGGAATCTGCCAGCCTACGCCGATGGCAACGCTCCGGTGGAGCTTACGGACCTGGCAGGTACCAATACTCCTTACCAATGTCCACATTTTGAGACCATCGACGCCGATCTGAACGACATTGAGATGGGTGGTCCAGGTGAGGTACCTAGCTATAATCGACCAGCCTCTTGGGCACAATGGGACGACCATTTGTCTTCAGAAGTGACCCGTAACCTTGAGGCGCTTGAAGCCCTTTGTCTATTAGCCACGTCTAAGCTGATAGGACAAGAAAGGATCGCCTCTGATTTTTTAATGGAATATTTTTTCCTTCTTCAAGAAGAAATTAATACCAGGATGTGGTGGCGTTCTCAAGAAGATGACTCTTTTGCCATTTTTTTGCAGATCTGGGAGGCAAGCCCCTTCCCGAAGGAGAAGACCAAGGCACCTGTTGCCGGGCCCTCCGGCCCTCATCCCCCTGTTTCCATCCGCGACGATCTAGCCGCCGCGGTTGAGGAAGGAATTTTAGAGGCGGCCAGGCAGGCAAGCCTGGAAATTAGGGCTGAAGGAGCTCCCCAAGTGGACTCCTGGCTGCGGACCACTGAGATTAGCGGTCCGACAGCCTGCTCAGGCCCTTCAGGACACGGTATGTACTGTCCTGCCGACTGCTCCTGCAGATTCCAGCGAGATACTGAGCTCCAATTGCTCAAAGATCAAATGCAACTCATCATTCAAACGCTGGGAATTAAAGATCTTTTCAAGACGCACATGCGATCTGAGGGCGCATCATCGGTGGAACAAACAACAGAACCATCGGAGGAGGCGACAGAAATTTTTTCAATTGCTCCTTCGGTGGACTCCAAGACCACCGATGCAAGGATCAGCAGGACCAAGCTAAAGGAAAGGGTTACAATCTCTCGATCTCAGAGTAGGACGGCGAAGGCTAGGACTGAGGCTCAAAATGCCAAGCGAACTGCCTCCCGTACTGCCCCTCCTGCTGCTGATTCCAATGCCTTAGCCCAGCTGTTGCTCGCCCAGACCCTCGCCGGAGCTGGTGTGGCGAATGATGCCGCCAAGGTGTCTGCCATTACGGCCGGTGTTGGCCTGGATTCGCTTCTTAATCCTACTTCATTTCGACTTCGTCAGGTTGCCAAGCAACCGAAGTATATTGGGAACCCCAGACGTTGGCCTCAGTTCCAACGGGAATTTAAACTGTGGGTTAAGACTCAAAAACTTCAGGATGATCAGTTCCTGATGGCCCTCTTGGATTGCCTTGAGGGAGCGCCGGCCAACACTTGGCTCAGGACTTGGAGTGATCGTGAGGATTCAAGTTCCCCCCTTACCTTTGATGAGGTGTGGGAACAGTTGGAGGTACGTGGATCCCGGCTGCCAGAGGACCATTACCACCAAATGTTGAAGAATTTTCCTTCATTCTCGCGATTAATGTTGCACGAAGTGCAAGACAAGAGACAGCGCTTCTGGAATCTAGTGGAAGAATCTGAACATTCAGGCGAAAAATTTTCTAGTGCCAAGCTGAAAATTCTGATTTTTGACAAGATCCCCTCAGAAACTGCCGCCACCCTTCGGAATAAACAGTCCGAAGAAAAGGTCAAGACCTGGTGGGCGGAGGTCGAAGGCTTCGATGCCTCGGCCAACAGGTTTTCTGTCAGGGAAGCACTTCAAAAGTGTTCCCCCACGTCGTTTACCAAGGTGAAATTCACTGAAAACACGTGGAAAATCAAGTTTAATGAACACGAGGATCGGGACTTGTTTGTCCAAGTCCTCAACAGGGGAGTAAGCTACCATGGCCATCGCCTGAAGGCCAAGAACTGGGTGTTTTCGTTCACCCCGAAGGAATTGTGGGAAGAGGTTGAGCGGCTCGCTGACGCCGCCAATCAAAATTTCCATGAGGGTCTTGGGGGAAACAAGAATACCCAGCAAAACACCCAAAATGGGGCCCAAAGGGGCAACAAAAAGGTGAATGACACCCGGAATGTTCAGGATCACTGTAGCATCTGCCTTCTTTTAGGTTCTACGAACCGAGCTAAGACGCATTCTACTGGTAATCACCGATGGTCTCCTTACGATCACAAGGTGATTGGTGAAAATATCAGTAATCCGCAGAATTCAGACAGGAATGACAGACAGGTGCATGGTGGAAAGGCTGGAAAAGGGAATCCGTCCCCCTCCGGTGGAAACAAAAATACTGGAGGCCCTGGCGGGTCCCAAGGCAAAGGAAATCGGACTCCATCCGGCTCCGGTGGGCAGCCGAACGGCCAGACAAATCCCAATAGCAACGCCGGAGGCGGAAATCGAAATCCAGGCCAAACCCCTCAATCCGGTACAAACAAGGGAAATGCTCCAGGATTCCAGGGTAAAGGTAAGGGAAATCCTTCGGGAACCCCCTTCTCTGGTAAGGGCAGAGGGCGTGGCGACGGTGGAGGTCCATCATCCGGCGGCCGCGGCCGTGGACGTGGAAAGGGCAACCATCGTGTGGATCAGGTCTCAGGTGCAGATCAGGTGTCCGATGCGGATCGAGATTATGTCGAAAATGCCTTGAATCCAGCAGATGATCCGTTCCAAGATGAGTGGGTCGACGAATCAGGGTGTGTTCACAATGTTAACGCAGTCACTGGAGGTCAGAACGCCTAGGGGGGCCACGAAAATCGCCCCTCCCCAGGCGATTTCAGGCATGATCCCCAGATTCCATCTCGACCATTACTTGATGTAGGGTCGCTTGTCTCCTCTCCCCTGGATCCGGCAGCGGATCCTTCTGTTGTAGTGGACGAGGTTGGTGTACAGTCCAAGCACAGGGCCCGTCAGTTTGTCACAAAGCTGTGGGTCTCTGATTGCAAGGGAAATTTCCACCTCGCCACTTGTTTGTGTGACAATGGATCAGAGGTAAATCTCCAATCCAATTCTTTCTTACCCGACGACTGCGTGTTTGAATCGCCTCATCCTGTTACCCTCGAGGGAGTTTCTGGACATTCTCTCGCAGGTGGGCAACGCGGTTGTTATATATCAACCCATTTGGTCGCTCAAGACCTTTGGGAAGAAGGTAATGTGGAGGAAGTTGTCCTTAAGGATGACTACTTCTATCGTGCCGACATAAAGTATGACCTTTACTTGGGCCATCCTTGGCTTCGCAAGAACAGGGTGGCGCCCGTAGGTCATCGGCGTTGTTTTTTGCTGGAGTCAGGTCCCTTGGAGCGTCCTGAATTTCGTTTTTTTGCACGCAGGGTTTAAAAGTGCAGAAGAATTTTTGAAGCAAAAGGTTACACCAAAATTTGGCGAAGATGTCACCATTGCAGAGGTGAATGGGAGTGCCGATTACTCCCAAGAGTTAGAATGTCTTCGTAGGGACTCCCAGCCACGACGCCCTTCGCGCTGGCACTCTTCATCCTACAGAGTTGTCGACAAATGGCGCGATGCAATTTGTGAATATTTTCATGAACACCATTCCTTTTGGCCACAGTATGATGCCTTTGCTAACCGCGAGAACAAGCGTTTTGACAAGCATTTTCGCGACGCTTGGACCCATAAATGGGACAAGAAGTTATGGATTAATCCTCCGTTTCACTTAATCCAGCAGGTCATCCACAAAATCAAGCAAGATAAAACCCAGGCGATTTTAGTTGTGCCCTTGTGGGACGACAAGCCTTGGTTTCAGGAATTAGAAGACATTTGTGTAGATTACATCGAACTTCCCAGGAAGATTAAGCTGTATGCCAGGGACGACACAGGTCCCCTGCCACAGCGGTCCTGGAGTTCGCTTGCATTCCTGGTGGATGGAAAGCTTTCTGACTCTAATTCTGCTGATTCTGGTACTGATTCTTGTGTTGGGTCTGAATCTGAGGTTGAGCGTGGTACTGATGATGAATCTTTTTTTTCTGATTTTTTTCCGTCAGATACCCAAGGTGATCCAACGTCCAATGGATCCGCCTCGTCTCCCTCTTCCCCAATACGATCGACATCGAAAAGAATCTTCAGTACACGGGCGAAGAAAAATTTTAAATCGCGCCGCAAATTCAGAGTTTTTTATGAAAAACCCCGTGTGGAAGCTTTCATAGATCCTTTCGAGGAGCTGGATCACGAAGATAATCTCTGGAATGTCGACACTCGACCCACCTATCTTCAAGAGGCAGTTGATACGGACCTGTTTAGGGACATCCGTAAGAAGATTCTTCCTGCCAAGGCCGAAGAAGTCGCCAAAGTTTTTTCGACAGTAATTCCTGGCGATCAGGTGGACACTGAATTGTGTTCCAAGGCAAGAGAAAAGATTTTTGAGGAACGGAAGGACACAACCCTTTCGGGGAAGTTGATCAAAGACCCCCCTGTCCGTGGGCAGTTCGGTGAAGCCTTCATCGAGCTTCGTGAAGGGTACAAGGCGAAGAAACAGCGTCCTTATGAGAACCATGGACATAAGCATGAGATCCTCAGAAAAATAATCGAGAGAAATCTCAGGGAATTTGGTTGGCTTGAGGGTTGTATGACCAGCGAATGGTGCTGTGCACCCTTCACAGTCCCGAAGCCGCCGCCTGCAGACCAGAACACTATTGATGGTTGGCGAATGGTTGTTGATTTTCGCAACCTCAACGCCGAAACCAAGGCGGATTCACACCCCCTGCCCCTCATTGAGGAGGAAATCGCCAAGAGGGCAAGAGGTCGTTTGTTTTCTGTGCTGGATCTCCGTCACGGCTTTCACCAAATGCCGTTGAGGAAGGACAGCCGACCTCTCACCTGTATGTGCACGCCATGTGGCCCAGTCCAGTGGACGGTCATGCCCATGGGCCTGAAGAACGCCCCTTCGTTTTTTCAAAGAATGATGGAGGATGTGCTTTTTACGGCCCATCCTGAGCTTCGTGCCTTCGTGAGTGTGTACATAGATGACATAATCATCGCGACGGAGGGGGAGGGACTGACCGAAGCCGAGCTGGTGGCCCTACATGAAAAGCAGCTGAACCAAGTTTTGGACATTCTTGATGCCAATCAGCTGATTTGTGGGCCAAAGAAGGGAAATTTTTATTTAAAATCAGTCGAATTTTGTGGTTCTCTCCTAGAGAATGGCACCCGACGACCCAGTCCAGGGAAGCTCGTCGCTATTCAGAAGTGGAAGCGCCCTGAGACGATCACGGAGTTGAGAGGATTCCTGGGTTGTTGCAATTTTTCCCACACTTTTGTGCCGAATTATGCCAAATTTGCTGCCCCCCTCACTGAATTATTGAAGGTAGGGAGAGATGCGGGCAAGGCAGGTTCAAAGGTTCGTGTCAAGTGGACTGACGAGTGCGAGGAGGCCTTCCATCACTTGAAGGCGGCCCTCTGCGAAGTCGCCACGTTGCATGTGCCGCAATTCGACCGACCCTTCTACATAAGAACCGACGCTTCTAGGTACGCGATCGGAGCTGTTCTTGAACAGGTTGATGAAGCCACTGGCGATCATTACCCTCTTGCATTTTGGTCTCGGAAGCTAGCCCCACGCCAAATGCAATGGTCGCCGCGTGAGCAAGAAACCTACGCCATAATCTGTGCTTTAAAAAAGTACCAATCGTGGGTTGGCACCAATCGAGTCGAGGTCCTGACGAATCATAGATCTCTGGAGTATTGGGCCACTGAACACATTGATACTGTCGCGAGCCCAGCTGGTCGACGGGCCAGATGGCACGAATTTCTCAGTCTGTTTGACCTCCATGTGTCGTATTTGCCTGGAAAACACAACACGGTAGCGGATGCTCTGAGCCGATGGGCTTACCCCGCTTCAGAGGGGCTGCAAAGTACCAACATCCATGGTACGGAGCAGGACCGCCATGTCATAATCGAATGGAATCAGGAAGAAAAAAAGCTCATTCGACGGGCATGCATGCAATGTGCTGTTAAACAGCACGCATTACCGTGTCACGACATCACGGCCTTTTCAGATCCGGCGCATGCTCATGAGATCTGCACCAAAACACTGAAAGTCGTGGAGAAAGTCACCGATCCCTCCTCAGGGAGTGTGAAACGGTTTGACTATACCCGACGAGTAAGTCGATTTCGGTTGATCCAGGGCATTAAGCGTCGAGATCCGGCCAAAACTCCACCCCTGCCGAAAGATTCCCTGATCATCCGTGACTGGACGTCCGATTATCTGCAGGATCCCATGTTTAAAGAGGTCTTTGGAAATCTCAAATCCAAAGATGCTCACAAGGATGGGATTTTTTCTGAATATTCGTTGGATGGGGGGAAGCTGTGGATGGAGGGTAAATTGTGCGTACCAGACGCCCTGGCCCCCCGAGTGTTAAACTGGTGGCATAAATGGGAGTCCCCCCACGCACATGGCCGTCGATTATGGTCGATGATAAAACATAGGTTGTTTGGCTCAAGGCTATACACTCATTGCATGAAAGTAGCCGCCGGATGTGCCCAATGTGCTGTCTCGACGCCCCCCAGCGCGAAGAAGCACGGCCATCTGAGGCCTCATCCTATTCCGGAGCGCCTCTTTAACAGAGTCACCAGTGATTTCTTCTATCTCGGTGAACTCGACGACGAAGAGTGCCATTGGACCAATAAAAAGGTCAATGGTGTGCTCCTTATTCAGTGCCGTCATTCCGGCTACATTCAGGTGTTGCCTTGCAACATCGAGTCGATGACTGGCAAGGCTGCCGCCAAATGGTGCGCGCAGACCTGGATGGGGGGTTGGGACGTCCCATCCGAGGTGGTTACGGACTCAGGCAAAGAGTACACCTCCGAATGGTGGAGAGAATTATGTGCTCGCCTTGGAATCCACCACCTGCGATGTGAAATCCACTCGCATCGAGCGCTGCCTGGCGAAAGAGCCGGCCGCTCTATAATAAATATGCTTCGTAAGGAGCTCGCGAGTGAAAAGGATTTCCATTGGATGGAAGTTCTCTTCGCATTGCTTCGCCGGTACCACAACACGCCTTTGTACCATGGCCTTTCTCCAAATGAAATTGTCTTTGGACGAAAGAAGTGTTGGTGGAACATGCCGTTGAATAATCCTCGCCCTTGTAAGGATGCTTCGTTGTTTTTGGACGACGTCCAACGAGCAGATAAAACTGTCTCGAAATTAATCGATAAGCATCAAGCTGACTGGCTTTGGGTCCAGAATCAAGGCCGAAAAAACCCCCACAATTTTGAAGTCGATGATCGAGTTTGGCTTCGAAAATCCGAAACCACCCTGGACGGAGATGATAAGCTTCTTCCCTTGTGGGAGGGGCCATTCGCTGTTACAGCGCGTCTTGGTGAGAACAGGTGGAGGATTCGTGTGGATGTCAGCAGGGAAATTGACGTTTCGGGCGATCGCCTCAAGAGAGAGATCCCCTCCCCCAAGGATCGGGTTAAACCCCTTTTTTGGACTTCGAAAATTTTGTCCGATCGGGTCATCGAAGGGGGGAAGTACGAACTGAAGAGGATTGTTGAAGCAAGACGTGACGCCAAGGGAATTTCTATGTGAGTGGAGGGGCTTTGATTCCAGTCACAACAACTGGGAACCAGCCCATTCTTTTGTCCATGGGTACACCAAGGGGTTCATCGACTTCCTCAAGAAGCACCCCGAAATTGGCGTACTCCTGACAGACTGTTTGTCGAAACCAGACAGACAAGTGGAGAGCGACGGAAAAAGACCTGTGGTGAATCGAGATCCAGCCTTTTACGGCCCTCAGCAGCCACATTCCAGGGCTGATCCGTCGATCCCCCCTCCTGCGGTTAGGCCAGCCCAGGAGCCAAATGAAGACCAAGCTTCGAGTTCGGCCGCTGATTTGCAGCGCCCAAGCCGTACGAGGGCCAGGCCAGACAGGTTGGTGGTCACATGTATTCGTGCTTGGCCGAATTGAGGAAGCCATCCCACCACATTCTGCTCAACCCACTGTTCATGTTTCCTGATTATGTCATGATGTGGAGAACTGCAAATGTTTGATAATTTGACGTCAATCAACTTTTCTTTGGTCTCCGTTCGGCAGACAAGGCGTAGATACGCTACCGAAAGCCACGGAGTGTGCTGCCGTGTTCAGAAAAAACCAAACTCAGGCTTAATTCAGGCAGATTCGGGGTAACCTTGTCTCTGTTGGTCTGTGCATCTTTGGAATTTGGCTACTCGTGCAGATGGAAGCAAATGTACATAGTAAAAACGCTGGCCAGCGACATTCACCCCTACAGGCACCCCCTGTAGTACTGGCTGCACCAGATGCGACGCCAGGAACTCAGATCTTACCTTCATTTGCCGTGATGCGGATGCCAAAGTCCAGATTCAGATCCAGGATCCTCAAATTTGCCTTGAATTCCTCAGGTTTGTCCATCATTCTGCCACTGTTGCACGAAACCCAGACGTCAATTGTTCAGACAACCTTCAGATAGGAGCTCTAGGGACTTCTAACAGCAACCTCTGAAGTCCGTAAGCTTCGTTGTATTTTTGGCACACGCCAATGTGAGCTCAATCCGACTTGAAACTGTCGAAAATGGTGAATCCAAGTGTCTTGTGGGACTCAATCGAAAGATGGGCCTTGTCCAAGTCGATTGACACCGCCGCGACTGTAAATACGGTGTCTCTCAGTTATATACTGTCAGTAAAGCGCCTTCAGCGAACCTTCGGCGCGTTACATGCCAAGGATCCAGGGTCAGCATGTCCCATCATGATGCATCATCACATGATCCAGATTTTCATGGAATCTGTTGGATGCTCGCGAACCAACGTGCCGGAAAGCACAATTGAGCTGAATAAACGACAATATATATTAACTTTAGTCTGAACGAAAGTGTTAGTAGTTTCAGTTCTAGACATTCCGCTTCATTTCACCTTCATCTCAGGGAATTTACTCATTTTAGGACAATTTAGGTTGATTGCCTTGTCATCTCCCCTCATTCCTCGAAGATCTGTTTAGATCTAAGTGAACAAAAAAACATCCCTACCTTCTGTGGTTCACTTAGGGTCTACAGACTACATCTGTATTTGTTTTCCCTCTCTGTGATTGTTTCATCTCCTTCATCTCTGCTCCAATTCATTCTCAATCTTGCTGAATCTTGTGATCATCCACCAGATGCGCCAAATCTGAAGCACATGCTGCACTTTTCAGAACGAGAAAAGCGGGAGTAACACGATGTAGAGTTCGGCGAGGATACCGTAGCGTGCCCGCGACAGCGAAACTGTGCCAGAGCGCTGAGATGTCACTCCATTTCTTGATTCCCCCACTCAATCCACCAATAATCTACCTCATTCTCAACCAGTGCATGGTTTGGTATCGATTCTCGATACGTTTACATGCTCTTTAGCCCTTAACCTACTGTTTTACTGCACGGAGGACTGTTCGTCACTTCTCATTCTGTCTCATTTCAGGTTCATCCATCCTGATTCAGTGTCAATTCAGCCGGAAACAGGTCAGATCAAGCAGATTTCGCCCCATCGAGGCTACATTTCTATTTTTTTCTGGGACTTACCCGCACTACGTTCTTCGTTGACGTAGCGGCACACCCCAGTGTGTTTTTGGAGGGGGAGTGTAAGTGCGGCTAACCCCCATCTGCTCAGATTTTCACTGATCTAACCCAGATTGGCTACATTTTGGTCATTTTCTTTGCTTCGGCGGAATCGCCGCCTCGCAGCTCAGTCTCAGGATCAGACCTATATATTTCTGATATGCCGGATCTGATTCCGCGGTCCATTCTCCGTAAATCCGCCGCGTTCCGATCATTTGCCTGGAATCGCCATTTGCCGCTGACGCGCGCTCGCGGGCCAGATCGGCCAAATCTTTTTTCACATTCGGATTTATTTAAATCTTTTCAGATAGATATGGACACTCAGATGTGCATAGTAAAATCCGCATCAATTTTCTTCATAGACTGGGATTTTCTGCCGGATAACACTCAACATGGATCTTGCTTCCGTTGTTGCTGCTCTCGCCTCCGTTGGTGTCCGCGTATCCGGTTCTACCCCCAACAGCAGCGTTCAGGGAGACTCCTCGCGTGCCTGCCCCACTGGTCTTGCCGGCCCCGAGCCCTCCGGCACCTTCCACGACCCAGGGCAGCACTCTCAGAGTGACACTCAGGACCATGCCCTACCCTGACATACCCTTGGTTGGACTTGGGATCGATTGGGCTTGGAGAACTGCCCCATGCTGATGACCTCACAACATGGCAAAATCAGGCAAATCACACCACTATGCCCAAAAGTCAATTATATACTCAAAAATGCATATGGCAAATATCCAAATGCTCCATGCATATGTCAAACCGGAAAGTAATTTACAAGGGTGATATAGACCAAAGGTCCATGCCCAAGAATATCCCATCATTGGCTCCGAAGCCCTTCCGGTTATGTACATGACATGCTTCACAAGTCAACTCATGAATTTGAGACCTAATTTTGTGAGGCCTCGTGTGCCAAGCCAAAGTGACCATGTGCTCCGGCATATGGTGAGGTACAACACCGAAGCATATGCCAACATAAGAGCAACATACCATAGTTCACGGATCTCTAGGCACTTTACTGTTAGCCGACCAGTTGAGCACATAAAACACAAAAATGAGCATAAAATGAGGTCGAAAACATGAAAATATGTCCAAATACAAAGTTGTCATGATAGTGTATCTCTATGCTCACCCATGATATCCGCTCATGGTTCAATACACAAATGATTGGAACCATTTACGAACTCTTCCCCCACTTGGATCCCCAATCGGGCGCATGGAGATACCTTCGCCACCCATATCTACATGCCCCATGAAAATGGGAGTGCACTCATGGCTCTCTTTGCCAAACAGAACATGAGCAATACATACGCGGTAGACTTAGTCTAGGGCTTTGAATTCCACAATTGGGACATGGGTAAAGCCCTTGTCACGTGTGGCTCCCCATCTCTTCGGCCACACGAAGATATATAACATGGGCGTGAGCATATTGAAGCACATACCATGCATATAACACATACCCTCAAAAGTGGCTCCCACCATGGTATGCCATGCCCCTCCATGGACATAACTTCACGTTAAAAATACGTGGGAACCGAAAGAAAAGTATCTATGCAACCCCAACACTCATGCGGTACACTCGAAAGTCGCAGGAAAATATTCGGTTGCACGGTCCAAGAGTTATATATCACTTTCTACCCTCTTGACCATTATCCCTTGCTACACCGGGCATGTGTACACACCAAAGGCGTTTGATGCTTCCTAAATTAAGTTGAGACTAAGGCGCTTGCAACCCAACCTTCTTTATTCTCTTTCCTCACACTCGCGCGTAGAGATGTCCCTTCAAAGTGGTCCGACGATTCACTTTTGTTTCCCTTATGTCTCCAAGTCAAATGGGTGGCAAGTATAAGGGAAACCTGATTCGGGCATAGGGAAAAGAGTATGACCACTCGAAGAAGACCAAATCAAGTGCGGCGATGTCGAGGTCGAAAATCCGATTTCGACATCGCGAAAAATTCAGAATAAAATTTCGAGTGCATATTTAGAAAATTGCGGAAGCAACGAACCCTTTACTGATGAAATCTGACCCTTCATCGGGGTTTCCGCCAAAATATCTGGAAATAACAGTTAACCAATCGGTTAACGCAAAATCGCGAGCCAACTGACAGTCGCCCATACGTTGACCATCAGAACGAAAGGCTGAAAAATTACGGAAACATTATGATAATAAAACCCTGTTGATTCCTGATATTCTGATGTATAAATCTCCGCTGGCGGCGCCTCGGTACTGAATATGGCCGCTCGTAGCCGGAATGGCCAAACCTATCACACTATCACATCGGGTTAGTTCAGGTGGACAGGAGAGTATGATATCAGCCAATGGCGGCTTGCCGGCACATAGATACACACCCCAAGTGACCTGAAGATGGCCACGGGGGTCCGAACCGGCTTGACCCCCCTTCTCAGAGCGTTGTTACCGCTCGGAAGTCATTGAAGAGAGGACGGGAGGACCCCAATGGGCTCCAACCCCCCCCCCATGTCAAAAGGACACATGGAGGCCCCACACACGTCGTAGGCGTCCCCCACGCCCCAAGGGAGGGGTGAGGACACTGATAATCAGCGCCCTACGCCATATTCGATCTCCTCTTGATCTACAACATGGACCAAGGGGATCAAAGATAGAGAAACGTCGTCGGTCGACCTAAAGAAGTATACCACAATGAAATATATATGTGGAGATCGAGTGAAGGGGGTATATGGCCGATCAAGGCCGAAAAATCCCCGGATGAACGCCCTCACTTGTCTCCCCAATCACAGAAGCAAACAAAATGCCATGGGGGATCCATTATGGTCTACAGCAGCTACCAAGTGGACCAACACGTCCTTGACATCCAAAGAAATGTTCTTTTTCTTCAGGTACACCATCCAGACCATGGTGTACCTCGGCACAAAACTGCTGGGAGGCTCCCACGAATCCCTGGATGCGGCGAAATCCTTCCAACGGACTTTCTAAAGCCTCCCCCCAGGCGTCCCCGGGTCCGGCTTGTCCGCCAGGATCTTCTCGGCGGTGAAGTCGTCGTCCTCACCCTCGTCGTCCGAGTCCACATCGCCGGCCGTGAACTCGAAGGTGACGGGACGTCCGCTGGGGTCTGGTGCTCGGGGACGAAGCTGGGTGTGGTCGCGGTCCAGGATCTTGTTATCCCCCACACGAACCGCATATACATCCTGCCCGACCTTCCGCACGATTACCCCCGGCACATACGAAGATGCCTGCCTCCTTGTGGTGCCGCTCCACCCACACGGTGTCTTGGAGAGCATACTTCTGGACTTTTCCCTGCTTGAAGTACTTGGCCCTCTTGTCATGCTCGTCCTGAAGTGCTTTGCACACTTTGGCTGCCGTGTCGTCCGCCTCAGCCATCATAGCGTTCGCATCCCGGGCCACTTTGCCATGGTTCAACCACGGGAGAGTGCGTGAGACTCGATCCCGTAGGAACAGGATGCGATGGGGCGACAGTCCAGTGGGTCCCAGAAGGTCGTGATACGCTTGGAGCACTCTCCACAGCGAGTTATACCAGTTCCGGCCCAGTTCGTCAATGTGCAGCTTGCGGAACTTCTCGAACATCTGCCGCCCGGCCACCTCAGCACGGCCATTCGACCGGCTGTGGTACGCCACGGTCTTGGCGTGCCGAGTCCCCATGTGCTTGCACATCGTCTTGAACCACGTCCCCACGAATTGACTGCCACGATCGCTGCAGATGACAGCTGGGACATCAAAAATCGTCAGCCAATGCCTGATCATGGCATTAGCGACGGTCTTGGCCTGCAGCCCCACTCCATGCTTGTCCTTCTTGTCCTTCTTCTTGGACTTCTTACCAGGGACCGCCAGGATATACCCACTGTGCCTATCCACCGCCAGGATGACACAGTCGTAGGTCTCTCCTTCCACGGTGACCTCCGGCATGGCGGATACATCCATGGCCACGGACCGCATAGGGGCCTCCGGTATAGCCGTATACACCGGGATGCCCGCTGTTGAGTGGTTGGGGCTCTTCGTGGCCCGACACACGGCACAGTCGCTGCAGTACCTATCCAGGATGGCGTAGTACCCCGGAGGGAACTTGAAGCGCCACTCCAGGTCCTGCTGCATCTTGTCTCGGCCAGGGTGCATGAGCTGGGCGTTGTGCCAATGGTCAATGAGCTCCTCCACTCGGGTCTCGGGCACCAGCAGCTTGTCCTTGAGGAACAACTTGTCGCCATCCTCGGTCAAGCCGTTGGGCCACTCGTCGTCCGACGGGGCGCTCACAGCATTCCAGTACTTGCTCCAGTGCTCGGATGCCGCGTAGTCATCCGACCAGTCCTCTGTGAGCACCGACCTGACTAGCTCTACAGGGGCCACCATCCATTGCTCGAGGGTTTCCTCTCGAATAGCTTGGACGCGGGCACCCCGGCACTTGGCCAGGTCCGTACGGTTTGCCATCACCACAAAGCACTTGACCCCCTCTTGGTCCATGGCCTTCTCCATCTCGATGATGCGCTTGGCCTCCTCGGTCTCCTCGGCGTCGCCATGGCTGGATATGTCCATCCACGCCTTGCCCGCGGAGTAGGCCCAGCGACTGAGGCAATCTGCCACAGTGTTGTCCTTCCCCGGGACGTACACGACGCTGAGGTCGAACTTGGCGAACGTCTCGTGCCATCGGGCCCTCCTAGCCGCTGGTCCTGAGGGGGTGTCGACATGCTCCTTGTGCCAGCTCTGTAGGGACTGGTGGTCCGTGCAAACCACCACCGGCTGCAGTCCGATGTGGCCCGACCACTTCCTGAGCGCACATACAATGGCGTATGTCTCCTTCTCCCTCGCGGTCCATGTTCGGCGTTGGCCCTCGGCCAGGATCCTGCTCCAAAACGCCACGGGAACATGAGTCCCGTCGTCCCGGACTTGCTCGAGGACTGCCCCCACGGCATAGTCCGAGGCGTCTGTCCGTAGCACGAATCCCTTGTCCGGGTCCACCAGGAACAGCCCCAACTGCCCCAGGAGTCGCTCCTTCAGGCGGTTGAACGCATCCTCAGCCTCAGGGGTCCAGGCAAGCTTCTTCTTGCTCCCCTTCCGGCCATCGAACCTGCCCACTTGCAGCATCTTGTGCAGCGGCCCCAACAGTTCTGCATACATTCGGACATAGCCCGAATAGTAGTAGCAGAACCCCATGAAGGATCGGAGTTCGCTGATGGTCTGGGGCTTCTCCCAGTGGTGTAGGGACGCCAGTTTCCCAGGCATGGGACAGCGTTGCCCGTGACCAACCACGTGACCCGCGAACTCCACTTCCTTCACGAAGAGTGAGGCTTTGGTGGGCTTGCACACCATGTTGTGCTTGTCCAGCTCGCTGAGCACTCGGCGCAGATCCTTCTCATGCGCTTCGATGAGCTTGTCCTCAGTCATGTTCTCCGTGCCGGATCCGATGATGATGTCATCCACGAAGGGGTCGGCACAGTCCCGGACAGGACCGAGTAGGTCCTCCATCATGCGCTGGAAAGCGGCGTTGCCATTTTTTACGCCCATGGGCACCACTTTCCACTGCATGGGCCCCAACCGCGTCGACATCGCTATGCAGGGCCTGGAGTCTGGGTGTAGCGGCATCTGGTGATAACCGTGTTTCAGGTCCAACACCGTGAAAATCCGCTTTTTCTGCTGTTTTTGGAGGACGGAGTCGATCAGGGGAAGCGAGTACGAGTCGTGCTCGGTCTGCTCGTTCAAGCCTCTGTAATCAACCACCAACCTCCACTCGCCCTTCTCCTTCTTGGGCACGATGAAGGCTGGGCTGGCCCACTCACTGTCGGAGGGTTCGATCCATCCCTGCTCAATGAACTCGGCGGACAGCTTCTCCATGGCCTCGGCTCGATCGCCCTGAAGTTGGTACTCCCGATGACGATAGATCTTGGGGTTCGGCTTCAGCTTGATCCTCGCTGTGCCAAACCTCCCACGATCGGGAGGATTCTTGTTGGCGACGCCACTGAATAGCCGCGGATAGGCATTGATCAGCCTCTCCTTCAGCTCGGCGACCTTCGGGTTCTCCTGAGCCTCTTCAGCCGCTTGCTTTGGTATCGATACAACCGACCGCACTGCGGTATAGGCCTCTTCTGGGTCCGAGTCCGACTTCTCTTCGTCCGATATGCCGTCTTCATCGTCGTGGGTCGCGATTCCCACCGATAATCTTCGAAAATTTGCGGCCTTGGGCTGCTGCTCGTCGCTACCGGTTCCCACTCTTGGAAAACCCCACGTTGGTGGGTCCGACCCAACCGGACCATCGTATTGGTCCGCGATGTGATCCATGACCCTCGCCACGAACTCATCCTTCTCGTACTTGCCGGTGACCAACATCTTGTCATCCCACCAATGCAGAGATGTGACCATGGCACGCCTCTTCTTGACTGCCACACGGTCGTGCATCCCCATCCGCATGTACTTGACGACGTCGTCGATCTCGGCGTGGGACAGGACGTCAATGCCATCAATAAGCTGATCTGTCCCCTCCTTGGGCTCAAACATGACCTTCATGGGCACCGCCTCCACCCTACGGATGAATGCTTCATCACCCGTGGGCTGGGCTTGCGCCCCATCCACCAGGAAAGCCTTGGTACCCCACGCTTGACCCGGTGAGGGCATTGATACACCCTTGGCGTCGATGAACAACTCCTCCTCTGGCCCGAATGACATCTCGTTCAGGGTGATGGAGTCCAGCGTCGACTTGAGACCCTCCAGCGGACATGGGGTGGATCCTATGCCGGTTATGACCAGGATCCCCTTCGCCCTATCCGCGATGATCTTCTCCACCGTACGTCTGGTATTGTCCAGGGAGCCATGCCAATACATGGGCCCCCACTCCTTCAAACCCCAATGCCTGAGCCAGGCTGAGTCTCCTCGATGCCAATGCCTCCTACACTTCCGCAAAAGTGGGGCATCCCGGGAAGCGAAGACGTCCGTCTCGGGCGCTTCGGCTCCCAGCGTCTGGATCATCCTGTCATACACCTGCGGCGCCATTCCATACTCCGTGAGCTGAACGCCGCGGTCTCCTCCGGACTTGGCATCCACAGCTTGCACCGCTCGGATGATCCGATCCTCTTCCTCAGCACTCCATTGGGATGATCCGCATGCATAGTCCGTGGACAGCCATGTGAGGCATTCATCATCCTCCCGGACCAGCGTTGCACGATGGGGAAGGGCTCCAATGGCGTTCGCCACCATGAAGTCATACCCCATGATCATATCCCAATCGGTAATGTCGGCCACATAGAAGTTCCCGGATAGAGTGCTTCTCTTCGCCTGATCAAGGCGGTTCAAGCGCTCATGCTCCCAGAATTCCATACTGATAGTGGCCTCATGGGTGCCACCACCCATAATCTCACCATTGGCGACCTTCACGCGGACCGGTCTCCGGCTGGGCTGCAGGAATTCCTCCTTGAACAACCCTCTCTGGACCAGGCTCACCTGGGCACCCGTATCCACCAACACATCCACCACCTTCTCCTCTCGTCCGCACCGTACTCGCACTTTCAAGTGCAACTGCCGCTCGTCGCCATGAGGTGTATGGACGACTCTCACGGCATGCAACTCTAGCACGTCCGGGTGCATCAGGACTTCAAGGGTATGGTCACGGATGGTGTAGATCTTGGGTTGGTCCTGCCCGTCCACGGGGCTCTCCGTGGTCGCTCCTTCCTTGTTGCCCTGTCCCGTACCCCCATGTACTTCCCTTGGCAGGGCGCTCCAGGGGTTGGGAGTGGCGAAACTCAGTGGTTTTGGCTCGTCTGGAGCCTTCTTCGGCACCCGCTGTGCCTTCGCTTTCTCTGGGATTCCACTGATTTTCGGAGGAGAGACCTCCGAGGTCCCACTCCCGTTGGGGCTCCTCTAGACTAGGCTTCCCGCAGCCCCTTCCGGCTGCGATCCGCTAAGACTTTGTCCACCACGTTGCTGGGCTTTGAGTTCCTCCAACGTCCTCAACATGTCCTCAGCAACCTCCTAGATGGACCTCACTCGTCGGTCTTGGCCAGGTCCACCACCATAGCCTCTTCCTCCGCCTTTTCCTTGGCCTTTGCCTTGGCCTTTTCCCCCATCTCCGCCCTTCGCCTTCCAATCGGAAATCCGCTGCTCCTTGGGCTTCCTCTCGGGTTGGGCGGCGAAGTAGGCCTTCTTGTCCGCCTCATACACCTTGCACTGACGGTGGTCGTGTGCATGGTTGTTTCCCTTGCCGTAACAGACCCAGCACCCGTCGTGCTGAGACCTGTACTCCCGGAACAAGAGCGGTGGGTTCCCGATCCTCCTTGGCTCTTTGCCCCGGGGTCCCACTTGGCTCCATCTGGACCGATCCTGCCCATGGTTCTTCACGTTGTGCGCCACAAACGCGAAGAAATGGGCCGCCTCGTGATCCTCCCGGGACCAGTGGTCTTGGCCACTTCCATTCGATGGTCGTAGACTCGGGCACGAAGATGATGGACTCCCAATAGAGCACACATGTTCTCCCTCCAAGTCCCAATAAACTCCTTTCCACTGTCCGTCAGAAATTCACTGGGAACATCCCAGTTACTCATCCACTGACTTGCAGTCCACTTGGCAGCCATTTCAGAGGTGAGATGCTTCGTGTTGCAAGGGAGGACCTGGATGTAGCCACTGTGGCGGTCTTGAATTAACAAAACCCCATCGATAGGCTTCCTCGTGTGGAGACATTCCTCTTGGATTTGTCCCAACTCGAAGACATCCGCCGTCACCTTGTCGAACAACCTCTCAGGAATTGGTAATCCCTTCAGTAGTCCTTCTGCCTTTTGATTCTTGGGGATGGTCTCCTGACATTGCTTGCATCCTTTGGCCACTCGTTCACAGGCACTCTTGAGGTCCCGTGTGTACACTCTGTGTCGTAGCTCCTGCTCCAGAACACGAGAATGTGTGTGGGCTGTCTCATTCCGATGCCAATGTTTGACATATTGGTCAATCAGACAATCAGGAACGCAAATCTGTCCTTGCCAAAATAACTTGTCGCCTTGGATCTTGAAATCAGACGTCTCTTCAGAGTCGTAAGGCTTGTCCCCTTTCAACTTGTGGTATACAGACCCAAAGAACCTGTCCTCCTTGTACATCTTCGTCCAATCCACATAGAGGAAGGAAGTTTCCTTGTCCTTTTGTTGTGGAGGGAGCGTGGATTTCGACTTGGATCTCGTCGTAGGAAACACATTCAGGAGTGGCAGCAACGACTCAGAGTCAGAGTTAACTCCTGCAGTCTGTTCTGCCTTGGTAATCTCCTTGCATCTGACCAAATCCACCTTCATCCGATTTTTAATCGAACATTGGAGACAATGTTTCTTGATCAGTGCTTGTTCCTCCTTGTCGAACTCGATCACTTCAGCTTTATCCGTCGCTGTCCCATGAAAACTCACTTCAGAGTAAGCCTCTGAGGCTGGGTAGGCCAAGCGACTCAGGGCGTCCGCCACTGTATTGTAGCGACCCGGAATGTAAGTCACATGGAGGTCAAATCTGCTGAGAGTTTCATGCCAACGGCCTCTTCTCCCAGCTGGTCCACAAGGGGTATCCACATGTTCTGTCCTCCAGCTCTCCAGTGACCTGTGGTCAGTCAGTACCTCAACGCGATGGCCCAAGATCCAACCTTCATAACGCCGTAAGGCACAAAGGATTGCGTAGGCTTCTTGTTCCCTCGGACTCCAATTTTGCTGTCTTGTTGTAAGCTTGCGAGACCAGAAAGCCAGAGGATGATGGTGACCTTCGTCATCGACTTGTTCGATCGTAGCACCAATGGCGTAACGACTGGCGTCTGTACGAATAGAAAAAGGTCTTCCATCCAACCACGGAGTCCTTAATGTAACCACATTTGCCAGTGCTTCCTTGAGACCAGTAAAGGCCTCTTCACATTCTGGCGTCCACTTGAGCTTGACTTGAGATCCCTTCTTTCCTTCTATTTTGCCAACCTTGAGTAACTCTGTCAATGGACCAGAGAACTTGGCGTAGAGAGGAAGGAACTCGTGGTAATAATTGCAGCAGCCTAAAAAGGCACGAAGCTGCGTGATGGTTTTAGGCCTTTCCCAGAGCTGCAGGGCAGCCATTTTCCCTGGGGCTGGTCTTCTTGTCCCATCCTCCAAGACAGAGCCACAAAATTCCACACTCTGGAGGAACATTTTGCCCTTCTTGGGTCCACACACGAGCTTCTCTTGTCGAAGGACTTCGAGAACTTTTCGAACTTGTTTTTCGTGCAACTTCAGGCACTCATCAAAATTTTTTCCCAACGGCGTGGCAATCAGAAGGTCGTCAATGTAGATGCTGCAGAATTCTTGTAAATCCAGAGACTTGTGCTTTTGAAATAAAATAGTCTCCATCATCTTCTAGAACATCGACGGCGCATTCTTCAGACCCATCGGCAGTACAGTCCACTGGACAGTGCCACAGGGCGTGCACATTGCCGTCAAATGCCTATCCTCCTTTCGAAGGGGCATCTGATGAAAGCCATGGCGCAAATCCAACACAGTAAAGAGCTTGCCTTTGGCTCTGGCGGCGATCTCCTTCTCGATTAAAGGAAGAGGATGCGCGTCTGGTACCGTGGCGGCATGCAGGGCTCTGTAATCCACCCCTAGACGCCAAGCATCTATGCTGGATTGGTCAGCAGGTGGGTGTTTTGGCACAGTAAATGGTGCTGAACACCACTCAGAACTCATGCAGCCCTCCAACCAACCGAATTCATAGAGATTGCGCTCAATAATCTTTCGCAGGGCATCTGCTTTGGTGCCGTGGAGATAGAATGGAGGTTGTTTGTGAACCTTGGAGCCTTCGATTATCTCAATCCTGGCTTCCCCATTTTCACATCGAATTGGGGGGTTTTTCCACAACTTCCCACTCAGCACGTCATCTTGATAATCTTCGAACACTGCGTCCCTTCTTGCAGATATCTTGTCTCCGTCGACCTGATTCCCACATTTAATCACCGACATTATGTCCACCAATTTGCGAATTGTTGGTCGTGGTCTCATGTTCTTGGCCACTTCATTCCAAACTTCTTCGTCGCATTGTTGGCGGATGAAGCTCACCTGAGCTCGCTCCTCCGTGGGATCCCACCAATGAAAGGGGTCCACGAATGTCTTGAAGGGATGGTCGGACGAATTCAGCTTCATTCCTGTCAATTCAGGCGAGATTCTTGGAGATTTTTTCATCATTCTTGCTTGAAATCTTGACATTTTTGGCTTGATTCTTGTCTGATGGGGACGAATGGTAATGGATGGAGGCGTTCTCTTGAGGGACGCCGATTGTCCTTCCCTCCTTCCGCGACGATACGTCGGGATTCCGCTCTCGATCGTCTTCATCCACCTCAATTTCGTTGATTCTTGAGGAATTTGAGATGACCTCTTCTGTTCCCATTTCACTGTCATCTTGCCAATAATCTCCCAGATTCCCGTCAACTAAGCACGCCAACGTGCTCCACGAACGCTGTGGCAAAGGCTTGCCATTGTCTTCGCAATACAGCTTCACTCCCTTGTGAGGTAGCTCGACAAGGTCGATTGAAATGTCCATAATGTCCTTGAACCACTCTTGTCTTGGCCAATTGGGGACAATTAAAATCGCCTTCGCGCCGGATTGCTTCAGCTTCTGCACCACACGAGGGAATACGTCGAAGGGCGGATTGATCCATAAAGGTTCAGACCAGTCCTCGCTCCAGGCATCGTCGTAGAACTTTGGAAATTTTTTATTCTTCTTGTTTGCAAAGGCATCAACTTGAGGACGAAAATTGTGGTTCCTTTCGAAAGAATCAACCAGAATGTCCCGCCATTTGTCCACCACACGATAGCAAACTGACTTCCACTTCTTGCAGTTCAATGATTCCACCTTTCCTTCGTCGAAATCTTCTTGATTCCCTGTCCATTCCTGCCCATCTTGCTGAATGTGCAGCTTGTTTCTCTCCTTGAATTGGTGGATACTCTTGGTATATGGGTGCAGATAATACAGGTCAGACGGGCCGCTGGTCGACGGATCCTGGAGGAAGCATGTCCTGTGTCCCATGGGCGACACACGGTGAGCGTGAAGCCAAGGTTGACCAAAGAATAAATCATACTTTATACTGGCTTCATAGAATTTTCTAGAAAACCACTCCTCCGTGACCGTCTCTTCCACGCTCCAGACAGATTGTTTCACCAATCTGACCGCCAATTCTGCCTCTCTGCCGCCACCGTCAAGGCGATGTCCGCTGACTCCCTCCAGCTGGACAGGTGTCGAGGACATCTTCGCCTCATCCTCCTGCAGAAAGCCTTTTCTTACCAGATTGACTTCTGAACCATTGTCAATCAGACATCTGGCAAGTTTAACCTTACCATCCGTAGTTCTGACCTGGATCCAGCAGACAAACTGGCGCTGCTTGCCTCGCCGGACAGCGCTGAGGACCCAGGCAGGGTACAGGAGGCCGGGGGAGCGCGCCAGTCGATCACAGCAGCGTCCTTCCACCGCCCCAACTACACTGATGGGCTTTGTTTCCTGCCACTCAACCACAGTGTTGCGATTTGGGTCAAGTTGGCTTCCCTATTGCCATTCTTCTTCTTCGTTCGGCTGTACGTCCTGTACTTGTCCTTCGTCAACCCATTCTTCTCCTGCTTCGACGGCATTGACTCCTTTACCACGTCCACGACCACCAAATGACTTTCCACCACCACCTTTCTTACCTCCTTGGCCGTTGTTGTTGAAGGCGTTGGAATTGGGGTTGGATTCGTTGGATCTGCCCTTGCCTCGACCTCCAGTATCCTTGTTGTTGCCGAAGGTCTTGTTCGCTGGCATCTCCGCGTACAGGGGGTTGCCATTCACCTTGGAATCATCTTGATTCCCGGACTTTCCCTGGCCTTTGCCACCTTTTTCACCAGATTTTCCACCAGATTTGCCACCAGCATCGGTCCATCTTGAGCCACTTGGATCTCCGCCTTGCTGCGAGTAATCTTTTGGTGTCCAGTCTCTGTTCTTTCCTTTGGACTGCCCTTTACCCTTTCCCCTTCCATGCTGGTCAGCATCTCGTGCTCCATCCTGCTGGGGATTTTTGGGAGAATTTCCCTTTCCATCCATTTTGGACTGAATTGTCTTGAGATCTGAGGGCGTCCACCTGTGATCTGCGGTTGTGTGAGTCGCCGCTCGACCTTCTTTTCCAAGGGCAATGCACACAGAGCATCCCTTCTCACCAACGACGTTGACCTTGCCTCCGAAGCCATGTGCATCCTGGGACTTCTGGCGTTCTAAGCTTGCATACTTTTCAAGTTGGTCCCAGATCTGCTCGACTCCATACGAGAAGATCCACGGTCGTACCTTCAAAACTGTTCCCTTATACTTCACTTGTGGCCCTTGAGCCAAAAAATGCCATTTTTCTGCCCAAAACAGTGTTTTTGGGGCCTGAGTGGGCAGTTGTAGGGCCCCCCACCCTATTTGGAGGGTTCTGGAGTCACAAAAACGTGTTTTGCAAGGTTTTGGAGCAGGTTATTGAGTTTTTCGGAGCCGCCATCACCAAAAAAAACCGCATTTTTTACCCCAAAATGGCCAAACAAAATGCCATTTTGTAGCCTAAAACAGTGTTTTTGGGGCCTGAGTGGTCACAGGTAGGGCCCCATACCCTATTTTCAGGGTGCTGGACTCAACAAAAAGTGTTTTGGAAGGTTTTGGAGCAGATAATCAACGGTTTCAGGGCCGCCATCACTAAAAAAAACCGCATTTTTTGGCCAAAAAATGCCATTTTTTTGCCTAGAACAGCATTTTTGGGGCATGAGTGGTCAGTTGTAGGGCCCTATACCCTATTTTGAGTGTGGTGGACTCAGTAAAACGTGTTTTACTGAATCTTGGAGCAACTCATCGAGTGTTTGGAGCCACCATCACCAAATAACCGTATTTCTTGCCAAAAACAAACATGTATGGTTTGAGCTATACAAAAGCTGCTATTCGCAACTAGGTGGTGAATGTCATATTTCTCGGATACGGCCGATTTTAGATGGAATCAAGCCTGCATTGTCAATCTAGGGGCTGGAAAATTTCCAATTTGGAGGCCGGGGGGGGGGGCTAACTCTGGAAAATATGCTCTTTACGGTATAATTTGACAAAAAAAGTAGTATTTCTGACTGTAGCTGGTTTTGGGACTTTTGGACCCCATAAAATCCTAGGTGAGTGTGCTAGGTATGTCTGTATGTGTCTCACTTCTCTCCCTGTGGTGGCTCCCGGAGACCTGGCTTTGCTGACGTCCGACCGAAGGTCCTAATCAGGTACTATTACCACTCCTATGGCGCCCAGTCTCTGTGCTGGCGCCTATCCTTGGGGAAAGACGGCAAAAGCCCTACCTACTAGAGGGGAGGGGTGGCCAAGTGTGCTAAGGGCATACAAAACGCCCATTTTTCTAACAGCCAAAAGCTAATGCACTCCCCTGCCCACGTGGAAAAGCACGCAGGACAGGAGACCCCACTACACTACACTCACTAACGCCAGCATCGGCCTTCGAAGCCAGGGTGAGCACTCAGCACTTACACTCATCACCTGCCAGGCCTGCTGACCCTAACGCCTACACGCACTACTGGGCGTTCATCTCAAAGAGGTCTCCGGCCCTACTGACCCTCCTGTGAAAGGGTAAGAGAACACAGCGCTACTAAGCAGCTTTGGCCTAACAGGGACGCCACTACGCGTTTCCCCGTCAGGGCTGGGAGGGAAGGAGTGCTCAGTTTGCGTGCACAGCGTGTATGTCGAAGAGGTCGGACTGCACTCGCCACTCCTGGCTGAGTTGCAGTTTGTTGATTGTGTGAGCAGCGCCCGTTTTAGCTTGGGCAGAAAAATTCAAAGTCGCCGAAGGCAACTGCAGCTGCACCAATCAACCTGCTCACCTGTAGAGCAAAGGCGGATGGACCTGGCAAGTGGCGGAGGAACCAAGACAGCCTCCACGTATTATACGCTTCTCAGGCTGCCCTATAATACACTCTCCACTTACCAGGTTACAAGCAAGCAAGCTTAATGAAATCCACCCGTTCTGTTAAAGAACTTAGGATGGTGTAGGAGCACGTATGTGTGGGCTTCCAATACACGGAGGTTTTAAGGGGGCAAAGCGCCACGAGGTGCACATCCAAAAAATGAATATCCGACACCCTATCCGTCACCTCGAAAGACCATGGGAGATTCGGGGGATAGATCACATCCAGGTGTTGTTTCACCACCGTGTGGGAAGAGCGGTGCAGGATAAGTCCATGGTCTAAGAAACAGAAGAGCAAACAATCACTCGGTAGGCAACCCGCATATTCGTAACTTCTTAAAGTCAGCTGCGCCCATGGAGGCGCTGCGTTCGTGCCCATTGGCCACCCTTGGGCCTGGCGATAGACACCCAGACCCGGAGTCAGGAATACGGTGCGCATATATACAAAATGCAGTAAAGCGAGACCAATGGTGCGGGCATGGCACCGTAACTCGAAGTAAGGGAGGTCACAACCCAATGCATGCATGGCGAACTGATTAACTGGGGTGAAAACAAAATCCAAGAAAGCTAACTCGACCTTAGAGATGTGAAGGGTGGAGCGATCACAATTGTAGAAGACATTCTTCCAATAATTGTAGGTGTGTAGGGTGTGTTCTCACGTGACTCTAGTATACATGGCAGAAAAATCAATCGTAGAGCACTTCCAATCATCATGTGTGTTGGTAGAGAAGTGCTTGCGTAATCTAGACAGCAGGTCATACGAGTCGATGATTGGCGACGCCATGGGGTGGAGGTGGCAGTCCATTTTCAAAAGAATTAAATCAGCAACACCAGGGAGGATGGAGCTCGGGGTAGTCGCCCAACGGAAGAGGCCAACGAGTGGCCTAGAGGAGAAACCACCCTTTGCATCAACGGAGGCACTCTTGTGTGTTTTCACAAGAAGACGGAACTTAGGCATCACCGGTTTGGAATATGAGTCCATGAACGTGCATATAAACTCTCTCAAATGATCGGGATAAAAGTGTAGGAGCCAAGAGGCTACCTTGCACTGCCAGGCGTGTCCTTTGTCAACCCAATCGGTCAAAGAAGAAGGGGGACCAGAACGTTTTATAGTGATTTCAACACTGTGTGTTTGTTGTGCCTCTCCTGCTGCTTGCTGCTGGTGTAGGGTTTTCTGCTGCTTGTTTTTGATGAGGAAAATGTTTCATTTGCTGAAATACAACCAGTCCAGGATAACCCAAGCCAGAGATAAGCAAGTAGAAGAAACTCAGGATCAAAGCATGAAGGGCTGCAGTGTAAAAAGTGAAAGATGTAAGAATATTCACAGAAACTGCAACTCAAGGCAAATCGGATCGCATATTCACAAAGATAGTTGAAATGTTTTGGGAAAAGAGTTGGAAAACTGCCCCATAGTCACTCAATCTCCATGGTGCCATCTCAGGAGATGTGCACTCTTTGTTTTGGGTCTCGTATATGCTGAGGTTGCATGGCATGTGGCGATGAGGTCACTGCCATGTCACATGGGATCTTCCTACTTAGCTAGGCTGACCGGGAATTGAACCCAGGACCTCTCAAAAAGAGGTGCCCGAGCCCCCTAGGGTGCATACCACTAGGATAGCTAAGAATTCATGAGAAAACATATATAAATTTATAGGCTCTGCCCTGGATATGTCAGTTCTCAGTCAACTCTGGAAAAGATGAATAGTTTCACATCGATAGGGGATTAAGGGGTCCACTCCATATCCTGACTTAGTGTTTGGTTCCATGAGTCAAAATGTGTTTTCACCCCTTTTGGTTAGGCCAATACTAAGATAAAAATGCTAGAGTGCTTAATGCATCTCTAATACAACTAGAGTATGCCTCAAGGCATTGGAAAAGCACTTTTTCTTACTCACCCCTTGTGCTGTGGTGGCCACCACTGTCGCATTTTAGGAAAAAGGGTATTTTTCTTGGCCTTTCCTTGGTTTCCACATCTACTTTGAAATACCTATGGCCTCCCTCACACTGGAAAAAGGGGCGCTCACCATGGCTGGCGCCTTTTTTGCTGCTTTGTTGGTGACATTTCCTACAGAAGGCTCAGCGCTCATGGTGCTGCCGCGGTTCCTGTGGCTTGGTTGGGTTAGTTTGGGAGCATGCCAAAAACATGTGCATGTGCATCCCTCCCTCCAAGACGCAGCGCAACATAAACCCAACGCAAGACGCAATATACACACGCGCATGGGTTCTCGTAAACCGGCAGGCGACCTGTGACGTGTCTTAGGGCGAAGGGAGTCGTTAAAAAATTAAATTGCCTCTTGGTGGGGTCTTGGGTTCTGCTCAGTTTCTCCAGGCTGCTGCGTTTTGGCCAGAACACCGCCTACTCAGCGAGGCTGCGCGTGGGAATCTGTACAGACAGGAATGGGAGAATCATGGACGAATCCACGCAAGCGCGAAGCGACAACACCTGAATCCGTCAAATGACGGCCTAGAATTTTCCTAAGACAACACACCTGAGCAGAATCCCATTGTGCATTAAATGCACCTTTTTATGAAATTTATAGTCATCTCTTGATTTTTTAAACCAAGAAATTCCTACGCAGAAAAAGGCGGCACGCAGGAGCGGCTCCTAGCGAAGCGCCGAAAAATACAGAAATAATGAGATTATAAACGTATGTCTCACGTAGACAGGAAAATGCCGAGACAAACATAAACAAATAAACATACAGATTCCACCCACACTGACGGAACGAATCAAAAATCCAAGAATTCCGAAAACAACGAAAGGACTTCAATGAATCAGGTATAAACCTCAGGTGTGCTCGTCTCGTATGCAGCATGCCTAGCCCGTCTCGTGTCTCCATGAACGAGTCTTGTAGCAGCGCTAACAAACGATGGAGGGCTAGATTAGAAAGATTGCAGGTGATTAGAGGTGAGATTAGGGCAAAAACAATGGCCTTCGGTCAGCGAGTGGTTGTCATGGGGGGCTAACGGTCCTGTCCTGCGATGCAATGCGGGGCAACCATGACAACTGCTCGTACACACCAACCTCCCTTTTTTGTAGCACTGATTGGAACATACACACGCGTGCATAAACGCTTGCTTCGCTTGTGTCGCGTTTCTGCTCTCCCTTGCTTTGCTCTCCAGCGGTAGGTAAGGTGAGTAGGCCCAGGAGGGGCCACCCCCTGGTGGAGTTCGTGATCGTGGTATGGATTGATCGGTGGATCGTGATTGTTTGAAAGGTGGACAGTACCCTCGTGCATGCTCGTGTATTACGGACGCATTAAAGGGTAGGCCACGCGAAATGTGCACGGTAAACCTTGTTTAGGTTACCCAGGGGCTCCTCGGTACGTTCTTTAAGGGAACCTGAGGAGTCTCTTAACGCTTCCTTGCTTGACAGGGGTATTTGAGGACAGCGTATTACAGGTCACACTGAGAAGCGTATAATACGTGGAGTGTGGCTTGGTTCCTCAGCCGCAAACACCCCTTCATTGGCCTTTGCTTTACAGGTGGGCAGGTAGGGTGATTGGTGCAGTCCCTTGAGCCGTGCTAAAACATACGGCGCTGATCACACAAACAATTAACTGCGCCTCAGCCAGGAGTGGCGAAGGCAGTTTGACTCCATCGACATCCACGCTGTGCACGCCACCTGTGCACCTCTCCCCTCCAAGCCCTAGCAGGGAAACGTGTTGTGACGTCCCTGTTAGGCCACAGTTGCTTAGCAGCGCTGTGTTCTCTTGTCTTCTTCACAGGAGAGCCGCTAGGGGTCTTGTCTTCATCCTCAACGCCACCCAGTAGAGCGTGCGTGTAGAAGTGGTAGTTCTGAGTAGGGGCTTGAGCCAGTTGCAGAAGTGCTCGCCCACCAGGATGGTGCCACTGTAGGTAGGGTGTGTAGAGTAGTGGTGTCTCCTGTCCCGCGTGCTTTTCCTCGTGGGCAGGGGAGTGCGTCAGCTTTTGGCCTTTAGCAAAAATGGGCGTTTTGTATGCCCTTAGCACACTAGGCCACCCCTCCCCTCTAGTAGGTAGGGCTTTTGCCATCTTCCCCCATGGATAGGCGCCAGCACAGAAATTGGGCGCCATAGGAGTGGTACTAGTAACTGACTAGGACCTTCGGTCCGACATCAGCGAAGCCCGTTGAGTCGGGAGCCACGGCCGGGAGAGAAGTGAGACACACACAGACATACGTAGCACACTTAGGGGTAAGGTTCAGTCCCTAGCTTTAGTCTTGGAGGCAAGCGTCTCAGCGAGCCTCAGCAACTCACCAAGGTTGTTCTGGGACAAGTAGTCAACCAGAACTGAGTTTAGGCGTCCCTCAGGTAGAACAAACGCAGAGAAGGGCTTCCAGGTGGCCTCTTCGACTCCAAACCCTTCCCTGAGGGTGAGGGAGCGCCAACCCTGGCGGTAGCGGTGGCGTAGGACAGACTTCACCAGGTAGAAGCCGTCCTTAGCCATCTCCTCGGCGTTCATGTTGGGGAGGTCCCCTTCAACTTCCATAGGGCTGGCAGCCCCTTGTAAGTCTAGGGCGGTGATCTCCTCGTCGTTAAGCTCCCACTCTTCCCCACAGAGGTCTTCAGGGTCATAGTAGCGCTTCAGATGTTGAGCAGCGCACACCAGGGTCCCCCCTAGACGGGGAGAACACCGCACGGTGATACGGTGTCCATCCACAGATAGAATCTTGTAGGGCCCGAAGTATGGGTCGTCGCTGGTAGAGCGTGGCCGGGCGGGTAGTCGGCTGTGGTGCACCAGCACCCAGTCCCCCTCTTGGTAGGTGGTCGGTACTCGGTGCTTGTTCTTCTTGTTTCACTGACGCTCCCTCACTCTCTGGAGCATAGCCTTGGCCTTGTCCACCTTCGCTTGTTGCTCTTGGACCCATTCACCCAAAGAAGAATGGGTGTCCTCTGGATAGGCGGCATGTAGGAACCACGCCGGGCGCCCTAGGAATGGCTCATGGGGCGAGTAGCCAGTAGCTGAGCTCTTTTGGGAGTTCATCATCAAGGATATGACGGGGAGTAGTCTCACCGGGTCTCTGGTGCGTTCAGTTTTGCACCATATCCTTACCTTCTCCTTGAGGACACGGATCTGTCGCTCACATAGGGGGTGGCTCGTGTGCGAGTAAGGGATCCCTGTAGGCACCTGAACATTGAGGGATCTCAGGACCCTCTTGTACCAGCCGGTATCTGAGCGTATTCGTACGTCCTCATCGGAGTTGATCTCCTTGGGCGCCCCATAGACACAAAACCACTCCTCCAGGAGTATCTTGATAGTCTCCTCCCCGGTAATGTGTTTGGTACATGGGAACACCCTGGTAAACCTGGTCAACCCACAGGTTACCACGAGAACGAAGTCATAGCCCCCGAACTTCGGCATCTCTGTGTAGTCCACGTATAGAACACTGTTAGCACAGTGAGGGATGGGCAGGGTCGAGTAGAGACCTCTGTCCCTGATATCCCCTGGTTTGCAGGACCTGCACGGGCACTTGTCCACGATAGGCTGGAGAGTTTTCCGCAGTTGGTCGTCAGTCCACGTAGTGTGGAACCAATGCTTGAATAGGCTCAAGGTATGGTCAGCACCCACATGACCGCTGGACTCATGGGTCCACTTCAGCAGCGCTGGGACTCTGTCAGAGGTAGCTCTTGTCCCTCTTCCACTGATCTTGGTTGACCAGGAGGGGTTCAAGGCGTTTCCCCAGCCGCTTGTACATATCACCAAACTCCTTCAGGTACTCCGATTGTTGGAGTCCATCCAGGGGGCGTATCATCGTCATGTTGAGGTCCAAGTGGATGTCCATACGGCTGAACGCCTCCTTAGCCAGCGCTTCAGACCGGGCACCAATCAGGGCGTCGAAGTTGTCGCGGCTGATGTAGTCTGCACACTCGTTCCTCACTCCCTGGATATGGTGTACCGTCAGCCGTAGTTGACTGAGGTAGGTCGACCAGCGCCGTAGCTTGGCCTTCTCAGGTGGGGGGCCCTTCTGCAAAGTGCGGACCGGCTCTTGGTCGCACAGCCAGACCACAGGGTTACTCCCCAACAGTCGTGCTTGTGGTGATAGCACTAGCATACCCGCGAGCAATTCCTGCTCATAGGTGGAGTAGTTCCCCCTGGCCTGGTTCCACTTCCAGTTGGCCACCTTGTCTTTGAGCTCGTCAAACGCTTGTTGCTCTTGTGGGCGCCAGCGCCAAGTAGTACTCTTCTTGATCAAGTCCGTCAGAATGGCGCTGGTGTAGGTGAAGTATTTGATATGGCGGCGATAGAAGTTGCACGCCCCAATGAAACTGCGTACATCAGGAAGTCCTTTCTTGGGGTCTTCGTGTCGTACCTTAGCGTCCATCAGGGGTTCGGCCTTAGAGGCCGCTGGGGTCCACCACCCATAGCCAACGTCAAACCCCAGGTACTGCATGGTCTCCTGCATGAACTCACACTTCTCCAGCTTGAGTCGTGTGTGGTTCTCCTGGCAAACCGCAAAGAACTCACCCCAGAGGATTAGGTGGTCCTCCTGGGTATTTGTCCCGAGGCATACATCGTCGATGTGTGCTTCCATCTGGGCCCCACGGGATATAAGTTCCTGCACCTTAGGTCTCCTTCGTAGGATGGACAAGATCTTGTTCATCAGCTCTTGGAATAGAGCGGGCGCATTGGCCACGCCAAATGGCATGACCTTCCACTTGAACACCCTCCCCTGAGGGGTGATGAAGGCTAGTAACTCCTGAGCGTTGGGCGTCAGGTCCACTTGCCAGAATCCACTCCTCTTGTCCGTCTTGGTCTTGTAGCGACAGGAGGCTATCTTCTCAAGGGTAGACTCCATATTAGGAATGGCCCCTGAGTGGTTCAGCGTTTTCTTGTTCAGCTCTCCGTAGTCCACTACCAGCCGTGTGGCTGTAGACCCAGGTTTAGCCACCAGGAAACAGGGGCTGCAGCGTTGGGGGTAGTCCCCGTCCTTTTACTCCAGGACTAGGCCAGGGTCGATACATTCTTGTATCTGTCGCTCAATCTCGTCGGCCTGCTCTTTAGGAGCTGGATAGGGTCTCCTCCGGATCTTGTGACCCACGAACCTGGGTTTCAGCTTGAGGTCCATCTGTACCAGCTTGTCACATGAAGCTCGAGGGGGTAGTTCTCCGAACACCTCCAGATAGGTCCTTATAAGCTTCTGCACCCGCGGGTCCAATAGCTTGATCTTGTCCTCCATGTCCTCTTCAGAGTGTAAGTTGCTTGCCCCCTGAGTAATAGACGTCGGGAGGTGATCCTCCACCGACTCTTCGCCCTTGGTAGTATCCTTCAACCCTTGGTAGGCGTATAGTAGGTCTCGTTCAACCATCTCAGATGGACGATGGCAACATAGGCATGCTCGCGGGGTTTCACATACACATTCCTCCGAGAGGTCGTCCTCCTCTGGGGTCCTCACATGGGCACCCCACTCGCTCTTCATGAGCTTAAGATCTACCTCCCTTTGCCAGGTGGTGATGTTCTGTTCGAGGTCCTCCTTCAATTGGGATAGATCTCCCATACGTCCTTGCTTCAGTGGCCATGAGCTGCGGGTAGGCTTAGCGTAGCATAGCTTTTTCGCCACCAACTTCCTCTTGGAGTCCACATACTCCCTTAGCCTGGATCGAGGGTCCAGCTCTTCGTCCACGGGGTCTTCCACCCTCATGGAGAGTAGGGGTTCCAGTGGGGCGGCGTACTCGGCGTTCTCCACTTCCTCCACACAGGTCTGCACGAAGAAGGTGTCGTGCTCAGTTTCGTCATCTGAGTGGATAGAGCTCGGTAGCTCGGATAGTCCACACTCAGAGACTCCATCATGAACAGGTACATGGCAGGGAGAGTTGGGGGCGTTGGTGTTAGTCACGACGTATTCATCTCCTCCGGGTGTAGTCTCAATAGCATCTTGAGGTCATAGTCGATCCTTCAAGTCACCCAAGGCGAGTCCATCGCTTTCTCGTTGTAGAGCCTGGACCAGAGTCGGGTCTAGATACTCCCAGGGGATGGAGGTAAGACCTCCGTCCACCACGCTGAGCATACTCCCCCATCCGGGTTTCCCAATAGGCGTCTTACGCCCCAGAGGCACGTAGATGGCCTCATCAGGTAACCGAACAGAGCTGATAGTCAGCCTGTCAAGGAGTTTTTGCCAGTACTCGTTGCCCCCATGGCCCCCCCATCAGGGGAACACAGGACCATACGGGAACGTTCCAAGGCCACCTTGGTCAGGACCCTCCCCAGTTCACTGAACCTGGGGTTCCCGTAGGCCATCCCGAAAGAGGGCCAGTAAAATCTGTAGCTGCAGTTCTTCCCCTTGCTGCAGTAAAGGTCCAGTACATGCTGCTTGTCGCTGGCGAAGAACTCCAGCCTCAGGTCTTCTCTAGAGTAACCCAACTCCTTCAGACCTTGGTCTAGGACTTCCCCCAATAGTTGATAGTCCTCAGTTTTGGAGGCCGCCAGCATGTTCGAGGGCTCCTCCTTCGATATCCTTAGGTAGCTCGAGGTATGTTCCGACTGCTCCAGTGGCACAGACTCTCTGCCACTGCCGTGGTCCACGTAGAGGAGGTATGGCGCTTGCAGCGTCAGGGATTGTATCTGGGTGTGCTGCACGAAGAAGTCAGTCCCGAATACAAAGTCGAAGGCCTCAGTGTCCATCACATAGAACCGATGGGCGATAGTCCGGGAGCCCATAGGTACCTCCACTTCACAGTCCCCGCAGCTGTGCACCACATGTCCATCCCCCATTCGTATAGCCGCGGTGGTCATGGTGTTCTTCAGGCTCCCACAAGGTAAGATTTTCTTGGCCACTATAGACATGGTGGCACCAGTATCCAATGACCCGAGGTATTCACGTCCCCCTAGTCGGATACGTACCCAAAACACCAGGTCCTGGGCGCCACCGGAGCGTCCCTGTCAGAACTCCGCGGGACAGGTCACCTCTAACCCCTTGTTTCGCAGCTTGCGGGCCATCCTCATGAAACGGCTTCTCTTCTAGCGTTGCCGTCATCACCGCCTTCATGCTCACGCTTAGCCCCTTGTCCTTGCTTGGCCTGCGTTTGTGAGCGTGTGGTCGGACCAGACTGCCCCCCAGAGGGCTCGGAGTTCCCCCCTGGATTAGGGTTGGGGTTGCCTCTGTTCTTGTCCGGGTTCTTGTTGTCCTTGTCTGGCTGGCGGTTAACGCCTCCTCCTCGTCCACCTTGACTCTTGTCTTGCCCTTGTGCAAGTCCTTTCGACTTGCCCTTGCCGGAGTTGTTGCCTTTGCCTTTGCCTCCACCTTTGCCAGAGCCTTTGCCAGGATCCTCACCCTTCAGCTTCGCCGACAGGCGGTGCTTGTGGTAGCACTCATCCTCGTAGTGCTTCCTCTTCCCACAGAAGGCACAGGTGATAGTACACCTGTAGTGATCCGGCAGCTGCTTCTTGGCGCCGGTGTTCGTCTCCTGCTTCTTCCCTTGGACTCTGAAGCAGTCTCGCTGCTCGCAGTCAGGGGCGTGCTGCAGGTGGCCCCGCTCGTCTCTGGCATCACACCAGAAGAGCTCCTTGACGTTTTCCATGATATGGGCGTGTTTCGGGGAAGTCCCCTGCCGATGTCTGGATCCTTGGTACCCTTTGCCATGGCTTCCAGCGCCTCCACTCCCAGGATGGTAGTTGTTCAGGTGCTGGTCGCTTTCTTTCTCCAACGCCAGCTCCAGGAGTAGTACACATAGATCCTCGTAGTGGAGGGCTCTAGCCTTGCGCTCTGCCGTTGAACGGCACTCGTCCCACAGCTCTCGAGGGAGCTTAGCCACCAACCAGAAAAGCAGGTCGTCGCTGCTGTGGGAACCGGGCGTCAATCGTCCAGCCCAGTGATCCAGGTCAGCCAATAGCTCAGAGACCCTGCCAGGTTTGGAGTTGTTGGGCAGCATGGGCAGGTTCTGGATCTCGGCCCTGATGAAGAGGTCGGTTTCATAGGTCGGGTACTGCCTCTCCAAGGCAACCAATGAAGCGGTATGGGGTGCTTCACCCATACCCGCTGCACAGCCTGTGGCGCTCTTCGCCAGGGTGGATCAGGAATTTTCCTGTTGATGTTACGGCATCTTGATTTCTGTGGGATTTCTGTAAAATACCCCAGAAATCGTCTTTTTCGTCATTTTTGGGCTGGCGACGACAGTCGTCGCCTGCGCGACGCAGCCCCAGATCGAGGATTTATTTCTCGATTTCTAAAGATTTTAGGCAATTTTATTATTGTTTTATCGTTTTTAGAACTAAAAGATTATAGCGTGACCTTTTTCGCGGCGTTCCGCGAAGGTCAATTTTTGCGAAAAAAGTCACGTTCACGCATTTTTCAAAAAATCCTGAGGCGATCCCAGGAATCGCCCAGACGCCCATGGCGTAGCCCAACAGTGGGCCTTTTCATATGTAGGTTGAATTGGCACAGAAACGCGTCGTGTCGGCTACGCGACGCGTTGGGGGGAGACACGGGAAATGAGTGTTTTTGACTCAAAAATGACTATATTTCGTTGTTTTTCGCCCAAAAACCACTGTTTGGCCCAGTTTGGGCAGGATCTCAGTGGAGATCCTGATGGCGACGCCTCGTAGCCGTCAGATCTTCTGATGGCGGCGACGCCGTGGCCTTCATTTCGTCTTTTTTTTATGCTATTTTATAGTATAGAATTGTTACTTGTACATATTACTTGTCTACATGTTTTCTTTGTCTACATATACCTTCATCTCCTTGCCCAAGACGCCAGATTGTGTCATGGCCGAGGCAAGGATCACAGAATTCTTTGGACAATCCTGAATTCGAGAGGAAGCCTTGGATTTCATGGGTTTGGGGGTTTGAGGTCGTGCATGCGAAGGGAAGCTTCGAGTTTGCCCTCCCCCCAAATGCTTCAAAACAATTCTGCCGACGCCAAGGCCACCAAGGCGGTGTGACGGCCTGCGGACGGCGACGACGCCCAGACTGCAGGAGTACGGCATCCACGCTGGGAAACTGCAGGAGCTACGGTCCAGGGCATCAACATGATGAAGGAGGAATTCCTTGACTCCTACGATGGGTATGACCTTGGCTTCCCCATGGACCGACCCAATGGAGCCCCCAAGTCTATAAATAACCTCTGGGCGACGACCACAGCGACGACGACGCCAGGTACCGAACCGCACAAGCAGACGCGTTAATTCGTCGCCTTGGGTTGGTTGACCCTTTGGGAGGTCCCACCCTAAATCGGCGTGGGGCGCCTTGGGTAGGAAATGACCCGAAAGCCCCCAAATTAGGCGCGTTAATTCGTCGCTCTGGGTTGGGAATCGACCCTAAAAGGCACGAGGAATTCGTCGCCTTGGGCAGGAAATGGCCCTAAATTCAGGCGCGAGGAATTCGTTGCCTTGGGTTTGACCCTAAATAATTTTTTTTTGAATTTATTGAATTATGATGTTTCCATGCCCATGGAGAAAAAGGGCCCGTATGTGCGCCTAAGCGCCATCAGTCAGGGCGGAAGGCCCTGCAGCGCCTCTGTTCATGTAACTACAGGCCACAAGGAGTGCCAGGGACCAGTGTGGACGCCTGGGGGGCAATTGCCCTATGAATATATCAAGATCAAAAAAAAAATAAACATGTATGTGGCATGTAAATTACTTACGAAGCCCCCCCCCCCACTGTTCTGATGAATCAGTTTTGAAACCAGGGCAGTACAGGGGTCAGAGCGCCTCCTTGGCCTTGCCTTCCTTTGGATATAGGCAAGGCTTCTAAGGAGGGGGGTGAAGCGGTATGGGGTGCTTCACCCATACCCGCTGCACAGCCTGTGGCGCTCTTCGCCAGGCTGGATCAGGAATTTTCCTGTTGATGTTACGGCATCTTGATTTCTGTGGGATTTCTGTAAAATACCCCAGAAATCGTCTTCTTTGTCATTTTTGGGCTGGCGACGACGGTCGTCGCCTGCGCGACGCAGCCCCAGATCGAGGATTTATTTCTCGATTTCTAAAGATTTTAGGCAATTTTATTATTGTTTTATCGTTTTTAGAACTAAAAAGTTGTAGCGTGACCTTTTTCGCGGCGTTCCGCGAAGGTCAATTTTTGCGAAAAAAGTCACGTTCACGCATTTTTCAAAAAATCCTGAGGCGATCCCAGGAATCGCCCAGACGCCCATGGCGTAGCCCAACAGTGGGCCTTTTCATATGTAGGTTGAATTGGCACAGAAACGCGTCGTGTCGGCTACGCGACGCGTTGGGGGGAGTCACGGGAAATGAGTGTTTTTGACTCAAAAATCACTATATTTCGTTGTTTTTCGCCCAAAAACCACTGTTTGGCCCAGTTTGGGCAGGATCTCAGTGGAGATCCTGATGGCGACGCCTCGTAGCCGTCAGATTTTCTGATGGCGGCGACGCCGTCGCCTTCATTTGGTCTTCCTTTTTATGCTATTTTATAGTATAGAATTGTTACTTGTACATATTACTTGTCTACATGTTTTTTTTGTCTACATATACCTTCATCTCCTTGCCCAGGACGCCAGATTGTGTCATGGCCGAGGCAAGGATCACAGAATTCTTTGGACAATCCTGAATTCGAGAGGAAGTCTTGGATTTCATGGGTTTGGGGGTTTGAGGTCGTGCATGCGAAGGGAAGCTTCGAGGTTGCCCTCCCCCCAAATGCTTCACCAACACATCGGCAAAGGCGGCGGACTTAGTCACGATCTGTCTGACCTGCTTCTCCAGGTACTTGGTCTTGCAACACTGCAGGAGCAGATCGCACTTGACCCGTCCACTAGCGTGGGTTTGGCTGGTCAATCGGAGAAACCGTCCAAAATTCTCAGCGAACTCGCTGAGGTCCTTGCCTGTGAACTCAGGCAGGTTCACCACGATCTTGGAGGTGGCAATAGCCTTAGCCTCCTGAGACCTGCATCCCTCAGGGTGTCGGGTCTTCCTCTCCTTTTTTTTTTTTTTGAATGTTCTTAACCGCATCAACTTGTTCTGGGGCTGACGTCCCCCAATGAAAGTATTTACATCAACATATAAAGATATGTACACGGCTGCTCTGATGGTTGGGTTAGATGAACGCTGATTTACCCTGAGGGGAAGGGGGGGGGGTTCCGGAAGGGGCGGAGGGCTGAAGGGGTCGAGAGGAGGAGACAGAAAATCGCTGGATGGGCGGAAAAAATTCCGGATGTCCCGGGAGGCGTTGGAGTGGGGGGGGGCAGGGGCAGACGGGCCTGGGCACCTAGTAAGGGTGGGCCTTGAGGGGAGAGGTAGGCGTGTTTGACGGTAGCGTGCCTTGGAGCTTGGGGGTGGGAGGGGAGAGCGGTCTTGGCGCGCTTTGGGGGCGCCCAAACGATTGTGGCCTGGTGGGTTTGTGGTGATCGATGGCGTTTTTGTGGTGGCCGTGGGCGTGAGTGCTGAGGAGGGCGGGGAATGGCCGAGGGGGGGAGGGGGGGCGTGGTGCGGATGCGCGGCTGGACGGGCGTTTGGAATTTTTCGGCGCGCGGCGCGCGGTTGGTTGTGCTCTGGCTGACGCCGGCTTGGACGGTTTTTTTAAGGCGTGTTTAGGGAGAGGTGGGGGGTGCTGGTATACGGGGCGGGTCCGAGGGGGCATGTGGACGGAGGTACTGAACGCACCGTGCGAAACCGAGAAGGGGTTGAGAGGGTCGGAGGGGTGCGCCCAAAGTATTGGGTCCCAAGGGAGAGGATTCGAACATAGCCAATCATGTGCTTGGTGGACAGCCTTGTCCAGGTGCTTCACGCGTTCCTCCAGGGCTAGGCCAAGCATGGCTCTGTGCTCGGCGCGGGTGGAGCCCGGGATCGGCTTGGAGAGGCAGGACCATAGGGATTTTGGTACCAGAGTTCTCATGAAGTTCCTGCGGTCCGCTTTTGAGGGTCCAGAGAGCCACCAGTGCAGGACAATGGGGCTGAAAAGGGTTCCCCAGGAGGAGACGTATGCCTGGACGTGCTGGTCCAACGCTTTGCAGAAGGCCAGGCATGATACAGGGTCGAAAGGATGGTGCTGTCCGCACCTGGAACAGTGGTAGTCGTGGAGCATATTTCTCCACTGGTACCCGTGCACATTGTAGCACCCAGACGCCAGTTTGAAAAACAGGGACGAAAACCAGGAAGTTTTGTTGTACAGGCTGAAGCTGGGGCCGACCGCTATGTTGCTATGGGAATGCCGCGGCAATAGGTGGCGGAATTGCTGTACCTTAAACTTGTGGAGGACAGGCAGGTGGTGTACCGCCACTGAGCCCAGTGGGGGGGGGGGGAGGAGGTCCGGGGTAAAAATCAGGCTGTGAGCTGCCCATTTAGAAAAATGGTCGCAGATTTCGTTGCCAATAAAATTGGCGTGACCTTTAATCCACATGATGTGGAGGGGGTTGGTAATGAGACGCAGGGCGCTGTGTACGGCGACGGTCCATGTGTCGTCTTGGAACGGGCTGGGCCTACGGACTTGGCATTTCTGGAGGGTGGACACCACCTGTTCGTTGTCAATCAACAAGCAGGCTTCGTATTGGGAAAGTTTCCTGTGGATCCAGCGAATGGCTGCTACCGCTCCCCAGAACTCCGAACCCAGAGAAGAGGGATGCGGTGAGGATAGGCACAGGACTCTGGTTGTACCGTTGGGTAGAAAGGCCGTGATGGCGGCCGCATGGCCGGACTCACCGGAGGAGCCATCGGAATATAGCCACACCCGCTGTAGGCCGGGAGTCGGCGGCCGGGTTAGTGTCTCCGCAGCATCGTGGCATCCCCACTCGTAGAGAGACTTCTTCTCTAGGTAGTGTTGTGCCTGCAGAGCGAACAGATGGCCGTGTTGGCTGATTCCCAGTGCGTGTGCGTTGTGCGGTGGCGCTGGGGGTTCGGGGATGGTCTCTTGAGGGCGCAAAAATTCAGGGACTAGCTGGAAGTGAGAGGGGCAGGAGTAATCCAGGACGGCGTGGCATGGCATGTGCATGGTGTAGGACGTGTGGGTATCCACCGAGTAGACCCCGTCGTGGAACGAGACGTTGGCCCATTTGGAGGTGGCCTCGGTCACTCTTCCTGTGGCCTGTCCTGACTTGAACCTAACGGTTAGCTGGGTACCAGGCGTTAGATCCCGAATAGCAGTGGGTCTCCACGGGCCTATGCTGTGGAAAGATATGCCAAGGGCATGGATGGAGTCCATAAAAGAGTATTGCACCGGGTCCGAGGCCCTCTGGTTCGAGCTAAGTAAAGACTGGACGTACAGGGGGCCAACTGACTTTGGGGCAAGGCCGCAAAGGGCCCGAAGTCCATAGTTCACTGTGGCAACGTGGACGCTGTGCGGTAGGAACTTCATTCCCAACCCTCCCTTTGGGCGAGCCGCGAAACGGTCTTTGGGGGAGACTAGACGTGTGATGCTGCAAGACGCGACTCCCGCCCAGATAAGTGCCTGAAGCTTCTCGAGCTGGTTGAGGGAAAGAGAGTGGGTGATTAAGTGGTAGGCGAGTGCTGGGACCAGCTGAGAGTTCGTCAGTCGGACCTTCTCACTAAGTGTAAGAGGCAAGGGAGAGAGCCGGGCAAAATAACTCTGGATTTCCGCCTTGAGCATGTGAAACAGGCCCTTTGCCTGGTGGCAAGCAAAAAGATAAACCCCCAGGTATTTATAGCATGTGTGCGGGCGACCCGTTTTTTCGTTGTACGTGTTGAACTCCGAGCCCCTGGGTGTCAGAAACTCTTTTTGGGGGGCTGTGCCATTCGCGGGGACTTCGGTCTTAGACACATTCATGTCCAGTCCCCAGTCCCTGGCTGGCCCATCGAAGTAGTTGAGGCTGTTTTGGACGTAGTTGACGTCCTCACTTCTGATCAGGATGTCGTTGATGTAGGCGTGGTGGCTAGTGCGGGCATTTGCCCGGGGGGGGGGGGCACAGTGGCGAAAAAATGGTGGAAGAGGGAGTTGAGATAGAGAATGAAGAGTAGGGGGGAGAGGGGACATCTTTGTTGGAGGCCCCTGGTTCCGAGGTATGCGTGGGGAGTGCGGCCATTGATGATGGGGCTGTCTTGAGGGAAGGAGTATAGTTGCTTTATGAGAGAAATTGTGGAAGCAGAAAAATTGGCCCGTTCGAGGACGGTCCAGAGTGTGCCATGAGGCACTGAATTAAAGGCTTTTTTGAAATCGATGAACAGCGAGTAGCTCTTCTTCGATTTTGCATAAAGGGCTTTGAGGTGATACAGATGATCAGCGCATTGGTGGCCGGGAAGGCCACCGTGCTGGATTTCTGAAATGATGTCGTGTGCAAAAGCCTGAGCGCGCAGGTGTTTGCAGGCAAAAGTGGCCAAGAGTTTGTAAATACAGTTTAAGAGGGCAATAGGACGGTAGTTTGAAGGGGAGAAAGAGTCGCCTTTTTTATAAAGCAAACATATTTTTGCGCATAGCCAGTGCGGCGGCAGCGGCGAGTGGGGGAAGCGGTTTAAAATGGAGTGGAAAAAACGTTGAATGGGTTCCGGACAGAGGGCCAGGACGTAGTTGTTTGTTTTGTCCGGCCCCCCGGCTTTTGATGGCTTACTGTGCTTTAAGTGGTTCTGGAACTCCTGCCAGGTCACAGGAGGTATGTGGTCGTTCTTGGCGGAAAAGGGGCATGTGGGGGAGTGGGACAGGACCTCGTCGACGAAGTCCTCGGGGGGGGGCGTAATCTGGATGCCCTCCAAGATAAAGCAGGGTGTCCCCGAAAACTTTAGCTACATCCGCCGGGTCACTCAGGAGCTCTTTGGTGGCTGGATCTCTGACTACGAGAGGCTCTAGGTCTTTAGGGCAGAGGGTGCGAGCAACTGTGGTTTTCATCTGGACCCCTCGGACCAGACTACTGTGAAGCTTTCTCTTTGCTTTGGTTTCGTCCGAGGACCGTAGGGTGTTTACCACTGACTGAACTTCCGCAATGTGCTCGGGAAATGCTGGGGAAGAAGGAGGCGGGAGTGAGCGTAATAATTTCCTGAGCTTGCCGTAGCCCTCTTGGTCCTTGCGCTGCGGCTTCGGACGCGTGATTTTGTGGTACGCAGACCCAACCTGCATAAGGAGAGAATCAGTGGCGGCGATGACCTCTTCCAATGGGGCCCTGGCAGGGGCGTCCTGGAGGTCCCGGCACCAGTCGGAGATGAGCCGTATGCTGTTGGAGAATTGTTGCTTTTCGTCACTAGAAAGCTTCCGAAAAATGCAAGGGGGGAGTGGGGCCTGAGACAAAAGGATCGGGGAGGGGCACTGGAAGACCGCGACCACTGGGTGGTGGTCAGAGATTGTGTAGTCGGTGAGGACCGAGGCATCCAGAAGGGGAAAGTGCGATACCAGGCGAGGGGACGCAAAGATGTAATCCAGCCTTGCTTCGCTGTCCCAGCGGTCGCTTGCGTAGCGGCTGTACTGCCTGAGGGAGGGGTGCTCTGACCTGAAAGTGTCCACCAACCTAGATGGGAGGTACTCCACTTCCTCTGTGAGCCAGTGCCACTCATGTAGATCGACCAAGCTGTGCTGGTCAAGTTCGGGATCCAGAACGCAGTTAAAATCACCCCCCAGGATGTGATTGGGATGATCGTGGAAATAAGAAGCAAGAACTCGCTGTATAGTGTCGCGGTACGGAGCTGGGGCCCCCGTGCGCACCGGGGGGGAGTAAACTGAGAAGACGTGTAAGGGAGTTGCCTCCGGTAGGGATATTTTGGCACCACAGATAAGGCCGTCGCTGTCTCTGGGCGGGACACAGCTGGTATATCTCGCGATGCGCGGACCTGCAATGACCGACACCCCGTGTCTGTGGCCGCAGACATTTGAGAAGACCTTAGCGCGGTCATTGCCGAAGGCGTACCGCTGTGGGAGGAGAGGGGGAGAGTTGAGCTCCTGAAGGAGTATAATGTCATACCCCCCGTTTAGGAAGTGCAAGATTGCCGCGCGTGTGTTCTGGCTCTTTGCTGTGTTGAAGGACACGACACGGATGGCCGGGACGGAGGGAAGAGAAGGGGGGGAGGGGCGCAAGCGTTTAGGTTTGAAGGGCTTGTGAACTTGAGGGGGAGGGGGGAAGGAGGGTGTCCGAATGGAGGAATAGCGGGCACCCAGTGGGGAGTCCGGTGTCAGAAGCGTTGGTATGTGGGCAGGGTCCTCATTCTGTATTGAGGGGTCGGGTTCGCACTGTTCTAGTGCAGAAATCCGAGAGTGAAGTGCTTGTGCGTATGCTTTGGGCGAATGGCGTAAGGCCGTATCACAGGCAGTGCGAAGAGAGGGGTGTATAGCCAGGTCTGTGGAGACACTTGTGTCTGGGACCAATATTCTCGGATTGATGTGTGCTTGCTCGGCAGGGAGAATCTCCGCGATGCGAGAGACGGTGGCGGTGAGGGAGGCACCGTGCACGCCCACGCGGGCGAGGACCTCTTGACACCGTCTCATGTTACTGCTACTGCGGTGGCACCGACGGGCGGAAGGGGGGCAGAAAGAATATGGCGACGGGTAGCATTCGGTAGACTCATCAGAGCTTCCCTCAAGGGGGACCGCAGGATTTTGTGGTCTGGTACACAGTGAGCACAGATCAGCCCGGTCAGGGCATACCTGGCGGTCACAGGGGTTAAGGAATTCATGTTACGTACAAGGGGAGTGGCAGAGCGATGGCCTTGCCATGCCTGAGAACACGCAATAATGGTGATGGAGGGTATCTGGGGTCTCAAAGCGAAGACCACGTCTCGTGTGCACAGAAGGGTGACGCCGAGTGTAGGTTCCTTAATTCGTCTCACGTTGCTCTGGGTCCGGGGGCTCTGAGGATGTCGTATGGAGGCCCGTTCCTACACCAGTGTGACGGAGGACAAGGGATACCCTGGAGTCTCGGGGAATGCGCCGCTTCTCCACTGTGTCATAGTCGCGAGCTGGGATTTGGTGTTTCCATTTGTCGCGGGCTTCCCCAGAAAATAGGAGGAGGCTGCGGCGCTGTAGGAAGACTTTTTGCCTTTTCTTAAAGAGGGTGGATCCGGGGAGGGGACGCGGTTCGAAAACGATTTCCGCACCTGACCCAAAGGAGCCATCCAGGACATAAGGGCCTAGCTGAGGGACGTCTACGTGGCTCCTCAGGCCACTGCCAGGTTCGTATCGAGCCACTGACCACATATTGGGGCATAAGACAGAGGAGGGCAGCACCTGGGCGCAGGCAGAGAATGCCCGTAGCCCAATCGCTTGAATAAACTCAGCAGGGGTCGGTTCAAAAGGTTCAACTTCTTTTGATTCTGGATTGTACCTGAATCCGAAATGAAGCATTGTGCGGTGCCCCTCGGACAGCCACTGGTGATTTTCATCTGCACTGTAGGACATCACCAGGGCTTCCTCTTCTTCTGAGAAAAACTCATTGGATATGAAGGCTCCTGTTATTTCCGGGATGGGGTCGAAAACTTTCCCCGTTTGGAGGTGGAGTTGTGCGACCTTTTCTGTGAGGGAGAGAGGCTTGCTTGTGGACAAGTAATGGTCCCTCGCGAGACTTAGTTGTTCCGCGCTGCCGTAGGCAGTCGCCGCCTGGATGACTCGTGATAGGAAATCCTGGGCTTCCGAAACTAGGGGGTTGGCGGGAGCCAAAAGGTTGTCACGCGCGGTCCTGTCGGGGCACTCGGGGTGAAAGACGAGCTGGGACACAGTGAAGCCTTCTGCAAGGAGCGTGGATTCGTAATGCGCGTATTTCACTCGGTAGACTCGCACCTTAGCCATGGGGGCGCTGAACAAGGAAATGTGCCGTATTTTCCCAAGCAGGGAGACCCCGAACATTACATCAACCTCCGGCGTGGATGACGGGGCGTGTACTTCTACCAGTTCTGGATCAGGTGGTTCAGGGAGGGGGTTGAAGCAAGCCTTCACCGGGGAGGGTTGGGGAGGGGCATCTTTGTGCATTTTTCGGGGAGAGGCGGAGGGGTCCACTTTGTGTCCCGGGTGTTTGGAGCGCCAAGAGGAGTACCCTCCCCAAGAGATCATGGCTCCCGTAGTGCCCCGATACGTGACCAGGTTATTCTCTTGGAAGAGCATGTAGCTCATGGAAGTGAGGGAGTCCCGCTGGGGGAGCAGGGGGGTGTTGTGATAGTTCATGCACACGTAAAATTCGTGTTGTGTTCTGGGAATGGCTCCTAGGATACCGCACCGTCGTGCGGCTTCGCTAGTAAGGAGGGATTTCCACACGTCAATTTGTTTGAAGTCCGGCGTGGCCTGCTTGTATGCCTTTGAAGGTACAACTTTGAAAGTTTTGTCCTTCCCTAGATCGGAACCACGGATGCAAAAGACTTTGCCGAGTGTCCACAAAGGGTGTTGTAAGATGGTGGAGAGAAGTTTCTCGGCGAGGGGGGTTGGTATGGTGTAATCGAAGCGGAACATATGTTCGGAGGATGATTGTAGAGGCTGTATGCGTTCCTCCGGAAAGAAAGCATTTTTGGAGTTGACCGAGATGTGGTCGTTTTCGAAATGGAAAAGGCGGTTGACGAGGACAAAAAAATCCCGGGCATTGCCACGGCGCCGCCTATATTCTCCTCGTTCCCGCTTGGATTTTTTGGAGAGCTCTTTTGGAGAAGAGACGGTGAAGTTCGGGAGCAAATGCCGTGCAACTTCGAATCGTAGCGTTGTGCGCACCGCGGCCACTTGGACGGTGCCGTCTACCTTATTTTTGGCCCATTGCAGGGAGGTGTGAGGGTGCATGATGTCGCCGTAGCGGATGTGTGCGTGGTGCTTGTGACGGGTGGAGAGGTGAAGGTGAAAATATGGGTATTGTGGAGAGTCAAGCAAGTTGAGCCGCACGGAGCCATCGGGATTAGGTGATGGGTTGTACGTGTTGGCATCCGAAAGCCGGTCTACTCCACACACCCAGGGGGCAAGGGAGATCATGCCGGGGTTCAAGGGGTTCATGTAGAGGGTCTCCGCCGAAAGGTTGTCTTCCATTTCCGGGAGAATGAAGGAGCCTTCGTACACAACACCGGAATCAAAAGCTTCTTGCAAGGCTTCGTTGATGGCATAGGCCCACTCGGTCCATGTGTTGCCGTATTTGTATTTGGAGTTGTAGTAATCTTGTGGGTGTGGAAATATGTAGAACCTTGGGTGGTGAGGAAGGACGTCTTTGAGGTACCTAAAATTGTCATGTCCAATTGTGGAGTAGGCATTGTTGCCGGAGCAATCAATGTCATGGAAAAAGGTGCACCCGTCGCTCGCGCAAAGGTCTATTGTTGGGTGTACTTGATCATAGATCACTTGCTTGTGGTGTTTCTCTAACACGAGTTGATTTGTATCAACTCCTAAGGTTTCATGGACATGTGTTTCTCCCCATAGTGCTTGTTGATCGTGTGTGTTGATCTCACCTTTATGTTTAACCAAGAATTTTGCAAAGACACCATCCGGGGCAAGGGAAGGGTTGAAGAAGGGTTTTCCGGAATTACCATCCGTTTCATCGGGAGTAGGGTCTTCCCCGTCTTCGGCCTTTTCGTGTGTTCCTTCGGGAGACGGAATAGCGCTTGGCGTAGATTGCTCCTCACGTGGCGTTAAGAGGGAGTTTTCGGGCTCAACCTCATTGATTCTCCTTGTGTTGTCGTTGAGAGCGGCGTTGTTGTTCATCGCCGAATCTCCACACGGGTCGTCGCGGCTTTCTTCTTGTTGTTTCGACTCTTCGGCGTCACGTGGATGGCTTCCTTCGGTGTCTTCGTGCGTGCCTTCGGGCACGGAGTCTTGCACCTTCTCGGAGTTGTTGGGCGGAGCGGGCGCTTCGGTGTTCTCGTGCGTGCCTTTGGGCACGGAGTCTTGCACCTTCTCGGAGTTGGTTGGCGGAGCGGGCGCTTGGATTTGATGTTGTGGTTCTTGGGCTCCTTTTCCTTTGACGGTGTGAGCCGTTGTCTCGGCGAGTGGGAAGAGTTCTTTTGCGACATCTTCAGGTTGTTCATCGTCTGAAATGACATTGGATGGCGTGCCTTCTTCATGTGACGGGGAAAGGTCGAGTGAAGGGTGAAATGGGTCGTTCTCGCGTTTGGCGGGCGAAAGCGTAGGGAGAAGCCGACTTTGAGTCAGTTTGGCGTCAACTTTAGCCTGAGTTCGAGCAATGAAACTTTTCACGGACTTTAGTTGTTTGCTTTCGGTCTTGTCCTTTGCGGAACGTTCCTTGAGCCCAACTTGCGACATTGCCAAGAAAACGGCGTTGCGAAGCTAGGCAAAGGACGGCGCTCACGATTGCGGCTTTGCGCTAGGCAAATAAATTGACGGCAAGGTTGTTGCGCTTGCCTCTGCTCCAAATTGCGGCTTTGGGACCTTTGTTAGTAATCCACGGATTCACGGGATCAGCCCAGAACTTGAACAGCCCAGGATTTTCGTTAATCACCGAACAGCCTGGACTGCTGGTGGATCCATCAATAAATTTCTGAGGGTCAATCGAAAAAAAATAGACACTCAGAAAGTGAGAAGGGTCTTCCTCTTCTTCTTCTTCTTCTTCCCACTTGGGTTCTCGGGGTCCTCCGGGCCGTCGTCCTCCGAGGGCGAAGCAGAAGTCATCGACGGCGGTTCATCACCGGAGGGATCTCCGCCTAGGTCACTGGAGCCGTAGGGCTCCACATCCACCATTGCCCTCAGGGCTGTCAGCCCCAGACGGTCCAGCTCGGCTATCGTAGAATTCGCCACGTTACTGTAGGGTGGCTGGGCCGTCCTCGGCACGAAAGGGCTTCTGGGTATCACAGCAGGGGTCGGCATCGGTCGGCTCCTCAGGCTCCCCAGGGTGTTTGTCAGCCCTGCCACCAGGTGGTTGGCCTGTACTTGATGGGGTGACATTCCCACCGTGGTAGGTGACGCTTGGGGCGGTATCAGGGGCTCCAGTTTTTCTCAAATCTCTTGAGTGAGGTCGCCAACAATTTTAGAGGTGGCTCCTTGGAGCACCTCGTTGATCTCTGACCGCGTCAGGGACCTGTTGGAGGATCTCCCCGATCCTCTACTCCTGCTCCCACATGACTCAGGTCCTCTCCTCAACCCACTCAGGGTTGCATATCCAGGAACATCCACATAGGTTGCCGTAGCGGGTAGAGGATGGTGATAGTCAGCTGCATACCATCGCGGCGCAGAACTGGAGGTCACCGGCTCACTGGTAGTAGTTGCCTCTGGAAACGCAGTGGTAGGTGGGTTCACACCATAGGCAGGGTAGGTAGGCATACCAGTAAAGCCTGTGCCCTCAGCCATAGGAGGGTTGGTTATGGGTGTGGATGTTGCAGCGGCTGGGTCTGGAGTTGTGAGTGTGGTGGTTATAGGAGAGGGTGATGGGTGGAGGCCAGAAGCGCTTGGTGCGCCCTCGAAGGTAAGATCATTCGTCGGGTCGTGCCCTTGGTCTGCTCCTTTGTCTGCTATGCTTTCTCCAGCATCCTTCTCGCTCTCTCTCTTTCTCTTCACAGGATGGGTGTCCACCTCCTCGACTGAGAGGGCCCAGAATGCCGACTGAAGTCCTTCCATCGAATCCTCCGCCACGTCCACTGGCCCATGTAAGGGCTCCGAACGTACAGCGCTAGGTCCAGGTCCAGGTTCACCAGGTGCTGGCATTGCTGGTGCCTCAGGCGCCGTCTTCAGGTCGGTGTCCTCTTTCTTGATGTCCATGTTCGTTCGCCCTTCTTGCTTATATATGAGGTAGGTAGGTAGGTATCTTCGGGAGCTCGGGATGCCTCCTTTGACATTGCAGGAAGAAGGTCTTACCAAGGGGACGTCCTGTCCCTCCCACTGCCCTATGTCAGGTGCCTCTTGAGCCGCTCCCGCATGTGCTTGGGAAGGCATTGTCGCGGCCACCCGGTCCATGTGTCCCAGGTGGGAGGGTGTCCCCACATGTGTCCATGGGTAGGGCCACATGCCCCCTCCTTTGGGCGGCAGCTCTGGGGGGCTGCCCAGCCGTGTGGAGTATCTCTCACCACGAGGGGTATTGCTCCCGCTTGTCTACGGTACGACCGCCTCACCCTTGTGGCTTGAGTTGCGGGGCCACTCTGCTTGGCAGGTGACCCCCTCCTGGACTGTTTACCGGCTCGCCTGTCACCGGTTGCTTCCATGGCTCCGGGTGACGTTTGCCATGGTCCTCGATGCAGCCTGGCCGGGCTCGGGCCAGTGGCTTTGGAGTACCGCTCCTGCCACTGGCCCGGTGGGTCGGCTGGGTCGCCCCAGTGCGCCCGACCCATGGGGTATTGGTTCTTTCCTGTCCCTCGGCTGCCCTACGTGTGTGTAGCGTCCTGGGCCGTTGGGCTCCTGTTCACCGGTGTGCCCGCGCGGTTTGCTGTGGTGCGTCTGCGGTGTCCTGGGCCAGCTGGCTCCTGTTCACCGGTGTGCCCGCTCGGTGTGTTGTGTTGCATGTGCGGTGTCCTGGGCCCCTGGGCTCCTGTTTACCGGTGTGCGTGCCGTGTGCGGTGCGCGTGTGCCCTGGGTGGATGTGTCCCTCTTCCTCCCCCCCTAATGTTCGTTTTTTTTTTTTTTTTTTTTTGTTTTTTTTTTTTTTTTTTTTTTTGAAAAAAGAAAAAGAAAAAACAAAAAAGAGGAAAACAGAGGCGCGCGTACACTGCAGGCACAGGCATGGGCAGCTGGTGCGGCGGTGCTATAGCGTTGTGTCCTCTGGCGTGTGTCGCCGGTGCTGTGGCGGCGGTCGCGCCCCAGGGGTGCGGCTCGCGTGTCCTGATGTACATGGGTATGGGTCAGGGTGGGTTTGGTTAGGTGTCTCTTTGCTTCTGGTGCTGGCTGGTTAGGCGGCTGTGTGGGCTGTGGCTGTGGGCTGTGTCTTGCTTATATATGACTGATCTCAGCGCACTGGATGTACGGCACCGGGTTGCTGCCGGTACGCAGAGACAGTCTGCCTCTTGCTACCAGAATGTTTTTTAGTGATTTCAATACTGTGTGTTTGTTGTGCCTCTCCTGCTGCTTGCTGCTGCTGTAGGGTTTCCTGCTGCTTGTTTTTGATGAGCAAAATGTTTTATTTGCTGAAATACAACCAATCCAGGATAACCCAAGCCAGAGATAAGCAAGTAGAAGAAAATCAGGATCAAAGCATGAAGGGCTGCAGTGTAAACAGTGAAAGATGTAAGAATATTCACCGAAACTGCAACTCAAGGCAAATCGGATCGCATATTCACAAAGATAGTTGAAGTGTTTTGGGAAAAGAGTTGGAAAACTGCCCCATAGTCACTCAATCTCCATAGTGCTATCTCAGGAGATGTGCACTCTTTGTTTTGGGTCCCATATATGCTGAGGTGGCATGGCATGTGGCGATGAGGTCACTGCCATGTCACATGGGATCTTCCTACTTAGCTAGGCTGACCGGGAATTGAACCCAGGACCTCTCAAAAAGAGGTGCCCGAGCCCCCTAGGGTGCATACCACTAGGATAGCTAAGATTTCATGAGAAAACATATATAAATTCATAGGCTCTGCCCTGGATATGTCAGTTCTCAGTCAACTCTGGAAAAGATGAATAGCCTCGCATTGTTAAACACGGAATCCATGTTCAATTGCGCTTCGCGCAAATACAACGCTCGGAACATCAAAACAAGTGAGCTATCCTTATCCGCTTCCACAACAAGGTTGTGCTCTAAGTAGTTCTCTAAACGGGAGTAGGGAACATGGAAGCCGCGATAAATGGGATCACATTGGAGGCAATGGGACAGGGCGATGCGCATCTTGTCACACAATTCATTAAGGGAATTTTGAATCACATGGAATTTGTGTCCCAATGATTGTTTGATTGTGTATGAGGGGCGTGACCCAGTAGAAGCAAACAATGTTTTGTATGGGAATTCCAAAAGGCTAGGACGCTTCGATGTGTCTTGTGTTTTCTTGGAAACAAAGTGTGTGGACCAAATTAGAACCCGTTCCAATTCATCAACTTCTTTACGTAGCATTTTGGAGCTACATGCAACAAAAGAGTGCAAAGTTGGGAAGGGGACATATTTACCACCATGCTTTAACACATCAACGAGAATGGAAGGTGGGGGCACGAGATGAACGTCTCTTTGGAGCGTAGGACTCTCAAAATCCAGCTCATGTCCACGAAGGTGTGAGGCCTTTCCAAGGCACTCATTCAATCTTTTGGATCGCCGCCATTGGCGCTTGCGCTCCTTCCTCTTTTCCTTGACGGTCCATTCTTGCCCGATGTGCGGCGCTTGCGTTTTCCTTCGGCTTTGGCTTGGGGTGTTGTTTTTGGCAAACTTCCCGAGCGTGCACGATCGTGATTCTTGGTTCCATTGTTTGGAGTGTGAGAACGAGGATTTTTGCGAGCGGCGGAGAAGAAACCGCCCTCTCCGCCGCGGTCCATTTTTTGTAGGTTTGTTCGTGGCCTTGTCCTTGGATTTCGAAGAGTCCACAATTAATTTAGAAACCGCCTTTGTGAGAAGAGAGACTTGCTCATGGACACGCAATGATTCCTCACGCTTGGTACACGTATCGGCTTTAGAGGGCTCATAGGTCGAGTCAACAACTTTTGAAATTTGTTCTCGGAGTTGATCATTGTTCACCCGAGTGGTTTTGGCAAACTTCTTAAGTTCCTGGTGAGCAACCCATTTGGAATAAGCTTCATTGGATTCACGGAGAGTTTTGTGTTTAGCACGAGCAATGCACAAAAGACACCGATCACGACTCGTCCCATTATCACCGGAAATGTCAATGTCATCATGGTCATCCATTAGAACATGATTGGGGTCATTCACCAAAGAGTTGAGCATGGATTGAACACCATCATAATGGGAAGCAATAGCGGAGCGCAATGTAGTGAGAGATTCATCCAATTTGCTTTCAACCGAAGTGATGGCCTTGCCCAAATATTCTAGTTACTTCTCCATTTCTCGGGTGAACATCTCTTTTTGCTTACCTTCTCCGATGACGGTTTTAACAAGAGCTTTTCCATCTCTAAAATGAGTGGTGCGGGGCGTAAAGTCATTGGATAATCTCCATCGTAACTTCTTCCGAGCGCTCTCCTTCAATAGATGGTTGCGGTGACAAACAAGATGATCAATGATGAGTTTCTTCAACTCCTTAGGGACACCGCTAAGGTCCCAGCGCGGACCTTGAGGTGAACTTTTTGCCACGGAGTCACGGCCCATAATTCGGTGAGAGGTAGAGATATGTGGCGGTATTGACGAACGTTTGGAAAATAAATGCCTTTGGCTGAAATACCCTCTATGGTTCAGGAAGAAGCCTCAAGACCTCAACTCACACCCACAGGTAGCAATACAAGCCAACAAGAAGCAATGCAATGCTATCACGGAATCCTGGATAAGCGGCGTCCCCAACAGTACGCGTTTCGGCTCAAATTAAGCCCTCATCAGCTGAAAACAAACAAAAATCAATCCGGCAGACCCAAAAAATAGACAAATCAACAAATAGCGCCAAAACATATAGCCACAGGAGAAGGCACGCGCGTCATGACCCAACGGGCTGCTGGAGCGTGCGCAAGGTCCAGCGCCTGAACAAGCGCTTAATGTTAGGCAGAGGGCAAAGAATAGCAAAGAGCTTGAGGCCGTGAATGAAGGGTAGTTTAGATTTCAAACCATGCACCACGTTGGACCAACGAAGGGGTAGCGCTGAGTGGTGTACCACCCTTAGGACATGCACAATGGGGCCTATAGTTGAGTGTGGATTTTGCTCGGCTTGGTCCAAAGAGACAATGTGTGAATCTACTGCATTTTTGGAAAAAAAATGCCTTTGGCTGAAATACCCTCTATGGTTCAGGAAGAAGCCTCAAGACCTCAATTCACACCCACAGGTAGCAATACAAGCCCACAAGAAGCGATGCAATGTGATCACGGAATCCTGGATAAGCGGCGTCCCCAACAATACGCGTTTCGGCTTAAATTAAGCCCTCATCAGCTGAAAACAAACAAAAATCAATCCGGCAGACCCAAATAAAAGACAAATCAACAAATTGCGCCAAAACATATAGCCACAGGTGAAGGCACGCGCGTCATGACCCAATGGGCTGCTGGAGCGCGCAAGGTCCAGCGCCTGAACAAGCGCTTAATGTTAGGCAGAGGGCGAAGAATAGCAAAGAACTTGAGGCCGGGAAGGAAGGGTAGTTTGGATTTCAAACCATGCACCACATTGGACCAACGAAGGGGTAGCGCTGAGTGGTGTACCACCCTTAGGACATGCACAATGGGGCCTATAGTTGAGTGTGGATTTTGCTCGGCTTGGCTCAAAGAGACAATGTGTGAATCTACTGCATCCCTCCAACCACCACTAGCAGCAGAGTCACGGCGGAGTGTAGTGTATTTATGCCTATCATCCCAATCAATAGCTTGTGCCTGGATAACGTGTTTGGGGTAATTGAGAAACAACAACTCTCGGATAAGCCGTTGGCAACAAAATCTGTAAAAAGAGCAAGAAGAGCAAATTCTAATATAGCGAATGAACTCCCCCCTCACCCACGCGATCCTAATGTGCCTAGGCACATTCGCATCCGAGCGGATGTAGGAGCATGTATGTGTGGGCTTCCAATACACGGAGGTTTTAAGGGGGCAAAGCGCCAGGATGTGCACATCCAAAAAATGAATATCCGACACCCTATCCGTCACCTCGATAGACCATGGGAGATTCGGGGGGTAGATCACATCCAGGTGTTGTTTCACCACCGTGTGGGAAGAGCGGTGCAGGATAAGTCCATCGCCTAAGAGACGGAAGAGCAGACAATCACTCGGTAGGCAAGCCGCATGTTCGTAACTTCTTAAAGTCAGCTGCGCCCATGGAGGCGGTGCGTTCGTGCCCATTGGCCACCCTTGGGCCTGGCGATAGACACCCAGACCCGGAGTCAGGAATACGGTGTGCATATATACAAAATGCAGTAAAGCGAGACCAATGGTGGGGGCATGGCACTGTAGCTCGAAGTAAGGGAGGTATTACGTTTTGAAAATAAATGCTCATGGCTGAAATACCCTCTATGGTTCAGGAAGAAGCCTCAAGACCTCAATTGACACCCACAGGTAGCAATACAAGCCCACAAGAAGCAATGCAATGCGATCACGGAATCCTGGATAAGCGGCGTCCCGAACAGTACACGTTTTGGCTTAAATTAAGCCCTCATCAGCTAAAAACAAACAAAAATCAATCCGGCCGGCCCAAAGAATAGACAAATCAACAAATAGCGCCAAAACATATAGCCACAGGTGAAGGCACGCGTGTCATGACCCAATGGGCTGCTGGAGCGCGCGCAAGGTCCAGCGCCTGAACAAGCGCTTAATGTTAGGCAGAGGGCGAAGAATAGCAAAGAGCTTTAGGCCGGGAATGAAGGGTAGTTTGCATTTCAAACCATGCACCATGTTGGACCAACGAAGGGGTAGCGCTGAGTGGTGTACCACCCTTAGGACATGCACAATGGGGCCTATAGTTGAGTGTGGATTTTGCTCGGCTTGGCTCAAAGAGACAATGTGTGAATCTACTGCATCCCTCCCACCACCACTAGCAGCAGAGTCACGGCGGAGTGTAGTGTATTTATGCCTATCATCCCAATCAATAGCTTGTGCCTGGATAACGTGTTTCGGGTAATTGAGAAACAACAAGGCTCGGATAAGTCATTGGCAACACAATCTGTAAAAAGAGCAAGAAGAGCAAATTCTAATATAGCGAATGAACTCCCCCCTCATCCACGCGATTCTAATGTGCCTAGGCACATTCGCATCCCACCGGATGTAGGAGCACGTATGTGTGGGCTTCCAATGCACAGAGGTTTTAAGGGGGCAAAGCGCCACGATGTGCACATCCAAAAAATGAATATCCGACACCCTATCCGTCACCTCGAAAGACCATGGGAGATTCGGGGGATAGATCACATCCAGGTGTTGTTTCACCACCGTGTGGGAAGAGCGGTGCAGGATAAGTCCATCGTCTAAGAAACGGAAGAGCAAACAATCGCTCAGTAGGCGGACCGCATGTTCGTAACTTCTTAAAGTCAGCTGCGCCCATGGAGGCGGTGCGTTCGTGCCCATTGGCCACCCTTGGGCCTGGCGATAGACACCCAGACCGGGACTCAGGAATACGGTGTGCATATATACAAAATGCAGTAAAGCGAGACCAAAGGTGGGGGCATGGCACTGTAACTTGAAGTAAGGGAGGTCACAACCCAATTCATGCATGGCGAACTGATTAACTGGGGTGAAAACAAAATCCAAGAAACCTAACTTGACCTTAGAGATGTGAAGGGTGGAGCGATCACAATTGTAGAAGACATTCTTCCAATAATTGTAGGTGTGTAGGGTGTGTTCCCACGTGACTCTAGTATACATGGCAGAAAAATCAATCGTAGAGCACTTCCAATCATCATGTGTGTTGGTAGAGAAGTGCTTACGTAATCTAGACAGCAGGTCATACGAGTCGATGATTGGCGATGCCATGGGGTGGAGTTGGCGGTCTTTTTTCAAAAGAATTAAACCAGCAACACCAAGGAGGATGGAGCTCGGGGTAGTCGCCCAACGGAAGAGGCCAACGAGTGGCCTAGAGGAGAAACCACCCTTTGCATCCACGGAGGCACTCTTGTGTGTTTTCACAAGAAGACGGAACTTAGGCATCACCGGTTTGGAATATGAGTCCATGAAGGTGCACAAAAACTCTCTCAAATGATCGGGATAAAAGTGTAGGAGGCAAGAGGCTACCTTGCGCTGCCACGCCTGTCCTTTGTCAACCCAATCGATCAAAGAAGAAGGAGGACCAAGGAATTGGTAAACAGGCGCATTGTTAAACACCGAATCCATGTTCAATTGCGCTTCGCGCAAATACAACGCTCGGGACATCAAAACAAGTGAGCTATCCTTATCCGCTTCCACAACAAGGTTGTGCTCTAAGTAATTCTCTAAACAGGAGTAGGGAACATGGAAGCCGCGATAAATGGGATCACATTGGAGGCAATGGGACGTGGCGAGTGATGGTGGAAGCCGTGACTGGGCCAGTGGTTCACTGAATCTTGGCCCTTTTGTGTTCAGGTAGAGGGGGCTGGACAGTGCAGGAGGCGGGTACCCGGCCCTCCGGCTTTCGTGGGTTAGCTTGCCTGTGGTATGTGTCGGAGGATTAGAGCGAGGCGAGGGACGGTACGAGGGACGGTTAGCCCAAACACTTCGTCTTCTCTCCGTCGAGGTATACCGTGGTGCCACTCATGGCGTGCGGCCCCCGTGAGGACCAGGAGAGAGCGGGCAAACAGGCGGATGCGAAAGGAGTCCCCGTTGGAGGGGTTCTTAAAGAACATTGTGGTGTCCGATTGGGAACCAAAAATGGACACTGGGTCGCCTAGCAAGGGGTCGTCCCCGTGGTAGCCGATGCCCTCTCCCGGGAGATACATTGTGCCCGTGATTTGGTTGGGAGGAGGGTGTGAGAGGCCTAGCCGCTCCAGCGCGGCATTGTAGGTTTGGAGGATGGAGGAAAACTCTTCCGGGATGGGGGACGTGGCGGCGACTTTGCTCGGGCCGAGGTATGCGTGGCCGAAGTGTTGGACTGAGCGCCCGTGGTACTTCTCCCACGTGTTGTCGTGGAGAATCTTTTTTACCGTTTCCTCTTGGCGTTCGGAGAATACGTCGCGGACGTAATAAAAACCAGCGGGGAGGCGGGGGTCGATTTGAATATCCGAGGCGGGGGTGGGGGCACCGTGGTCGGGGGGTAGGAGGGTGGTCGCCTCGCCTCCTAGTGGAGCAAGCAGCGGGACGCTGGTCTCGGACATCTCTTCGATGCAGCTTGGTCCCGGCGTTGGCGTAGCGGCGCCGGCGTCCTCCGGTGCCGCGTTCCACTCGCTGATGCGCTCAGCCAGCCCGGTAGCGGGCCTTTCACGAAGGGCGGTGACAAGTTGAGACACGAAGGCCGTGGACCCCAAGGCGGCTCCCGCTTGGAGGCGTTGCACTATGGGTCGCTTGTGCTCGGCCACATCCGGGTCTTGAGCGGGGAGGATCTTCTCGAGGGCGATGAGGTTGCGGTGTAGTGGGGCAAAGGCAGCGTCTCCATATTTGAAATCATGCGCTAGCAGCGCGGATTCCCCCTTTTCGTAGACCACGAGGTAGGCTTGTTGGTGTTCGTAGGGAGGCCTCGTGGGCTCGAACGACACGTACGGGCCAAGGAACCCCGCTTGGACGCGCAAGTCGAGAGCGTGCGCCGATCTTGGGGCCACTAGGAGCACGGCGGTCTTCGGGGCCTTAGATGAGTCGTATGAGGGCGGGGCCGGCGTCGCGTGGGCTCGCTCGGGCGCGCCCGAAGGCGCGGACCTCGCGTTGCCGTCGGATCGTGACGAGAACCGCACTAATTGCCCATCTATGCCATGAAAGAGAACAATGCCGCATGAGTGGAAGAAGCGGATAGCTAACGTTTGGACACCGGTCTTCATGACGTCGCACGGTGCGTGAGTGGTGTCAATCGCCACGACCAAGGAATCTTTAGACCGGAACATCGCTCCTAGGGGCGGTGAGGCGCCCCGTCCACCGGGCAGGTTGGCGATCATCATGGTGAGCATTTCCGGAGCTTGTAGGTCTCTGTTTCTTTCCTTTCGGTCCCTAGCGATCACGGCTCGATACACTTCGGTAGTCGGCAAAGCGTGCATGTCCATTGCAAGGAGTTCTCCGGTGAGGAATTGGGCGCACTCTCGGACCTTAAACATGAGCTCGTCGGCAAAGCGAGATGGGAGTTCCCAATCAAACCGGTAGTAGGCCCAATGCGGGCTCTCGGAAGGGACTATGTGGCCAAACGGGTAGTAGGCATTTTTGGTGTTCACCGATACGTTTGCTAGCGCGGGGACAAACATTTCGTTCATTAACTTCATGAAAGCACGGGCGTCTCCAATTTTGCGTTGCCTTGGTTTAGTTTTATCTCTCTCTTCCGGCGGCGAAGGCTCAATGTGATCAAGGAATTCTATGCTCACCTCAAAACGTAGTGTTTTGTGCAACCGGAGGTCTCGCACCGTTGGATGGGCGTGCTTGGCGGCGAAGCGGAAAGGTTCAAACTTAAAATTGATGTCTTCATATCGGCACCCGTCAAAGGAAGAGGTGTTTAGGAGCAAGGCAACATACGGCATCGTTTGATGGCCGCTCGTGCGGAACTCGTAGGAGTCTTTGCCGTCCCTTTTGACCTTGTAGGCGTCCCGGAGTTGCGCCCCGTGCATACATATCACGCTAGAAATGTACGGAAGAAGAGGAAAAAGGGCGGAAGTTGAGCCTAGCATGCGAAAGGTGGCGGCAACCACTTGAGCGTCCCACGCCGGAATAACGAACCATCCTTTGAGGTCTTTGTTCTCTTCTTTGGCTTTATCTAGCACGGTTCTTAATTGTTTAGCCCACGGGGTGGCGGTGGGTGGAGACTCCTTGGCTTCGGCTTGGGAATAGTCCAACTCATACGGCTTTAGGTTGAAACGCTTGTGCTTGAACAAAAGCTTTTCGAGCTCGTTGTAGTTATTGTGCGCAACGGAAGAGACCCTACCTCGATCTAGAATTTCCGTGGAGTTGCTCCCAACGAAGGCGGATTGAATATCGGTGCCTTCCACATCCAGGTAAAACTCGGAGTAGTCTTGTAGTCGGCGGTAGACTTCGGGAACGAAAATGCGCTGGCGTGTGTCAAATATTTTGCCTTCAATGGCTTCAAGTTGGCGTGACGGAAAGCGTGTTTGCAACGGCGAATTTGAGGCTTGGTGTTTTTGAAAGAGGTGTGACGGAGAATAGTTGAATAGCGTTGAAAGGCCATCATCGGCGGCTTTGGAGCTTCCAAATAGGGTGAAATTCATGGTGTTTTCGGGATGAACGAAAAGGTGGCTTGGCGTCAATTGAAAGATTGCGAGCGTGGATTTGAACTCGGGAATTGAGATGATGATTTGAAAACTGCGGGAAGTACTCCAGAACTTGAACAGCCCAGGATTTTCTCCAATCACCGAATAGCCTGGACTACTGGTGGATCCATCAACAAAATGCTGAGGGTCAATCGAAAAAAAATAGACACTCAGAAATTGTGTATGAGGGGCGTGACCCAGTAGAAGCAAAGAAATTTTTGTATGGGAATTCCAAAAGGCTAGGACGCTTCGATGTGTCTTGTGTTTTCTTGGAAACAAAGTGTGTGGACCAAATTAGAACCCATTCCAATTCATCAACATCTTTACGTAGCATTTTGGAGCTACCTGCAACAAAAGGGTGCAAAGTTGGGAAGGGGACATATTTACCACCATGTTTTAACACATCAACGAGAATGGAAGGTGGGGGCACGAGATGAACGTCTCCTTGGAGCGTAGGAATCTCAAAATCCGGCTCATGTCCACGAAGGCGTGAGGCCTTTCCAAGGCACTCATTCAATCTTTTGGATCGCCGCCATTGGCGCTTGCGCTCCTTCCTTGACGGTCCATTCTTGCCCGATGTGCGGCGCTTGCGTTTTCCTTCGGCTTTGGCTTGGGGTGTTGTTTTTGGCAAACTCCCCGAGCGTGCACGATCGTGATTCTTGGTTCCATTGTTTGGAATGTGAGAGCAAGGATTTTTGCGAGCGGCAGAGAAGGAACGCCCTCTTCGCCGCGGTCCATTTTTTGTGGGTTTGTTCGTGGGCTTGTCACTGGATTTCGAAAAGTCCACAATCAATTTAGAAACCGCCTTTCTGAGAAGAGAGACTTGCTCGTGGACACGCAATAATTCCTCACGCTTGGTACAAGTATCGGCTTTAGAGGGCTCATAGGTCGAGTCAACAACTTTCGAAATTTGTTCTCGGAGTTGATCATTGTTCACCCGAGTGGTTTTGGCAACCTTCTTATGTCCTTGGTGAGCAACCCATTTGGAATAAGCTTCATTGGATTCACGGAGAGTTTTTTGTTTAGCACGAGCAATGCACAAGAGACACCGATCACGAATCGTCTCATTATCACCGGAAATGTCAATGTCATCATCGTCATCCATTAGAACATGATCGGGGTCATTCACCAAAGAGTTGAGCATGGATTGAACACCATCATAATGAGAAGCAATAGCGGAGCGCAACGTAGTGAGAGATTCATCCAATTTGCTTTGAACCGAAGTGATGTCCTTGCCCAAATCTTCTAGTTTCTTCTCCATTTCTCGGGTGAATAACTTTTTTTGCTTAGCTTCTTCAATGACGGTTTTAACAAGAGCTTTTCCATCTCTAAAATGAGTGGTGCGGGGCGTAAAGTCATTGGATATTCTCCATCATAACTTCTTCCGAGCGCTCTCCTTCAATAAATGGTTCCGGTGACAAACAAGATGATCAATGATAGGTTACTTCAACTCCTTAGGGACGCCGCTAAGGTCCCAGCGCGGACCTTGAGGTGAACTCTTTGCCACGGAGTCACGGCCCATAATTTGGTGATAGGTAGAGATATGTGGCGGTATTGACGAACTTTTGAAAAATAAATGCCTTTGGCTGAAATACCCTCTATGGTTCAGGAAGAAGCCTCAAGACCTCAATTCACACCCACAGGTAGCAATACAAGCCCACAAGAAGCAATTTAATGCGATCACAGAATCCTGGATAAGCGATGTCCCCAACAGTACGCGTTTCGGCTTAAATTAAGCCCTCATCAGCTGTAAGCAAACAAATATCAATCTGGCAGGCCCAAGAAATAGAGATAGCGATTCCTGAACCATAGAGGGTATTTCAGCCAAAGGCATTTATTTTCCAAACGATCGTCAATACCGCCACATACCTCTACCTATCACCGAATTATGGGCCGTGACTCCGTGGCAAAGAGTTCACCTCAAGGTCCGCGCTGGGACCTTAGCGGCATCCCTAAGGAGTTCAAAAAACCTATCATTGATCATCTTGTTTGTCACCGCAACCATCTATTGAAGGAGAGCGCTCGGAAGAAGTTACGATGGAGATTATCCAATGACTTTACGCCCCGCACCACTCATTTCAGGGATGGAAAAGCTCTTGTTAAAACCGTCATCGAAGAAGGTAAGCAAAAGGAGATATTCACCCGAGAAATGGAGAAGAAACTGGAAGATTTGGGCAAGGACATCACTTCGGTTCAAAGCAAATTGGATGAATCTCTCACTACATTGCGCTCCGCTATTGCTTCCAATTATGATGGTGTTCAATCCATGCTCAACTCTTTGGTGAATGACCCCAATCATGTTCTAATGGATGACGATGATGACATTGACATTTCTGGTGATAATGAGACGAGCTGTGATCGGTGTCTCTTGTGCATTGCTCGTGCTAAACACAAAACTCTCCGTGAATCCAATGAAGCTTATTCCAAATGGGTTGCTCACCAAGAACATGAGAAGGTTGCGAAAACCACTCGGGTGAACAATGATCAACTCCGGGAACAAATTTCAAAAGTTGTTGACTCGACCTATGAGCCCTCTAAAGCCGATACTTGTACCAAGTGTGAGGAATCATTGCGTGTCCATGAGCAAGTCTCTCTTCTCACAAAGGCGGTTTCTAAATTTATTGTGGACTCTTCGAAATCCAGTGACAAGGCCACGAACAAACCCACAAAAAATGGAACGCGGCGGAGAGGGCGTTCCTTCTTCGCCGCTCCCAAAAATCCTCGCTCTCACACTCCAAACAATGGAACCAAGAATCACGATCGTGCACGCTTCGGAAGTCTGCCAAAAACAACATGTCAAGCCAAAGCCGAGGGAAAATGCAAGCGCCGCACATCGGGCAAGAATGGACCGTCAAGGAAAAGAGGAAGGAGCGCAAGCGCCAATGGCGGCGATCCAAAAAGATTGAATGAGTGCCTTGGAAAGGCCTCAGACCTTCGTGGACATGAGCCGGATTTTGAGATTCCTACGCTCCAAGGAGACGTTCATCTCGTGCCCCCACCTTCCATTCTCGTTGATGTGTTAAAACATGGTGGTAAATATGTCCCCTTCCCAACTTTGCACTCTTTTGTTGCACGTAGCTCCAAAATGCTACGTAAAGAAGTTGATGAATTGGAACGGGTTCTAATTTGGTCCACACACTTTGTTTCCAAGAAAACACAAGGCACATCGAAGCGTCCTAGCCTGTTGGAATTCCCAGACAAAAAATTGTTTGCTTCTACTGGGTCACGCCCCTCATACACAATCAAACAATCATTGGGACACAAATTCCATGTGATTCAAAATTCCCTTAATGAATTGTGTGACAAGATGCGCATCGCCATGTCCCATTGCCTCCAATGTGATCCCATTTATCAAGGCTTCCATGTTCCCTACTCCCGTTTAGAGAATTACTTAGAGCACAACCTTGTTGTGGAAGCGGATAAGGATAGCTCACTTGTTTTGATGTCCGGAGCATTGTATTTGCGCGAAGCGCAATTGAACATGGATTCGGTGTTTAACAATGCGCCTGTTTACCAATTCCTTGGTCCTCCTTCTTCTCTAACCGATTGGGTTGACAAAGGACAGGCGTGGCAGCGCAAGGTAGCCTCTTGGCTCCTACACTTGTATCCCGATCATTTGAGAGAGTTTTTGTGCACCTTCATGGACTCATATTCCAAACCGGTGATGCCTAAGTTCCGTCTTCTTGTGAAAACACACCAGAGTGCCTCCGTTGATGCAAAGGGTTGTTTCCTCCTCTAGGCCACTCGTCGGCCTCTTCCGTTGGGCGACTACCCCGAGCTCCATCCTCCTTGGTGTAGCTGGTTTAATTCTTTTGAAGAAAGACCGCCAACTCCACCCCATGGCATCGCCAATCATCGACTCGTATGACCTGCTGTCTAGATTACGTAAGCACCTCTCTACCAACACAAATGAGGATTGGAAGTGCTCTACGATTGATTTTTCTGCCATGTATACTAGAGTCACGTGGGAACACACCCTACACACCTACAATTATTGGAAGAATGTCTTCTACAATTGTGATCGCTCCACCCTTCACATCTCTAAGGTCGAGTTAGCTTTCTTGGATTTTGTTTTCACCCCAATTAATCAGTTCGCATGCATGAATTGGGTTGTGACCTCCCTTACTTCGAGTTACAGTGCCATGCCCCGGCCATTGGTCTCGCTTTACTGCATTTTGTATATACGCAGACCGTATTCCTGACTCCGGGTCTGGGTGTCTATCGCCAGGCCCAAGGGTGGCCAATGGGCACGAACGCAGCGCCTCCATGGGCGCAGCTGACTTTAAGAAGTTACGAACATGCGGGTCGCCTACCGAGTGATTGTTTGCTCTTCTGTTTCTTAGACGATGGACTTATCCTGCACCGCTCTTCCCACACGGTGGTGAAACAACACCTGGATGTGATCTATCCCCCGAATCTCCCATGGTCTTTCGAGGTGACGGATAGGGTGTCGGATATTCATTTTTTGGATGTGCACATCCTGGCGCTTTGCCCCCTTAAAACCTCTGTGTATTGGAAGCCCACACATACGTGCTCCTACATCCAGTGGGATGCGAATGTGCCTAGGCACATTAGAATCGCGTGGATGAGGGGGGAGTTCATTCGCTATATTAGAATTTGCTCTTCTTGCTCTTTTTACAGATTGTGTTGCCAATGACTTATCCGAGCCTTGTTGTTTCTCAATTACCCCAAACACGTTATCCAGGCACAAGCTATTGATTGGGATGATAGGCATAAATACACTACAATCCGCCATGACTCTGCTGCTAGTGGTGGTGGGAGGGATGCAGTAGATTCACACATTGTCTCCTTGAGCCAAGCCGAGCAAAATCCACACTCACCTATAGGCCCCATTGTGCATGTCCTAAGGGTGGTACACCACTCAGCGCTACCCCTTCGTTGGTCCAACGTGGTGCATGGTTTGAAATGCAAACTACCCTTCATTCCCGGCCTCAAGCTCTTTGCTATTCTTCGCCCTCTGCCTAACATTAAGCGCTTGTTCAGGCGCTGGACCTTGCGCGCGCTCCAGCAGCCCATTGGGTCATGAGGCGCGTGCATTCTCCTGTGGCTATATGTTTTGGCGCTATTTGTTGATTTGTCTATTTTTTGGGCCTGCCGGATTGAATTTTGTTTTTTTCAGCTGATGAGGGCCCTAATTTAAGCCGAAACGCATACTGTTGGGGACGCCCCTTATCCAGGATTCCGTGATCGCATTGCATTGCTTCTTGTGGGCTTGTATTGCTACCTGTGGGTGTGAATTGAGGTCATGAGGCTTCTTCCTGAACCATAGAGGGTATTTTGTTAACCACCACATAGTTCTACCAGCTGTTCCGGGGCTACCATCCCCGGGTCGACCTTCTCCAAGCCCATGCGGCCTCCTTTCTTGCACGCGTAGCACAAGCATAAGACCACTCACATCCACATGAACTCAGTGAGCATCCATCGGGATTGCGAAATCGAAGCAATCCCTTTGAGGTCTAAACAACAGAGGACAGAAAGCATGTACAAAAGGTCATAGGAACATGTGAAACCTCCAAAACATGTCCCGGTTAGGGTAAGGTACAGAAATCAACATAAGTCACAAAGGAAGAGGCATCAAGGCAGGAGAGGAGGGGACAAAGGGAGCCCACTCTCCCACTCAGCACATCCTGGGTAGCCTGATTCAGGATCCCCAAGGAGGAAGAACAAAACATGCAAAAACAACAAGACATCGGTAAAGCCAATTGGCTGTCAAAGCCTACCCTGGTGGGGGGGTTTTCACTCTCCACTCCCGGCACTACAGGACCCCAGAAGCCGGGGTCTAGTGCCCACACATCCACTCACCATCCTCCCCAAAAAGCCCAACTCAAGTCCCTTTGGGGCAGAAGATAGCCCCATCACACCACCGTAGGGGGGTGGTGGTCCCGGGTGCCTATAAGACTCAGGCCCCAGAAGTTCTGTGGAAAAGGGGGTAAAGTGGTAAATCACCCATACCACCTCAGGATCCTACATCCCAAAGAGAAACAAGGGTGGTTGGGGGTAGCCAAGACCTTCACCCTGACACACGGAGAGGGGCAGGACCCAACTCCACACGGGCTCTGAGGCCTAGCATGGGAAGCAGGGTACAAAAACAGGAAAAACCAAAAATCAGAGGTTACCCACTTCAACACACTCTCCCGCCGAGGCAAAGGGGATTCGAAGGATTCTATGGGGGCTCATCCGAAGGGCATCAGTCAAACATTATGCCCACCAGATATCCGAGTCTGTGTCCCTGATACCGTGTCACTGTCACAAGTCTGGTAGGCTGCGCACTTTGGTGAAATTCCCCTTAAGTGAAAAACAAGGGAGAAAGGAATGCAAATCACTCTCGCATAGGGTCAGCATAAGGTCCAGGGAGGTGCATGCACGAAGGATTTGGGAAGGATTTGATTGTCCTAAAGGGGTTGCCCCTACCTCCCTCTCAGGTTGGAGCAAGGCAACAAACTCCAATACCCTTTTTCTGAGGTCATTTTTGGGGACCTCAAAAAAGGGCTTATGCATACATTCCTGAGTCAGATTTGAAGTCCAAATTGAAATGACATATGGTTTTGCTCCGATCCCATAAGGGTAGGCCATAACCCAAACTCCTCAAATATGGGGATTAGACACTGATGAGAGGCCATGGGTAAAATATTGCCCCAAACCGAGAAGATGGCCTAACTGTCCCATGGCCCAGAAGTGACCTCATGAAATTTTGAATTTTCAACAAAATTCCAGAGAAAATTCAAAACAGTGAACCTGTGTACCAGTAACCTTCCAACAAATGCTCTATACAAAGTAGCGAGCACCATTGAAACATAGGAAAAGACTCCAAGGTCCAACTCCTCATGGGTTCTTTACTGTTTACCCGCCAAGTGACTACATGACAGGGTGGTTTTCAGGGTCCATAATGTACATCTCTTGGACCATGTAAAACCACTATCCTATACACTTGGCAGACTTGGTTCCAATGGATTGGGTAAGTAATAGAACATACCAAAACAAGTTCAAATACCCAAAGTAGAATCATTGGGGAGGTTTAGGGTCAAGGAACAAGGAGATTTGGCCCGAAGACCCCAATGAACCAAGTGAATGAAGTGAACACACAAAATCTGAAATCTCCAAAAGGTTTTAGAGATTACAATGGTGTGCTAAGCCCAAGAGGAGTTATAACCAGGTAAAAGCATGCACGTAGAGTGGAGAGCACGCTCTTTCATTTCAATTAACATTACGGTTTGAACTCAACTTGTACATGAGGATATGACTCCGAAAAAGCAACACATGGACTGAGTAAATTTGGGCAATGTGCTCATGACCAAATTTACTATAAGCAGAAATAGGCCAAAATGGCACATAGAAAATTGGTCGTAGCGTAAAGACAAAAATCGACAACGACCTATGATGACCATATATAAATAGTAGGGACAATGGAGACCACGAATGATGGAGGGTTCGACCAAAAACTCAATAGTAGTGGATCTCCATGGTCACCACAAGTGAACACATGAAAAACCAATTCACGACACAATCACTAAAATTTATGTGTGGCCCCATGTACAATGAATCACGGCCGAACAAAGTGCATTAACTAACGTGGACACATGCCACAACACGCACAAACAACACTTGGACTCAAACTCGACGCGAACTTGGAGATCCAAGCTCGAAACGTAGGCCCATGACAGGCCAAAAATGAGTGATTTTTGGCACAAAATGAATATGCCAAAACGGGCTCAAAAAAGTTTGAAATTTCGAACCAAAAGATAGTGAAAGCGTCGAAACGCAACTAAAACTCGAACATATATTGTTTGTACCCACCAAGTATGAACAAAATGAGCTCTTACTTTTTTTCCGTCGCCACTATATCTTGGAGATATAGTGGCGAACTTTGAGCACATGAAAAGAAAGTGCTCAAAATGTCGAAATCAAAATTAACGCCAAAAATCACCAATGGCTCAGATGGACTCGAATTCAAGTGACAATGAAAGTGGAGACTCGTTGCTACAACACCAAAAGGAAATTACGGAAAAACTCGACAATGACGTGACACACAAACTCAACAAAGTGGCATCATGAACACAACAAAAATGCACTATTCCTGCATGAAAGTGGGTCCCACCATGGAGTGTGGTGACCCACCACGACCATATCTCGACATTGCACAGGGAAGGAAAGGCAAACCAAAATGTATACCAATGTTGGCTTCACCCTGGAATCATCGAAATCAACTTGAGCTTGAGACTCACCATGGGTTGTTCACCACAACCAAAACTCAATTGCATCCTAATAATTTAGTCATATCTCCAAACTGACTTGCAACTCACACAAACAAATAACATACCATTGTAGAGGAGAGTCATGCCATTCTATTGCATCTCTTCTCAAGAGAAATGGATGGAAAATCTCAATTTACGGTTAGGTTGAAGTGACTACACGAAATGCATAAGATATGCATGCCATTCCTAATCTAACAATGGGGGTTAAAAGGAAAAGGCACCGTAAGGTGCCGGCAACGATGCCTAAGCTATCCCTATACTTTAAATGGCTGGGCATCATGACGTTAGGGGGTTTTTGAAAATAGTGGCACCGGAACCTGAACTTTTAATTCCCTATCATAAACTAAGTCTTGACTATTACAACCGTGCAGTCAGAATTAATTCAGGTCAACAGGATGGAGGTAGGTAGGTAGGTATCTTCGGGAGCTCGGGATGCCTCCTTTGACATTGCAGGAAGAAGGTCTTACCAAGGGGACGTCCTGTCCCTCCCACTGCCCTATGTCTTAGCCCACGCAAACTGCACCCTGTTTTTCACCTCAAGGGCGGCATTTGTGTGCAAAAAAAATACGCACAGTTTCCGCGTGTTTCCACCTGAAAACTGAGAATTAAAAAACGGAGGAATCTCAAATATATTTTTTTAGGCTATCAGCGGAATGCAAGTAATCAGAGGTATGAAAAAACGTTTTTTTTGGCATGTTGAGTGCGCGAGGCCTCGCGCACTCAATTATGCAGAATGTGTATTTCCCAATGGTCCTGAATAAACAGTATTCCACACCAAATGAGGCTCTGATGTCTTAATGGGTGCCTCATGGTGTACCGTTCCGGTCATGTCAGCAGCAAGAGTGGTCAATCAATGGACGTTCTGTACACGCCATGCACCATGTAAGGTGTAATAGATCTAAATCGCGGGTTGCCCTCAGTCCTTGCTAAACACACGATTTTCAGTTAGTTTACCCACAAATGAGGTGCCCAGCCTCCCATCTTTTGGGGCTGTACAACAGTTTGTCAGAAGCGCTAGGTCACAGGACGTATGAAGCAAGTGCTCTGGAGGAGGATAGTCTAATCGCTACTCTTGAGCTCACTGTTTTCACAGGATTCCAAAAGGGAGGAATCTCAAAAAGCCTTTTGGAGGCTATCGGCAGAATGCAAGTAGTCAGGGGTATTCAAAAACCCATGCTTCTAGCATGTTGAGTGCGCGAGCCCTCGCGCACTGAGTGTTCCGCTGTGCAAGTCTTTAACCCATATTGAATCTTGCAGTTTTGCTTTTGCTCCATCCTTGCTTCATGCCACCTCCGATGTAAAAAAGTGATCTCAAAAAAGCCTGAAAATCTCACTCCAGCTGGCTGAGTGCGCGAGGCCTCGAGCACTCAGCCTCCCATAATAAGTATTTTTTAATGTGGACATGTACAGGATGTGTGAACAGCGCCCATCTTTAATAGTTTTCCAGACGATCCAAAAATTGGTATTCTTCAAATTAGCCAACAAAATGTTTTTTCGGGGAAAATGACCGGTAATCCCTCTGATTTTGGACTAAAGAATGGTTATTTGACCCCCCTAAAAACAGCAAAAAATGGGCAAACCTGATGAAAAATGCATTTTTTAGGAGGGTTTGAAAAACAGTATTTTCAAGATGGCAAAAAAAACTATTTTTTTCGGTGACAAAATCTAGGTGCTTAGGTGAAAAAAGGGGGTGCAGTTTGCGTGGGCTAAGTATGTCAGGTGTCTCTTGAGCCGCTCCCGCATGTGCTTGGGAAGGCATTGTCGCGGCCACCCGGTCCATGTGTCCCAGGTGGGAGGGTGTCCCCACATGTGTCCATGGGTAGGGCCACATGCCCCCTCCTTTGGGCGGCAGCTCTGGGGGGCTGCCCAGCCGTGTGGAGTATCTCTCACCACGAGGGGTATTGCTCCCGCTTGTCTACGGTACGACCGCCTCACCCTTGTGGCTTGAGTTGCGGGGCCACTCTGCTTGGCAGGTGACCCCCTCCTGGACTGTGTACCGGCTCGCCTGTCACCGGTTGCTTCCATGGCTCCGGGTGACGTTTGCCATGGTCCTCGATGCAGCCTGGCCGGGCTCGGACCAGTGGCTTTGGAGTACCGCTCCTGCCACTGGCCCGGTGGGTCGGCTGGGTCGCCCCAGTGCGTCCGACCCATGGGGTATTGGTTCTTTCCTGTCCCTTCGGCTGCCCTACGTGTGTGTAGCGTCCTGGGCCGTTGGGCTCCTGTTCACCGGTGTGCCCGCGCGGTTTGCTGTGGTGCGTCTGCGGTGTCCTGGGCCAGCTGGCTCCTGTTCACCGGTGTGCCCGCTCGGTGTGTTGTGTTGCATGTGCGGTGTCCTGGGCCCCTGGGCTCCTGTTTACCGGTGTGCGTGCTGTGTGCGGTGCGCGTGTGCCATGGGTGGATGTGCCCCTCTTCCTCCCCCCCTAATGTTCGTTTTTTTTTTTTTTTTGTTTCTTTTTTTTTTTTTTTTGAAAAAAGAAAAAGAAAAAACAAAAAAGAGGAAAACAGAGGCGCGCGTACACTGCAGGCACAGGCATGGGCAGCTGGTGCGGCGGTGCTATAGCGTTGTGTCCTCTGGCGTGTGTCGCCGGTGCTGTGCCGGCGGTCGCGCCCCAGGGGTGCGGCTCGCGTGTCCTGATGTACATGGGTATGGGTCAGGGTGGGTTTGGTTAGGTGTCTCTTTGCTTCTGGTGCTGGCTGGTTAGGCGGCTGTGTGGGCTGTGGCTGTGGGCTGTGTCAACAGGATGGACTTTCCGTAAAGGCCAGTTCATGGTCTCGCGATTTGGGTCGCCAGATCCGAACTGGCAGTTCGCCCGCGAATTGGCGCGATGCCGGTTCACCACCAGGCCGCTGCCAATATTTAACTTGTGTACCTATGCGAATTTAAGGCAAATTCGCATAGGTATCAACAGGGCAATGAATTTTCTAATGACTGATACGAAAGCGGCGGAAAAACACGCCGAGTTCCATGATATCCCTCCTGCAGGCTCAGGTCAAAAGTACAATGAAAGGAAGGGTTAAGGGGGGATGAAGGCTAATGATATCCCCTATCAAATCCCATAGTGTGGGCCTATAATAGCCTACACAAGGGGATGACCGGGGTCAGCACAAGGAGGAGTATGTGTCCCCATAACCGGGGATCATGCCCCACAGGGGGGGCCGGGGGGCGCAGGGCATGACGGAAACCAAACACCCCCCTCCCTAGCTCAACGCCACCAATGAAGCGGAAAAAACAAAGGTGGTGACGTCGTGACCTAGAACCAGGAAAAAAACAGAAATGGGATGGGTGGGTGTAAAACTGCACCTACGGCTCAAATCGTTTTACACTCCCCTCCCCAGCCCAGCAATCATGCTGGCGAAAACTGACACGGAAAAACGATTATAGCCGTGTGGCAGCCCTCTGCCCATCAGTGCTTCTGTTGGGCTGAACCATCAGGTTAGCACAACAACCTAATGCGGTCTCTACACATTCAAATGAAAAACAAGCAACACAGAAAGTCAATCAGTTAAAACTCAAGGTATGCTGTGACAGGAGGAAATGGTTCAGGCATGCCATCATTATCCTCCGTCCAGCACCTATCCAGATTGAAGACTGAATGTTCTATCAAGACAATGGCTGCCCACTTGCATGAAGGAAGGACCCACGTGCCAACAGTGGGTGAAAAAAAAGATACAGATGACAGTCCATTCAGTGGGCTGGGACCCATACCTTCAGTGGGCGTTAGATCCCATCAACCCCAGCGATGCAGAGCAGAACAATGTACAGATTGCTACTGATCATCCAGGATCAGTCAGGATTCAGGATAGAGGTACTGCAGAGGCTATGCCAGCGCCTGCAGTGCCTGGATTCAGTCAGACTACTTGCAGCATACATATTTCAGTCAGAATACTCAGCATACCTTACTTCAGTTTCACTCAGGGACACCAAACGTTACTGTACTCATACCACAAGCAGTGCTGTTTACAGCCACAGCCTCCACAAGAGCTTACATTAGGGGGAATCTTTGAGGTGCCCCCTTTGCCATGGCGGCTCTGTGGACTATCTCAGGACGTTGCTGCGACTTTTTATGCACCTCAGACTGGTCCAGTGTCAACCCCCTGCAGCTGCCAGATTTCTGGCCGATACCTGGGTTCACATGGCCATTTCCCCTCGTGACCCTATCCCTGGTTACCCAGCCATGGGATTGTACAAGAACTGACCCGACTTGGTCATCAGTGGATCTTCTGGACCGGTCTGACTCCAAGACCTTACACTGCTGCAGTGCAGAACTGACTCTTCAGGGCCTCGGGGTGTTGGTGCTGCACCAGAAGGCCAGAAACGTCCTCTTAACAGCCCATGTGTTGGGGATGTCCACGGCCCCAGTGGCTGCAACCTACGCACTGTACTGGGGTCTGGACTCCACTCCGACACTAAATGTGCTGCCTAAGTACACGTATATGGTGGGTGCTCCGCATATGGGGGCCTGCACTTGACTGCACTACCCAGCGGGTCCCGCTGTTTGCAGTCCAACAACCTGTTTCTCCTTTGATTGGCTCTTTTAGTCGTGTTTGGGTGTTGGCGACCCCGAACAAGGGGACTGCTGCAGTTTGGGAGCCAATTTCAGGCACACATAGGCTGGACACTACCCTGTGTTGCTGCCAGTCTGGGGCCTATCCGCCCAAGTTGGTGGCCTGGGCGTGTCAGCTCCATACAGACAGCAAATATGACTGTATATGTATCAGTGGGAGATGGGTTGAGTGCCCATCTCCTGTGGTAGAGGAAGAGAGATTAGTGTAGGCGTATGGACCCAGGATATGGAGGTCGTACCGCCTCAAGTCCAGACCTAATGGTCTGATGGACTACTTTGGCTTAACGGCTCCCCTTGGATCCTGAAATACATCCTGCTGAATGTATTTACTCTGGGTATACCAACCTCTGCCTGCGGGACAGGGGGGTAAAAAAGATTGTGACATACATGTGCACATATAAGGGAAAAGAGAAGACCTACACGTTGCCCAGAGCCCCAGAGACTTGCAACTGGGCGGTCTGGTACCCAGATCCCCAGAGACTTGCAACTGGGCTATCTGGTCTGGTACTGTGGGTAGGCAGCGCCCACAGTGAGATGTCAGGACACCTCAGAACACAGTCAACACACCACTACTACACCCGAAGGCAGGACACACTTGGCTCAGGCAGGCAGGCAGGAATCAGCCGTCCACATACGGCCTACACTTGGCAGCGCTGTAGGAATACTACCCCAGACCCCGGAACTCCCCTAAGGTTGACTTGGAGTTCCCACTGAGTGCAGGTCCTCCAGACCCTAGCAGGGTAACCACAAGGCTGTGGTGGCACTCTTTGACGATGCGTGGGTGCATCCATAAGGTAGATTGTCCGTCTACCCGGGAAGAATAGACCTTGCTGGATCTGGTGGGCCCCCACTGGAGGACATTGTTCACCCCCTGCTGCCAAGCACACTCCTCACACGCACTCCACTCACCAACTCACACATTGCGCGGTGTTCTAGCGGGCTGATGGGGCGTTTCGCCGTGGTCTCCTAAGAGGCCACGGTTGGGGCTAAGCTGGACAGCAGGACATCGTCCTGCGGGTCCCTAAGGTCCATGACACTGACGTTCATGGCACCACGCTCATGCCCTCATCACCCAAGACAGACTCGAAATCCTGCTCAGGGGCAGCCAATCCTGGCACAGGCCGCGATCATCTTGGTCAAGTCCCCAGAGACTTGCAACTGGGCGGCAGGACCTTGATCGGACGGCTCTGGCTGGCTAGGAAAGGGGAAAGGAAAAAGGAAGGAGGGGATGTCGTCGACCATCACCTCCTTGGTCCGGTCACGGTCCGTCACAGCTGCCAGGACCCGTACGCTGCAGCGACAGGGCTCACCGGTCGTTGGCACTTCAGGCTTTTCTGGCTGTTCAGACTGGGGTGCCTTCACCTGACAGCACAATCCAGCCAAGAGGGACGTCATAATGCATAGGGCGTCCACGAGCTGTGGGCCGCCCTTTGCTGGCATCGAAGCAGGGGGAGTATCTTATTCAATCCACCCTCTGGAACTCTGTCAAATCCCAGCCTGGGTGGCTATACTCCCGGACGGGGCGAGCAGGACTGATATGCTGTTAGCATAACCCCATTCATCAGATGGGGACTCTGGATTACTGCTCTCAGGGGTAGTCCAAGTCAGTCTTTGGACCTCATTCAGTCCTTCGCTCAAGCCCTGTCCAGGTGTGAATGCTGCTGGAGTCAATGGCAGCAAACTGCTCAGCATTTCCGGATAAATGGGCGTGGCATCAGGACCACTTTCACAGTGGGTCCCTGCCGGTGGTTGCGAAACCTGTAGGCGTCTCTCCATTCTGTCCTTACCTGCTGATTGTGTGTTCGCAGGTGTGTATGTGGGATTGACATCCAACCGTCGGGGTAGCCACCAGCTTTCGCTGGGCATCCCTGACTCAGACCCAAGAAAGAGGAAAAAGAATAGGTCTTGAGTGGGTTGGCATGTCATGACATCCTGAAAGCCAGGGGTCTCGCCAGAGCACCCCTTACCTTCTCATCCATGCCATCTCATGCCAAATCAGTAGGTCCATGGCACTCAGTCCATGGCACCCTGGGCATATTGTACCCAATCAGCAGGGCTAAGGCATAGGGTTCATGATCCCAGACCCCAGATCCAGCCATACCTCAGGGTAACGTCCCTCCGGTGTCCCAACACCGCCTCCCTTATGGAGGGCTGGCACCCGGAAGGGTCCAACCCCCTGGCGCCGCCTTCATGCGGGGTACATCCCGCCGTACCCACCTGTATTCCTCCGGCGCGACTCGTAGGTCGCTGCCTGGGTACTGTCCTTGCGGGGGGTCCAAAATTGGCAAAAAAAAACCTGAAAAACTGGTCCCCTCGCTGGGCGCGCCATGCTCTGCCTTCCTCAGGGTCAGTCACCCACTGTCCTTCAGGATATTGGTGAGGCTGCCCTGGTCAAGGCTTTCCCCATCCCTTTGTGGTCACTCACCCCTTGAGGTTACCACCAGTCATCCAGTCATCTGCATACTTACCCCTCCCACTCCCCTCCCGAACGGTTTCTAGCGCTTCGCGCCACTTCAACCCCTCCTTGGCACTGTGCCTTGCCGTGGTGCTCGCGGTTTACCTGGTCCCTTCGTTTCTGGTTGCCCCACTTGCGCAGATATGCGCTCCGGTCGCCCTTAGCCCACTACTCCCATCATCGGCCACATCATGTGCAGCCTCCGGGCTGGGAAGTGCCATGTGGATACCCACACAGCACCCGGCTCAGTGTGACAGTAATGTCCCACTGGTGATAGGACGTGGGGCTCCCTTCCACTCTGTGACCCGGCACTCCCATGGCACCATAGCTGGCACATGCGTTGGGGGGGGGTCCCCATAGGGGCAGGGCGTCCTGGTCTACCCCTCACTACTGCAGGTCCATGGCACTCAGTCCATGGCACCAATGAGGCATTGAACAATGAGGTACAGGTCCCATGCCAACCTGGGTTTTCGCCTGCGGCACTTAACCTTTAAGGGGGGGGCAGGTTCTGATGCTGAAACTGGTGACCTTTCTTGACGACGAGCTGCCCTGGTCGCGGTCCACCCCTAAAGGGCATTTCTATCCACCCACGGACTGAGAAAGGAAGTGAAAGAAACTGGACACAGGCCGATTGCAACGGCTCATGCCCCACATCACCACAGCTGCATATTTTCTGGGGCTCTGGCCATCATAGGCTGACATACCCCTATAGACACTCAGAATCGGCCATTGCACTGATTCCTATGTACAACAGTGGCATAGACCGGTTGCGACGGCTCTAGCCCAACATGGATCAATCCTGCTGACAAACACAAAACGTAACACCCTGCAGGTCTGCTGGTTTCTGCTCCCGTCTGGTGGATCCCCGTTACCCACAAGGACCCCTATAAACATCCAGACTGGGATGAAAACGGGAAACCAGATCTGCGTATAACTTAATGCTCGTCTTGGCAGGGTAGTGCCACTCCCCGTAGGTCATCCAGTTGCACCTGAGTACAACCGCAGGCACGTCCCCCGCATGGCGGATCCCAAGGGCTTCAGATCAGGTCGTAGCACTCGGGAGCAATGAATCCCCATAATTGTTGGAGGCGATTGAGCGAGCGTGGTGGCGCGGGCTGTGGAGCCTCCACAGGGCTGGGGTTGATCGCCAGCATGTCCTGCATGGTCTTGGGGACCTCCTCAGGGCAGGGGCAAGTTGCCACAGGGCCCTGCTCGTTCGTGGTCGCGTCCTCGGCCTGCGCAGCCCCTGAGGGGGCGCATGGGGCATCCTTCTCGGCCTCCTTGACCCCTGAGCGGACATCCCTGAGTTCCAAGGGGTCCTCCATGGGGCTCTGCGGTTCGGCCGCGGTGGTCAACTCCATGGGCTCCTCTGGGGGGGCTGAATGGGGTTGATTTGGCCCCATCTCAGCCCCGGCGGCGCACAGGGGGTCATTCAGGACCTCGGGGGCGTCGCTCAGGACTGTGGAGTCATCGAGGGCCGGCGACGGGGCCCTTGGGGCTGGTTCGGGCCCTTCACGTTGCCGTCGGCTCTTCACTTGTCGGCCTGATCGACATCCTCTTCGGCGACGTCGGCGTGGTGTGCTCGTCCCCGTTGTTGGTGTCCGCGGTTCCCATGATCTCTTTGATGAACTCGAAGGCGCCGGCCATTGTTGAGTTGGCGGCGACCATTGGGGCTGCCCTTCACATGATGGGCGCCTCCAGGGCTGCGAGGGGGCGGCCACTGAGATAGGGGCCTCCCCTTGGGGGGATTGAGGCGCCTGGCTCAGGGGGTGGTCCTGAGCTGGGGCTGCCGGGCTCGGTGGACGCAAGGAGGTCGGTAGGGGGGCGCTGACGGCCTCCTCCATCACTGAGATCCTCTTCTCCATGGACTCCAAGCGCTTCTCGATGGTCAGGGCTGGCCTGCATACCCGCAGGGCAGGACCGAAGTCAATGACGAAGTCCTCCAAGATAGGGAGGCGCGCCATGCCGCATTGGATGGTGAGGCGCTCTCTCCCGGACTCTTCCAACTCAATGAGGGCCTTGGTGAGGGCATCCATGGTCTCTTTGAAGTCCATCTCCGAGGGATTGACACTTTCCGAGGATAAGAGGCTTGATTTGCGCCTTACCGATGGCGCTCGGGATGTGGGGCTGGTCGATGCTTCGATTTGCTGTTCCGGGGCTACCATCCCCGGGTAGACCTTCTCCAAGCCCATGCGGCCTCCTCCCTTGCACGCGTAGCACGACCAGAAGACCACTCACATCCACATGAACTCAGTGAGCATCCATCGGGATTGCGAAATCGAAGCAATCCCTTTGAGGTCTAAACAACAAAGGAAAGAAAGCATGTACAAAAGGTCATAGGAACATGTAAAACCTCCAAAACATGTCCCGGTTATGGTAAGGTACAGAAATCAACATAAGTCACAAAGGAAGAGGCATCAAGGCAGGAGAGGAGGGGACAAAGGGAGCCCACTCTCCCACTCAGCACATCCTGGGTAGCCTGATTCAGGATCCCCAAGGAGGAAGAACAAAACATGCAAAAACAACAAGACATCGGTAAGGCCCATTGGCTGTCAAAGCCTACCCTGGTGGGGGGGGTGTCACTCTCCACTTCCGGCACTACAGGACTTCAGAAGCGGGGGTCTAGTGACTACACACTCATCCACCATCCTCCCCAAATATTCCAACTCAAGTCTTCTTGGGGCAGGAGATAGCCCCATCACACCACCGTAGGGGGGTGGTGGTCCCGGGTGCCTATAAGACTCAGGCCCCAGAAATTCTGTGGAAAAGGGGGTAAAGTGGTATATCACCCATACCACCTCAGGATCCTACATCCCAAAAGGAAACAAGGGTAGTTGGGGGTAGCCAAGACCTTCACCCTGACACACGTAGAGGGGCAGGACCCAACTCCACACGGGCTCTGAGGCCTAGCATGGGAAGCAGGGTACAAAAACAGGAAAACCCAAAAATCAGAGGTTACCCACTTCAACACACTCTCCCGCCAAGGCAAAGGGGATTCGAAGAATTCCATGCGGGCACATCCAAAGGGCATCAGTCAAACATTATGCCCACCAGATATCCGAGTCTGTCTCCCTGATACCGTGTCACTGTCACAAGTCTGGTAGGCTGCGCACTGAGTTCATGTGGATGTGAATGGTCTTCTGCTTGTGCTACGCGTGCAAGGGAGGAGGCCGCATGGGCTTGCAGAGGGTCAACCCGGGGATGGTAGCCCCGGAACAGCTTTTCATTTTTGGTATGGAACAACTTTGAACTTGGTTTCCTTGAGAACCTGTCCAAGTGTTCCTTCAAATAACCCAAAAATACACCCCAAATGCAACCACAAAAGGCAACGGAAACATACTACGTGTTCGACGAAATCATGAGAGTGATTTCGAAACGGTCCCTTTCATGTCCTCAGAAGATATGAACAAAAGGGGACATATAACAATGAAATATGACCAAAACAATGCATAAATGCAACATGAACACGGGTCTTCCCCCAACGTGTGGTGCCGATGCACCGACGCATTTGGAAACCCAATCAGCATATGCATGCAAAGCTCAACTGATGGGCTTTCATTTGGTGTGCTTACATTCAGGATCTCAGCAACCTGTGTTTTTATAAAAAATCACGAACATGACCTACTTGGGCCAAAAAGAATAGCACGGATCGGCACTGCGAGAGTGCCGTAACATTCGCTTATGTCTAAAACTGATATAGAATTAATCTAAACAATAAAACTGATTGAAATATCTTAAAAATCGTCAGAAATCGACAATTTCTGGATCAGCGCGCGCGATCTCAGGACTGGCCGTCGCCGACCTAAACTCAGTTTTATAGTACAGAAAATGGTGAAAACACCATCAAACTAAAACTACAGAAATTGCTGATCCACTGATACCAACACTGTCCAAAACAGTGCTGGGATCGTGGAATTCTGTGTGTGTACATATACCAGGATTTTGCACTGAAAAAAGCGAAAATATAGGTTGCACGAAAACCTTACACTCCCCTCCCAAGTCCTGAGATACATCTCAGGCTGAAAAGCACAAAGAAAGTGTAGTGCAACGAAAAAATTCGGTCGGAAAAATGCAGAGCATTTGGGTCGGGTGTTAACCACCACATAGTTCTACCGGGTTAACACTCCCCTCCCAAGCTCAGACACACCCAGCCAGAAAATGGGTGGGTCTGTGGCTGATTCTCCGGAGAGAACCCGGAGAAATATGTGTTTTTCTCCAAAACAAAATAGTGAAAAAAGAATAGTAAACAAACAAAACAATAAAAAATACACTTCTGAGATGTCCCGACCCTAAAACCAAAGACAACACAAAGCAAATCAGAAAGCTTCACAGTTTGTAAAATCGTCCACTGATCATATAATATAATACAGAAATAACCAATAAGACCATTTCTCGTGGCCGTTAGTCATTATGATTACAATTATGGTCACCAATCGTCTTGGCCCATACCATCAATTTTTTTTTCTGAAATCTTCATATTTTTGACTTCCAACTTGACCACTTCGTAATCTGCAGGATGTGGGCAGCGCTGTCGTCCTTGCTGGAGGTTGAGAACTCACCAATAATCATGATATGATCTTGAGAACCATCCAAAGGTCCACGGCACTTTGTCCATGGCACCAAACTTGGAGTAATCAAATGAAAACTATCACGCGCTGACACAATTGGGAAAATCGCGCTGCAACTTGTTCTTCAGCGCTACGCACTCCCAGCGCGATGCTGAAGGTCTCCTTGGTTGTCAATGTCCTTGTAATAGGGCTCAAAGTAGTCAAATGGTCCTCAAATGGTGTAGGCACCAAGGACCTTCTTGAACATGATTTTGGGGTTTACCAATTGCTCCATAGATCTCGTCGACGATGTTTACGTCGTCGTGGTTGTCGTCTTCAACGTCGTCGTCGTCGTCGTCGTCGTCGTCGTTGAGGGCGTTTCAAAATTCTTTTCATTTTTGGTATGGAACAACTTTGAACTTGGTTTCATTGAGAACCTGTCCAAGTTTTCCTTCAAATAACCCAAAAAAACACCCCAAATGCAACCACAAAAGGCAACGGAAACATACTACGTGTTCGACGAAATCACGAGAGTGATTTCGAAACGGTCCCTTTCGTGTCCTAAGAAGATATGAACAAAAGGGGACATATAACAATGAAATATGACCAAAACAATGCATAAATGCAACATGAACACCTGTCTCCCCCCAACGCGTGGTGCCGGTGCACCGACGCATTTGGAAGCCCAATCAGCATATGCATGCAAAGCCCAACTGATGGGCTTTCATTTGGTGTGCTTACATTCAGGATCTGAGCAACCTGTGGTTTTATAAAAAATCACAAACATGACCTACTTGGGCCAAAAAAAAATAGCACGGATCGGCACCGCGATAGTGCCGTAACATTCGCTTATGTCTAAAACTGATATAGATTCAATCTAAACAATAAAACTGATTGAAATATCTTAAAAATCGTCAGAAATCGACAATTTCTGGATCGGCGCGCGCGATCTCAGGACTGGCCGTCGCCGACCCAAACTCAGTTTTATAGTACAGAAAATGGTGAAAACACCATCAATGTAAAACTACAGAAATTGCTGATCCACTGATACCAACACTGTCCAAAACAGTGCTGTGATCGTGGAACTCTGTGTGTGTACATATATCAGGATTTTGCACTGAAAAAAGCGAAAACTTAGGTTGCACGAAAACCTTACATATTTCAGCCAAAGGCTTTTATTATCCAAAAGTAGGCAACTATCATAGTCGCCGAAGCATGGTAGGCCGTGGATGAAATGAACATGGAGGAGAGAGTTCGTACAATAGGGTATGAATAAGCTGGAAATCAGTCCCCTATCCCTACTGTCGCTCTGCTTGCTGGCATGACAGCCACAAGCATCCACAATGGTCTGCATACGAGACCTCAGTTCAATCAGGGTTACACTAGAGTAGAAACACTCATGGAAGAAGTCCACTGAGCGGTTAGCGCCAGTGTGACCTGAGCTGAGATGGGACCACTGTAGGCACCCATCAAGTCGGGCCTGAGGCACGACAATACGATCCTCGTAGAAGAGGTACTGGTTGTTTTTATACCACTGGTGCCCGTCAATGACACGGGGTTCGGGACCAGTGCTGAGGGTCTGGAGAATTTCTTTATACTCTGACTGATAGTCAGTTCGGCTCCAACCCTCGAGGATTCCAGCAGTCCGCATGGACAGGTCAAGCTGGACAGCCATACGCTGGAAAGCCTCTTTGGCGAGTGCCTCTGAGCTCTCACCAATAAGCGCATCGAAGTTATTGCGCGATATATAGTCAGACAGTTCATTTCTTATACCAGGGATATGATGGACTCTCAGCCTGAACTGGCTCAGGTAAGTCCACCATCGCTTTAGTTTCGCATTCTCCGGTGGTGGGCCTCTCTGAAAAGACTTCACAGGTTCCTGGTCACAGAGCCAGACAATAGGATTAGATCCCAATGGTCGGGACTGTGATGAGAGCACCAACATACCGGCCAGGAGTTCCTGGTCGTAGGTGCTGTAGTTGGAACGCGCTTGGTTCCATTTCCAGTTCCAGTGTCCCAGTGGCACAAGTCGCCACCCACTGGTAGGATAGTCATGGTTCAAGGAGCCATCACGGTTCAGTCTGCTACTACGATAATGGCAGTGGGTTAGTTCAGCCGGGTTAAGCTCCTGCCATTGGTAGATGGTTCCACCCCCCCCTACATCACTGGGATCAGTGACCAGGACTATCTCGCCCTTAGGGCGGGGTACTCCCAGGCAGTTGGAGGAGGCAATTTTCTTCTTCAACTCCTGGAAACACTCCTCCTCTCTGTCGGTCCACCTCCAGGGAGTAGTTCTCTTGATTAGGTCAGTGATAGGGGCAGAGGAGTAGGTAAAATTGTGGATGTGGCACCTATAGAAGTTACAGGCGCCCACAAAACTCTTCACGTTTTGTAGACCCTTCTTAGGGTCATCGGGAATCTGCATGTCCTGTAAGGGCTGTATCTTAGACGCGGCTGGTTTCCACGAGCCATACCCCACGTAGAAACCCAAATACTCCATTTCCTCTTTCATGAACTCGCATTTTTCGAGTTTGATTCGGAGATGGTTTTCCTGACAAACAATGAAAAATTCACGGAGGAGAAGGACATGGTCCTCTTGGGTATTGGTACCCAAACTCACGTCATCGATGTGGGCCTCCATTTCTGCACCTCAAGAAATCAACTCCTGTACTAGAGGTCTGCGCCTCAGGATGTACAAAATTTTGTTCATTGGATCCTGGTAGAGTGCTGGGGCATTAGCCACCCTAAAAAGGCATGACCTTCGACTTAAACACACCACCCTTAGGGGTTATGAAACCCAGCAGCTCTTGAGCTGCGGCGGTTAGGTCTACCTACCAGAAACCACTTCGTTTGTCCATTTTGGTCTTGTACCGGCATTTGGCAATACGCTCCAGGGTATTTTCCATGTTGGGAATACTCCCTGAGTGGTTTTGGGTTTTCTTGTTGACCTCAACATAGTCGACAACCAATCGTAGGGCAGTCGATCCTGGTTTAGCAACCAGGAAACAGGGACTGCAGTGATGGGGGTAGTCCCCCTTCTTATATTCTACCACAAGGCCAGCATCAATACATTCCTGGATCTGGCGCTCGATTTGTTCAACCTGTTCCTGAGGAGGGGGGTAGGGACGACGCCTCAATCGCATCTTCTCAAATTAAGATTCATTTTCAGGTTCATCTGAACCAGTTTTTTACAGAAAAGTGGAGGCGGCAGGGCGCCAAACACCTCCTCATAGATTAGGAGCAGTTTCTTCAGTCGGGAGTCAAGGTTAAGACTCTCGATTTTTTGCAGGAAATCCTCCTCAGCATGGAGGTTGCTCTCTCCATGCTCTTTCTTTTTCTGCCGATCAGCAGTTTCGGCAGGTACTGAACCATCGTCCCCCTCAGGGGGACATTGCTGCCCATAGTGCAGAGAATACAATAGGAGTATCTCAGGGTCAGGCAGCGTCTAGCAATCATCGTCCTCCTCAGACCAGATGGAGGATTTCCAGGTCTGTCTGAGGTATTGTACCCGCTCTTGGCGCTCAATACCTTCGGCCTTCAGGTGCAACAGCCGTCAGAGTTTCTGAGTGTCATGCTCAGAGAGTGGCATGTCATTAGAAGCAGGCCGCGCTAGAGCATCAGGACTCTGGGCCACGGGTTCACCTGAGTGCATATGCTGCATGTGCAGCACCGGTTTCCCAACAGGGGAAGTTGGTTCTGAGGTTGACTCTAGATCTACCTCCTCCAGCAACAGCTGGGCCAGGAAGGCACTGTGTTTTAGTTCAACACAGCTGGGATCAACAGGAGGGATAGTGCTGGCGATCTCAGACAGTTGGTCGTCAGCATCCTCCTTTACAGCTGCAGGTTCCAAATAGCCGTCGGGAGATTCACACCCTGTAACTGTGGCAGATAGGTGCTCAGGAGATCCTTTTTTGAGATCAGAAAGGGTCAGGCCACGATTTTTGGCCATGACCTCTTTCAGTAGCACCTAATCCAGATCGCACAGGGGTACAGGATTGAGGGATCCATCGACAATGGATAAGAAACTGGCCCACTTAGGGGCCTGCATAGCTGTGTCTGAGTCCCCAGGCACGTAAATGGGACCGTCGGGGAGTTGCACTCTTCCCACGGTCATTCGATCTAGCATACGGCGCCAATAAGAGTGTCCATCTGAGCAACCCCAGTCAGGAGTGCACATGACAACCCTTCGTCCCTCATAAGCGATTTGGGTTAGAACCTTAGCGAGCAGGGAGAAGGGAGGGTTAGCATACGCTAGGCCCATTGCTTTCCAGAAGAAACGGAAAGCGTTCTTCAAATGTTTCGAGCAATACAACTGCATGATTTGGTGTTGTTGGCTCGCGAAAAATTCCACCTGGATCTCATCCAGGGTTACCTGAAGGGCCGCCAGTCCATTTTCAAGAACGTGACGGGCCAATTGGTAGTTTTCAGTACGATAGTTAGTCTTGGCTGCGTAGCGCAGCCCAGACTCTTTTTGTCCTGACAGCTCCAAAGGTATGGAAAAGAGCCCACTGCCAAAGTCGCAGTGCAGAGAATAGGGGCGCTGGAGAGACAGCATTTTTACCTGGGGGTTTCTTCGCAGGAAGTCGGTACCAATGAAGCGGCCGGGTGGTACTCTACCCATGTTGACGCTCAGACTGTAGTTGGATCAGCAGATTTTTGAACTCATAGACCATTTTGGAACCACTCATTTTCATAAAAGGCTGCTTCGGCGCTTTTTGGTTCGTAGATCTCCGGGATGCATCTACATATTGGTTTCCGAACTCTGTTCAGTTCTTGAAAACCCACTGCTTGCCTGGCTGAAAAGCCCGTTACAGTCGTTGCTTTTGTTCCTGGACTGTCAGGCACTCAAGCACAGCAGCACGCATAGTCAAAAGCCTGTTGTATATACCCCACGACGCTGCCGTCCGTCGGCGGTCTCCTCAGTTCCACACGGCTGTCCGCACCATTGCTTCGAGCTATGCTACGAAGCGAGACACCATCTTTGCGTCCTAACAGGCGAGGTATGCACACATGAAGACCATTGTGCCGCTGAGACCACAGCTGCATGTTCCGGGCTTATGATCAATATTTCATAACAAATTAGTCATAAAAATGACCTGAATCATACAAATGCTGCAATTTGAGGTAACTGCAGTTCCTTGAAAATTATTGTCGTCGCTGAATTGAAGCACTGGTGACAGAGGCGACCAGCGCAGCAATCAGAGACAGGGCCTGATTTCGCGTCACTTCCCCCTCTAAGAGAGCTGCAGGAGGCTCAACGGATGCGCATGCACACAGGAACATGCCAGACAGAGGTGCATCAGCCTTACCCAGGCAGAAGGGGTCACTGAGGGTCCGCATCTACGTGCTTATTAGCTGGGTCGTGGCCTCTGCAACCTGGGGACTTGTCCAGACCTCCTTGGCCCTTGAGGACATCAAGGCGGCTTTCCGGGTACTCGACGCACACGACTGCAGGCGGGTCAGCTTAGCGTTATACGCGGCGAACATCACTCGCGCTCTGGCCTTGCTTAGCGTCATACGCGCCAAACATCACTCGCGCTCTGGCCTTGGACGCGCTACGCATGCTCCAGCCACCACTGAGAACGCCCATCTTGACTCCCGAAGATCGCAACGCGGGCCTTGGCTCTTCACGTTCGCAGCACGGGTCTTGGTCTTGAGGGACGGTCTGTAGCAATGTCAGACACAGGAAAGGCCACAGAACTCACGGCCTCCATTTTCGGACTTCTCGAATTCACGAGCAGCTGTCTCGCTTCTGAAGCGGCCGGGTGGTACTCTACCCATGTTGACACTCAGACTGTAGTTTGGACCAGCAGATTTTTGAGCTCATAGACCTTTTTGGAACCACTGTTTTTCATAAAGGGCTGCTTCGGCGCTTTTTGGTTCGGAGATCTCCTGGATGCATTTACATTTTGGTTTCCGAACTCTGTTTCGTTCTTGAAAACCCACTGCTTGCCTGGCTCAAAAGCCCGTTACACTCGTTGCTTTTGTTCCTGGACTTAAAGAAGGTCCCTACCAGGACCGGCCCCCGCTGTGCCCCTTCCGCCTGTAATCCCTGCTGATTTGCTCCGGATCAATGCCTGCATTTCTCAAAGTCCAGGGTCCAAAATCCAAAGATATAGAAAATGAAATCCTCCTTCAACCCTGAATAGCAACCAGATCCCACAAGAACAGCAACAACCCAATTCACAATCCAAATCAGGTTGCGGGCTTCCGTTCAGCACATCGATGGTCTCACGATGGCGGGCATGTACAAGAATTGCACCAAGGAAGAAAGCCCTGAAATTGGCATATGCACACAAATAAAGCAAAGTTGGGGAAAGAGGTAAACATACACATTCACAGCCATAAACCCCTCATTCCCTGGACTCAAGACCTTCCCTTGACTCACCAACATATTGCCCTGAACCAGGTCAAATGAGATGGCTAAATGCCATATGTCAAAAGTCACTACATAAACCCCAAAAATGTGTTCACTCCCAAGCCTATATATCCTAGCCCAATAGGGGAGGTGGCGTGTCATGGCCTAGAGTGGCACTCAGGACCATGCCCTACCCTGACATAACCTTGGTTGGACTTGGAGTCGAATGGGCTTGGAGAACTGCCCCATGAGTTTGAACTCATAACATGCCAAAAAACTGCCAATTCACACCATATTGGCCATATATCAAATATATGCTCAAAATTGAGGTTACCCCTTATCCGAAGGCTCATAGCATGCATGGAATCGAAGTCTAGTATTCATTGAGGATAGAGACCAAAGGCCAATGCCCATGTACATCCCCACTTTACCCTCGAAACCCCTTCAGATATAAGTGCCACGCACTGCCCAAGTCAGCCCATGATCTTGAGACCAATTCTTGTGATCCTTCGTGCGCCAAGCCAAATGGAGTACGCGATCCGGCATATGGTGGTGTTCAACTCCGAAGCATATGCCAACATATGAACAACATACCATAGTTCGACTCTCCATAGGCTTCTTGCTGATTGCCGACCAGGTAAGTACACAAAATGCAAAAATGAGCAAAAATTGAGGTCAAAAACATGAAAATATGACCAAATACAAAGTTGTCATGATAGTATATCTCTATGCTCACCCATGATATCCGTTCATGGTTCAATAAACAAATGATTGGAACCATTTGCGAACAATTCCCCCACTTGGATCCCCAATCGGGCGCATGGAGATACCTTCGCCACTAATATCTACATGCCCCATGAAAATGGGAGTGCACCCATGGATCTCTTTGTCAAACATACCATGAGCAATACATACGCGGTAGACTTGGTCTAGCGCTTTGAATTCCACAATTGGGACATGGGCAAAGCCCTTGTCACATATGGCTCCCCATCTCTTCGGCCACACGAAGATATATAACATGGGCGTGAGCATATCAAACATATACCATGCATATAACACATACCCTCAAAAAGTGGCTCCCACCATGGTATGCCATGACCCTCCATGAACATAACTTCACGTTAAAAATACGTGGGAACCCAAGGAAAGTTGCTATGCAACCCCAACACTCATTGGGCACACTCGAAAGTCGCATTAAAATATTCGGTTGCACGGTCCAAGAGTTATATGTCACTTTATACCCTCTTGACCCTTTTCCCTTGCTACACCGGGCATGTGTGCGCACCAAAGGCGTTTGATGCTTCCTAAATTAACTTGAGACTAAGGCGCTTGCAACCCAACCTTCCTTATTCTCCTTCCTCACACTCGCGCGTAGATATGGCCTTTCAAAGTGGTCCCACGATTCACTTTTGTTTCCCTTATATCTCCAAGTCAAATGGGTGGCAAGTATAAGGGAAACCTGATTCGGGCATAGGGAAAGGAGTATGACCACTCGAAGAAGTCCAAATCAAGTGCGGCGATGTCGAAGTCGAAAATCCGATTTCGACATCGCGAAAAATTCAGATTAAAATTTCGAGTGCTTATTTAGAAAATTGCGGAAGCAACGAACCCTTTGCTGATGAAATCTGACCCTTCAACGGAGTATCCGCCAAAATATCTGGAAATAACAGTTAACCAATCGGTTAACGCAAAATGGCGAGCCAACTGACAGTCGCCGATACATTGACCATCAGAACGAAAGGCTGAAAAATTACGGAAACATTACGATAATAAAACCCTATTGATTCCTGATATTCCGATATACAAATCTCCGCTGGCGGTGCCTCGGTACTGCATATGGCCGCTCGTAGCCGGAATGGCCAAACTTATCACACTATCACATCGGGTTAGTTGAGGTGGACGAGAGAGTATGATATCAGCCAATGGCGGCTTGCCGGCACATAGATCCACACCCCAAGTGACCCCAAGATGGCCACGGGGGTCCGAACCGGCTTCACCCCCCTTCTCAGAGCGTTGTTACCGCTCGGAAGTCATTGAAGAGAGGACGGGAGGACCCCAATGGGCTCCAACCCCCCCCTCCATGTCCCAAGGACACATGGAGGCCCCACACACGTCGTAGGCGTCCCCCATGCCCCAAGGGAGGGGTGAGGACACTGATACTCAGCGCCCTACGCCATATCCGGTCTCCACTTGATCTACAACATGGACCAAGGGGATCAAAGATAGAAAAACGTCGTCGGTCGACCTAAATAAGTATACCACAGTGACATATATACGTGGAGATCGAGTGAAGGGGGTATATGGCCAATCAAGGCCGAAAAATCCCCGGATGAACGCCCTCACTTGTCTCCCCAAGCACAGAAACAAACAAAATGCCAAGGGGGGGATCCGTTACGGTGCTACAGCAGCAACCAAATGGACCAACACGTCCTTGACATCCAAAGAAATATTCTTTTTCTTTAGGTAGTCCATCCAGACCGTGGTATACCTCGGCACGAAACTGCTCGGAGGTTCCCACGAATCCCTGGATGCGGCGAATTCCTTCCAACGGACTTTATAAAGCCTGCCCCCAGGCGTCCCCGGGTCCGGCTTGTCCGCCAGGATTCTCTCGGCGGTGAAGTCGTCGTCCTCACCCTCGTCGTCCGAGTCCACATCGCCGGCCGTGAACTCGAAGGTGACGGGACGTCCGCTGGGGTCTGGTGCTCGAGGACGAAGCTGGGTATGGTCGCGGTCCAGGATCTTGGTATCCCCCACACGAACCGCATACACGTCCTGCCCGACCTTCCGCACGATTACCCCCGGCACATACCAAGATGCCTGCCGATGCCTGGACAGGACATCCTTGTGGTGCCGCTCCACCCACACGGTGTCTTGGAGAGCAAACTTCTGGACTTTTCCCTGCTTGAAGTACTTGGCCCTCTTGTCATGCTCGTCCTGAAGTGCCTTGCACACTCTTGCCGCCGTGTCGTCCGCCTCAGCCATCATGGCATTCGCATCCCGGGCCACTTTGCCATGGTTCATCCACGGGAGAGTGCGTGACACTCGATCCCGTAGGAACAGGATGCGATGGGGCGACAGTCCCGTGGGTCCCGGAAGGTCATGGTACGCTCGGAGCACTCTCCACAGCGAATTGTACCAGTTCCGGCCCGGTTCGTCGATGTGCAGCTGGCGGAACTTCTCGAACATCTGCCGCCCGGCCACCTCAGCTCGGCCATTCGACCGGCTGTGGTACGCCACGGTCTTGGCGTGCCGAATGACGATCTGCTTGCACATCGTCTTGAACCACGTCCCCACGAATTGACTGCCCCGATCGCTGCAGATGACAGCCGGGACATCGAAAATCGTCAACCAATGCCTGATCATGGCATTAGCGACGGTCTTGGCCTGCAGCCCCACTCCATGCTTGTCCTTCTTGTCCTTCTTCTTGGACTTCTTGCCAGGGACCGCCACGATATACCCACTGAGCCTATCCACCGCCAGGATGACACAGTCGTAGGTCTCTCCTTCCACGGTGACCTCAGGCATGGCGAATACATCCATGGCCACGGACCGCATAGGGGCCTCCGGTATAGCCGTGTACACCGGGTTGCCCGCTGTGGAGTGGTTGGGGCTCTTCGTGGCCCGACACACGGCACAGCCGCTGCAGTACCTATCCAGGATGGCGTAGTACCCTGGAGGGAACTTGAAGCGCCACTCCAGGTCCTGCTGCATCTTGTCTCGGCCAGGGTGCATGAGCTGGGCGTTGTGCTAATGGTCAATGAGCTCCTCCACTCGGTTCTCGGGCACCAGCAGCTTGTCCTTGAGGAACAGTTTGTCCCCATCCTCGGTCAAACCCTCAGGCCACTCGTCGTCCGACGGGGCGCTCACGGCATTCCAGTACTTGTTCCAGTGCTCGGATGCCGCGTAGTCATCCGACCAGTCCTCTGTGAGCACCGACCTGACTAGCTCTACAGGGGCCACCATCCATTGCTCGAGGGTTTCCTCTCGAATAGCTTGGACGCGGGCACCCCGGAACTTGGCCAGGTCTGTACGGTTTGCCATCACCACAAAACACTTGACCCCCTCTTGCTCCATGACCTTCTCCATCTCGATGATGCGCTTGGCCTCCTCTGTCTCCTCGGCGTCGCCATGGCTGGATATGTCCATCCACGCCTTGCCCGCGGGGTAGGCCCAGCGACTGAGGCAATCTGCCACAGTGTTGTCCTTCCCCGGGACGTACACGACGCTGAGGTCGAACTTGGCGAACGTCTCGTGCCATCGGACCCTCCTAGCCGCTGGTCCTGAGGGGGTGTCGACATGCTCCTTGTGCCAGCTCTGTAGGGATTGGTGGTCCGTGCAAACCACCACCGGCTGCAGTCCGATGTGGCCAGACCACTTCCTGAGCGCACATACAATGGCGTATGTCTCCTTCTCCCTCGCGGTCCATGTTCGGCGTTGGCCCTCCGCCAGGATCCTGCTCCAAAACGCCACGGGAACATGAGTCCCGTCGTCCCGGACTTGCTCGAGGACTGCCCCCACGGCATAGTCCGAAGCGTCTGTCCGTAGCACGAATCCCTTGTCCGGGTCCACCAGGAATAGCCCCAACTGCCCCAGGAGTCGCTCCTTCAGGTTGTTGAAAGCATCTTCAGCCTCAGGGGTCCAAGCAAGCTTCTTCTTGCTCCCCTTCCGGCCATCGAACTTCCCCACCTGCAGCATCTTGTGCAGCGGCCCCGAGAGTTCTGCATACATCCGGACGTAGCCCGAATAGTAATTGCAGAACCCCATGAAGGACCGGAGTTCGCTGATGGTCTGGGGCTTCTCCGAGTGGTGCAGGGACGCCAGTTTCCCAGGCATGGGACGGCGTTGCCAGTGACCAACCACGTGACCCGCGAACTCCACTTCCTTCACGAAGAGTGAGGCTTTGGTGCGCTTGCACACCATGTTGTGCTTGTCCAACTCGCTGAGCACTCGGCGCAGATCCTTCTCATGCGCGTCGATGAGCTCGTCCTCAGTCATGTTCTCCGTGCCGGACCCGATGATGATGTCATCCACGAAGGGATCGGCACAGTCCCGGACAGGACCGAGTAAGTCCTCCATCATGCGCTGGAAGGCAGCGTTGCCATTCTTGGCGCCCATAGGCACCACTTTCCACTGCATGGGCCCCAGCGGCGTCGACATCGCTGTGCAGGGCCTGGAGTCCGGGTGTAGCGGCATCTGGTGATAGCCGTGTTTCAGGTCTAACACCGTGAAAATCCGCTTTTTCTGCTGCTTTTGGAGGATGGAGTCGATCAGGGGAAGCGAGTACGAGTCGTGCTCGGTCTGCTCGTTCAAACCTCTGTAACCAACCACCAACCTCCACTCGCCCTTCTCCTTCTTGGGCACGATGAAGGCTGGGCTGGCCCACTCACTGTCGGAGGGTTCGATTCATCCCCGCTCAATGAACTCGGCCAACAACTTCTTCATGGCCTCAGCCCGATAGCCCTGAAGTTGGTACTCCCGATGACGATAGATCTTCGGGTTCGGCTTCAGCTTGATCTTCGCTGTACCAAACCTCCCACGATCTGGAGGGTTCTTGTTGGCGACGCCACTGAATAGCCGCGGATAGGCCTTGATCAGCCTCTCCTTCAGCTCGGCGACCTTCGGGTTCTCCTGGGCCTCTTCAGCCGCTTGCTTCGGTATCGATACAACCGACCGCACTGCGGTATAGGCCTCTTCTGGGTCCGAGTCCGACTTCTCCTCGTCCGATATGCCGTCTTCATCGTCGTGGGGCGCGCTTCCCACCGATAATCTTCGAAAATTTGCGGCCTCGGGCTGGTGCTCGTCGCTATTGGTTCCCACTCTTGGAAAACCCCACGTTGGTGGGTCCGACCCAACCGGACCATCGTATTGGTCCCCGATGTGGTCCATGACCCTCGCCACGAACTCATCCTTCTCGTACTTGCCGGTGACCAACATCTTGTCATCCCACCAATGCGGAGATGTGACCATGGCCCGCCTCTTCTTGGCTGCCACACGGTCGTGCATCCCCATCCGCATGTAGTTGACGACGTCGTCGATCTCGGCGTGGGACAGGACGTCAATGCCATCAATAGGCTGATCCGTCCCCTCCTTGGGCTCAAACATGACCTTCATGGGCACCGCCTCCAGCCTACGGATGAATGCTTCATCACCCGTGGGCTGGGCTTGCGCCCCATCCACCAGGAAAGCCTTGGTACCCCACGCTTGACCCGGGGAGGGCATTGATACACCCTTGGCGTCGATGAACAGCTCCTCGTCTGGCCCGAATGACATCTCGTTCAGGGTGATGGAGTCCAGCGTCGACTTGAGACCCTCCAGCGGACATGGGGTGGATCCTATGCCGGTTATGACCAGGATCCCCTTCGCCCTATCCGCGACAATCTTCTCCACCGTACGTCTGGTGTTATCCAGGGAGCCATGCCAATACATGGGTCCCCACTCCTTCAAACCCCAATGCCTATGCCAGGCTGAGTCTCCTCGATGCCAATGCTTCCTACACTTCCGCAGAAGTGGGGCATCCCGGGAAGCAAAGACGTCCGTCTCGGGCGCTTCGGCTCCCAGCGTCTGGATCATCCTGTCGTACACCTGCGGCGCCATTCCATACTCCATGAGCTGAACTCCGCGGTCTCCTCTGGACTTGGCACCCACAGCTTGCACCGCTCGGACGATCCGATCCTCTTCCTCAGCATTCCATTGAGATGATCCGCATGCATAGTCCGTGGACAGCCATGTGAGGCATTCATCATCCTCCCGGACCAGCGTTGCACGGTGGGGAAGGGCTCCAATGGCATTTGCCACCATGAAGTCATACCCCATGATCATATCCCAATCCGTGATGTCGGCCACATAGAAGTTCCCGGATAGAGTGCTTCTCTTCGCCTGATCAGGGCGGTTCAAGCGCTCATGCTCCCAGAATTCCATACTTATGGTGGCCTCATGGGTGCCGCCACCCATAATCTCTCCGTTGGCGACCTTCAGGCGGACCGGTCTCCGGCTGGGCTGCAGGAGTTCCTCCTTGAACAACCCCCTTCGGACCAGGCTCACCTGGGCACCCGTATCCACTAACACATCCACCACCTTCTCCTCTCGTCCGCACCGTACTCGCACTTTCAAGTGCAACTGCCGCTCGTCGCCATGAGGTGTATGGACGACTCTCACGGCATGCAACTCTAGCACGTCCGGGTGCATCAGGACTTCAAGGGTATGGTCACGGATGGTGTAGATCTTGGGTTGGTCCTGCCCGTCCACGGGGCTCTCCGTGGTCGCTCCTTCCTTCTTGCCATGTCCCGTACCCACATGTACTTCCCTTGGCAGGGCGCTCCAGGGGTTGGGAGTGGCGAAATTCAGTGGTTTTGGCTCTTCTGGAGCCTTCTTCGGCACCCGATGTGCCTTCGCTTTCTCTGGGATTCCACTGATTTTCGGAGGAGAGACCTCCGAGGTCCCACTCCCGTGGGGGCTCCTCTAGACTTGGCTTCCCGCAGCCCCTTCCGGCTGCGATCCGCCAGGACTTTGTCCGCCACGTTGCTGGGCTTTGAGTTCCTCCAACGTCCTCAACATGTCCTCAGCAACCTCCTCGATCGACCTCACTCGTCGGTCTTGGCCAGGTCCACCACCATAGCCTCTTCCTCCGCCTTTTCCTTGGCCTTTGCCTTGGCCTTTTCCCCCGTCTCCGCCCTTCGCTTTCCAATCAGAAAATCCGCTGCTCCTTGGGCTTCTTCTCGGGATGGGCGGCGAAGTAGGCCTTCTTGTCCGCCTCATACACCTTGCACTGACGGTGGTCGTGTGCATGGTTGTTTCCCTTGCCATAACAGACCCAGCACCCGTCGTGCTGAGACCTGTACTCCCGGAACGAGAGCGGTGGGTTCCCGATCCTTCTTGGTCCTTCTCTGTTCTTCCTGGGTCCCACCTGGCTCCATCTGGACCGATCCTGCCCATGGTTCCTCACGTTGTGCGCCACAAACGCGAAGAAATGGGCCTCCTCATGATCCTCCCGGGACCAGTGGTCTTGGCCACTTCCACTACCATCCTCTGCGGAGTTGGCAGTGTCCTCCTGGATCTCCCGATGATGGCGGTCTTCTCGGTGGCCTCGTTGTCCATGACCATGTCGATCCTGCACGTGGGCCTCGTTCTTCGCATTGAGCTTCAACTCCACCGTGATGTACTTCACGATCTCGTCAAGGCTCATGCGGGCGAAGATGACTTGCATCCTCAGCGGCTCCCCGCGCCTCCACTCCACGTTGTTGAGGCGCAGCAACCTTTGCCCCATGGAGTCTCCAAACACCTTCACGTACACGGCGTTCTTCAGTCCCAACATCCGGTTGGGTTCGCCCAGGTTCCTCCTGAAGAACTCCATGATACCCGCGTGGGTATCCTCCGCCGCCATGATCCGCACCGCCACCCGCTTCTTGGCGCGCTTCTTCTCCTCGTCCTCCACTCTCCTCTTCCAGTTGCCGGGGAGGACGTCCTTCAGCAAGTGGCGGATCTCACTGGCCTCGTTCCAGTCTTCCACCAACTTGAGGCATCTGCGGTACTTCGGCAGATACCTGTTCCACTCCCGGACCCGCAGCTCACCGCTGTCCAGCGGCAGTGGAATGGACCACAGGTCCTCCAGCTTCTGATTCGGAGCGTCCACCCGCTCCTCATCCTCCAACCACTGGAGGCAGGCCTGCTCCGTACGGATCAATCCTTCCCGGATCTGATCCCGCAGCTCCTCCTTCAGGTCCTGCGCCAGCCGGTGTGGGAATGTCCGGCATACCCACTTGTCCCGCGGCGCTCCCCGCATCTCGCCGACGACCTCCTCGGCGAAGTCCTCCCAGTCCAGGATGAAGTCATCCAGGTTGGACGGGTTCCCGTCGTAATAGGGGATTTTGATTCCCCTGAGGTCGTCGATCCTGATGGCGTCTCCGACGTCTCCAGCCACCACTCCACCGAGACGGATACCACCTGTGGCCGGGGGGTGTGAGTACACTCCCCGTACATCCCTCTCCTCCATGGAGTGCGGTCCAGTTGGGCCTGAACCCATGGGGTTTGGAATGCGGGAAGGATTTGTTCCATCGGCCGTCCATATCCCCGTATTGGGGTCCTTTGCCCACAGGTTTCCGCCTGGATGACCTCGACCATGTCCATCGGCGCTTCCCATGGTTCGCCCCTGCATGGTGTCGATCTTTTCCTCCGCATAAACTACCATATTCGTCGTGATCGGTACATCCTGGGCGGCATGGGACATCTGTACCGTCAGGCTCCTCGGGTCCGTGGTTACGTGCCCTTCCCGCATGGACCCAGCCGGTGCCGTGTGTTCCCCGAGCATTGTGGATTCGCTGAACATGGGAACAAACGGCAGCGCACCCGGGTCAACACGCGGAGGCGCGTATGGTGCCTCTGCAGGGCCGCCCATGGGTTTCTCCATGGCGCTCCTGAGGGTCTTAACCCGCTCCACCAGCTCTACCGCGGCCGGCTTTGCCGGGAGCTCCGGACCCGAGGCGAGGGGCTGTCGCTCCTCTAGCCCTCTCAGGCGTCCCGACATGTCCTCCACTAAGTGGAGGAGGCTGTCCACCACTTGCTGCTGCTTCTGCAGGGCCAGCTCCAGATTCTCCCGGTACCGGGCCTGATCCGCTCGCAGCTCCTCCATGTGGTTCTCCGCGGCCGACTGGTCGTCCAGGATCCCAGCAACGTCCTCCTCTAGACCGTCCTTGGCGTTGTCCAGGCGGTCAAAACGATGCACGATGGCGTCCATACCATTCTTCGGGTACTTGCCCATGAGGAAGGACACGTGCTCGCAGTGGCACGCAGCGTGCTTTCCGCCGGATTCAGCACATCCCGCGGTTCCCGGCACCTCAGACTCATCGCCCATGGGCGTATCGCCTATGGCGTCCGTCTCTGGTCCCGTGTGCCGGGGCACAGGTGCCGTCCGGGCCCTGGCTGGCCTCTCCAAGCCCTCGGCGTCGTGCTTCAGGGCGGGCTCGGGGGCCGTATGCGCCCTGGCGATCGGCGCGGGCGTCTCCTCCGGCTCCGAGGGTGGCTCATAGGCTGTCCTATAGCCCTCAGAGTGCTCGGAGTCCCACAGCCTGACCGGGCTGGGGTCCGTATCCATAGCCCCGGCGTCCTCTGCCGCGGGCTTGGGTGACCCGCGCTTCCGGTAGCGCCGGGCCCGTCCTCCACTGCTGCTTGAATGGCAGGCATCATCAGAGTCCTCCGCGGCGGAGCGGAGGTTGCATGCCTTTCGGCAGCGACGCTCACACATGGAGACCAGGTCCTCCATGTCACGTCCTCCTCTTCCCGAATGTCGTACTTCTCTTCGGGCTTCAACTTCCGGAGTTCGCCATGCTCTTGAACGTCTCGGTTCTTCTATGGCTCTAATCTCCGGCGTGGTCTCCACCGAGTCCACAATACGCACCCGGGGCGTACTTGGGCAGGGCTCATAAGGGCCAAAGTCCCCGGGTCGGCGGTTGGTAGGGGCAGCAGGTAAGCCTCTGCTACCATAAAGAAGGTCCCTACCAGGACCGGCCCCCGCTGTGCCCCTTCCGCCTGTAATCCCTGCTGATTTGCTCCGGATCAATGCCTGCATTTCTCAAAGTCCAGGGTCCAAAATCCAAAAATTAAGAAAATAAAATCCTCCTTCAACCCTGAATAGCAACCAGATCCCACAAGTACAGCAATAACCCAATTCACAATCCAAATCAGGTTGCGGGCTTCCGTTCAGCACATCGATGGTCTCACGATGGCGGGCATGTACAAGAATTGCACCAAGGAAGAAAGCCCTGAAATTGGCATATGCACACAAATAAAGCAAAGTTGGGGAAAGAGGTAAACATACACATTCACAGCCATAAACCCCTCATTCCCTGGACTCAAGACCTTCCCTTGACTCACCAACATATTGCCCTGAACCAGGTCAAATGAGATGGGTAAATGCCATATGTCAAAAGTCACTACATAAACCCCAAAAATGTGTTCACTCCCAAGCCTATATATCCTAGCCCAATAGGGGAGGTGGCGTGTCATGGCCTAGAGTGGCACTCAGGACCATGCCCTACCCTGACATAACCTTGGTTGGACTTGGAGTCGAATGGGCTTGGAGAACTGCCCCATGAGTTTGAACTCATAACATGCCAAAAAACTGCCAATTCACACCATATTGGCCATATATCAAATATATGCTCAAAATTGAGGTTACCACTTATCCGAAGGCTCATAGCATGCATGGAATCGAAGTCTAGTATTCATTGAGGATAGAGACCAAAGGCCAATGCCCATGTACATCCCCACTTTACCCTCGAAACCCCTTCAGATATGGGTGCCACGCACTGCCCAAGTCAGGCCATGATCTTGAGACCAATTCTTGTGATCCTTCGTGCGCCAAGCCAAATGGAGTACGCGATCCGGCATATGGTGGTGTTCAACTCCAAAGCATATGCCAAAATATGAACAACATACCATAGTTCGACTCTCCATAGGCTTCTTGCTGATTGCCGACCAGGTAAGTACACAAAATGCAAAAATGAGCAAAAATTGAGGTCAAAAACATGAAAATATGACCAAATACAAAGTTGTCATGATAGTATATCTCTATGCTCACCCATGATATCCGTTCATGGTTCAATAAACAAATGATTGGAACCATTTGCGAACAATTCCCCCACTTGGATCCCCAATCGGGCGCATGGAGATACCTTCGCCACTAATATCTACATGCCCCATGAAAATGGGAGTGCACCCATGGATCTCTTTGTCAAACATACCATGAGCAATACATACGCGGTAGACTTGGTCTAGCGCTTTGAATTCCACAATTGGGACATGGGCAAAGCCCTTGTCACATATGGCTCCCCATCTCTTCGGCCACACGAAGATATATAACATGGGCGTGGGCATATCAAACATATACCATGCATATAACACATACCCTCAAAAAGTGGCTCCCACCATGGTATGCCATGACCCTCCATGAACATAACTTCACGTTAGAAAATACGTGGGAACCCAAGGAAAGTTGCTATGCAACCCCAACACTCATGCGGTACACTCGAAAGTCGCATTAAAATATTCGGTTGCACGGTCCAAGAGTTATATGTCACTTTATACCCTCTTGACCCTTTTCCCTTGCTACACCGGGCATGTGTGCGCACCAAAGGCGTTTGATGCTTCCTAAATTAACTTGAGACTAAGGCGCTTGCAACCCAACCTTCCTTATTCTCCTTCCTCACACTCGCGCGTAGATATGGCCTTTCAAAGTGGTCCCACGATTCACTTTTGTTTCCCTTATATCCCCAAGTCAAATGGGTGGCAAGTATAAGGGAAACCTGATTCGGGCATAGGGAAAGGAGTATGACCACTCGAAGAAGTCCAAATCAAGTGCGGCGATGTCGAAGTCGAAAATCCGATTTCGACATCGCGAAAAATTCAGATTAAAATTTCGAGTGCTTATTTAGAAAATTGCGGAAGCAACGAACCCTTTGCTGATGAAATCTGACCCTTCAACGGAGTATCCGCCAAAATATCTGGAAATAACAGTTAACCAATCGGTTAACGCAAAATCGCGAGCCAACTGACAGTCGCCGATACATTGACCATCAGAACGAAAGGCTGAAAAATTACGGAAACATTACGATAATAAAACCCTGTTGATTCCTGATATTCCGATATATAAATCTCCGCTGGCGGTGCCTCGGTACTGCATATGGCCGCTCGTAGCCGGAATGGCCAAACTTATCACACTATCACATCGGGTTAGTTCAGGTGGACGGGAGAGTATGATATCAGCCAATGGCGGCTTGCCGGCACATAGATCCACACCCCAAGGGACCCCAAGATGGCCACGGAGGTCCGAACCGGCTTCAGACTGTCAAGCACTCAAGCACAGCAGCACGCATAGCAAAAGGCCTGTTGTATATAACCCACGACGCTGCCGTCCGTCGGCGGTCTCCTCAGTTCCACACGGCTGTCCGCACCATTGCTTCGAGCTATGCTACGAAGCGAGGCACCATCTTTGCGTCCTAACAGGCGAGGTATGCACACATGGAGACAATTGTGGCGCTGAGACCACAGCTGCATGTTCCGGGCTTATGATCAATATTTTATAATAAATTAGTCATAAAAATGACCTGAATCATACAAATGCTGCAATTTGAGGCAACTGCAGTTCTCTGAAAATTATTGTCGTCGCTGAAGTGAAGCACTGGAGACACAGGCGATCAGCGCTGGAATCAGAGACAGGGCCTGATTTCGCGTCACTTCCCCCTCTAAGAGAGCTGCAGGAGGCTCAACGAATGCGCATGCACACAGGAACATGCCAGATAGAGGTGCATCAGCCTTACCCAGGCAGAAAGGGGTCACTGAGGGTCCTCATCTACGTGCTTATTAGCTGGGTCGTGGCTTCTGCAACGTGGGGACTTGTCCAGACCTCCTTGGCCCTTGGGGACATCAAGGCGGCTTGCCGGGTACTCGACGCACACGACTGCAGGCGGGTCAGCTTAGCGTCATATGCGGCGAACATCACTCGCGCTCTGGCCTTGCTTAGCGTCATACGCGCCAAACATCACTCGTGCTCTTCCCTTGGACGCGCTACGCATGCTCCAGGCAGCACTAAGAATGCCCATCTGGACTCCCGAAGATCGCAATGCGGGCCTTGGGTCTTCACGTTCGCAGCACGGGTCTTGGTCTTGAGGGAAGGTCTGTAGCGACGTCAGACACAGGAAAGGCCACAGAACTCACGGCCTCCATTTTCAGACTTCTCGAATTCAGGAGCAGCTGTCTCGCTTCTGAAGCGGCCGGGTGGTACTCTACCCATGTTGACGCTCAGACTGTAGTTTAGACCAGCGGATTTTTGAGCTCATAGACCTTTTTTGAACCACTCTTTTTCATAAAAGGCTGCTTCGGCGCTTTTGGGTTCGTAGATCTCCTGGATGCATTTACATTTTGGTTTCCGAACTCTGTTTTGTTCTTGAAAACCCACTGCTTGCCTGGCTGAAAAGCCCGTTACACTCGTTGCTTTTGTTCCTGGACTGTCAAGCACTCAAGCACAGCAGCACGCATAGCAAAAGGCCTGTTGTATACAACCCACGACGCTGCCGTCCGTCGCCGGTCTCCTCAGTTCCACACGGCTGTCCGCACCATTGCTTCGAGCTATGCTACGAAGCGAGACACCTCCTTTGCGTCCCACAAGGCGAGGTATGCACACATGAGGACAATTGTGCCGCTGAGACCAGAGCTGCATGTCCTGGGCTTATGATCAATATTTTATAATAAATCAATCATAAAAATGACCTGAATCATACAAATGCTGCAGTTTGAGGCGACTGCAGTTCTCTGAAAATTCTTCTCGTCGCTGAAGTGAAACACTGGCGACAGAGTGTTTTCATACCATGTCTATTTTGATCCTCCCACAACCTGGCCGTAATGGAACTCTGATGCCTTCACGAGCACAACGCTGGAACTTCATTCATTCATTCATTTGGAGTTTACATCTTGTTGTTTCTGGAACAACAAGATCACAGTGCAGCGCTATTTACACAATCACTGATATGCACAGAAATATAACGTAACCTACAGGCATACACACAATTATAAAAGATTTTGTTCTAACTAAAAATCCCATGTCAGAACTAACAATTTAACGATAAAATCCTACACATCTGTACGCTAAAATACAGACACTCGCGACGTGCAAGCGCCAGCGGATACAACGTATCTCCTGGCGCCAGCAGCAAAAATCAATGTTTTTCTGTAAAACATTTAAGAGAAAATGTCCTGACCTAAACTGTCATCCTAAGCAAGGCTCCTATCAGGGCATGTGCCCATTGCACTCCCCTCCTAGGGCTGAACGCACCAGGGTTTGGCCTGAAAAAGCAGACCATGGGCACTGCCCTGCATTCTGCTGGGGGGGGGTGCCAGAAGTCCTGACTCACCCATGTGAAAAAAATAGACACTCAGAAATTTTCAGAAAAGAATTTTCTGATCTGGAGGGGGGGGGGGGGCAGTGGTACCTCGCAGTCAAGCAGCAGAGCACAGCACACGAAATGAACTACATTCTGATTTCTTCTGTGTAATGGGTCCAGCGCAAAAAAGATTTATTGCTAATGCACAAACCCTCAGAATATATAAATTAACTTACTGTTGGTGTGCTGGTGGCTGGCTCTGCATCCCGACGCTTGCTGCTCGGTCCGCTGCTCGTCCCCATCTGCACAGAGAAAGGCAGAGATGATGCAGAAATGCACCATGTATATGCGACTCATGCTACATGGAGGTTAGTGTGGGAGTGGGGGTTGCTGTGTAAGCCAGAGCTGTCTAGCTGTGGCTAGTTGGTAAACATAGAAATGGTTACTCTGTCATATAAAAAAAAAACTGTGTTGTGTCTACCCTAAGGTTTCAAGGCCCCATGTCCCAAAAAAATTGCAAATAGAAGAAAAGCAAGGGGCCCTCGTTACACTGCAGGCACGCACACTGTCTCAGTCAGTTTGGGGATAAAAAGATGCCTGCTGCAGCTCGACTGGCAGGGGTGGGACTGTTGGTGTAGTGCCAGTGGGCTGGTTCGTTGTTGGGGTGGGGTTTGTGTGGGGGCTGCTGAAGGCACGGAGAGGCCATAAAGCCCGCACTGGCGTTTTCACCCTTGCATTGAAAAATACCACACTGTCCAGCAACGCAGCATTTTGCTGGTGGTGGATCAATAGCTGCACGCGTGCGTGGGGTGGCGGGGGAAGTGAAAAGTTCCTCACTTTTTTCTGGGAAAAAGTTTAAGCCCGGAACTTAGGTGGCTGATAAAAGTAGATGAACAGAAAAAAATAATAATAGAATCTCAAGGTTGTGCTCCGCATTATGTTTCACTCAGCATTTTTTGCGTGCATTTGCACAGTGCCTCCACACACCACTCCAGTCCCGGTAAGTGGGTGGGGGCTGACACAATCTCATTTTTGAGCCTTTGTGGGGGATTCCCCTTCCCCACACCAGCCAGGCCCGGCCCAAGGCGCCGGGCCAACACCCAGACGAACTCAAGGGGGGTGTTTCATGGGACCATCCCAGCCTCTGCAGGACTCTGGTCCCACAGTGGGTTGACCACTGTCTCCTCCCTGGGACGGCGAATTTTGGCGAGCCTCTTGCCCAAAAATGGCGTGAGAAAACCATTTTTGCGAGGGCCTGCTGCCCTGCAAACCCCGCGTGCTCCCGAAGCACACCGCCAGGTTTGCATTAAACATTTTCCTCAGAGTTCATTGGTTCTTATACCCCGCCCAAGAGTAAGCGGCTCCAACAACTCAAGACGAAAAAAAACACTTTGTTAGTTTTCAGTGCCATAGAGTAAGCACTTGCAATAACTCATTGTATTTTTAGAGTGGTCAAGAGCAATCACTAAGAAACTCAAGACTTAGCAGTGCCATCAGCGCACTGCCCAACTATCAATGGCCGCTCAGGGCCACCTCAGGAAAAAGAAACTCTTTGTCAGTTTTAAGTGCCCAAGAGTAAGCACTTTGAAGGTGACCATAAATCATTGCGGGTTTAAAGTGGCCAAGAGTAACCACTGTTAAATTCACTCAAATCCAAAAAGCAAAGCAAAGGTGCACATCAGTGCACCACCAGGTTAGCAAAAACAGGGCCTTTGGGAGCCTCTGTCACCTTGGGCTCCAACTCAATTTTTAGATTCTCGTAAATTCAATTGAAATTGAGGCAGAGCCCTCCACAGCACTGCTCTACACTCAAATTTATGGCCCTCCAGAGGCCACAGGGACCATCAGTCCCCGACTGCAGAATGAGAAGGGAGGGAAGGGGACATGTAAACCTTAGAAACTTTCGGAACTCTTCTCAGCGCTTCGCTGGCGCCAGTTGTCCTCTACGATGGGCGCAGGCGGCCTCTACCCTTCGGCTGCTTGTTCGGTTGTTCTGGCGCCTTCTCTCCTTCAATTGTGCGCTCTGGCGCCTTCTCTCCCTCCGTGGCGTGTTCCGGCGCCTGCTCTCCTTCAGTTGCGTGCTCTGGCGCTTTCTCTCCTTCGGTTGCGCCTTCCGAGGCATTCTCTCCTTCGGTTGCGTGCTCTGGCGCCTTCTCCCCTTCGGCTGTGTGCTCTGGCGCCTTCTCTGCTTCGGTTGCGTGTTCCGCCGCCTGCTCTCCTTCGGTTGCGTGCTCTGGCGCCTTCTCTCCTTCGGTTGCGCCTTCTGGCGCATTCTCTCCTTTGGTTGCGTGCTCTGGCACCTTCTCTCCTTCGGCGGCGCCTTCCCCCGCATTCTCTCCTTCGTTTTCGTGCTCTGGCGCCTTCTCCTGTTCGGCTGTGTGCTCTGGTGCCTTCTCTCCTTCGGTTGGCATCACATACTTGAAGCTGGTAGCTTGTAGCTGCAACTTGTAGCTGTTGATCTTGTCAGCGACAGCCCGTTTGCTGACGGCTCGTTGTCGACGGCAATCCCCCATGACCTCATCTCGTCCTGCGCGGCGGCCGGGCTCTCGGAAGACAACAGACAACAACATTGATTTCATACCATGTCTGTTTTGATCCTCCCACAACCTGGCTGTAATGGAACTCTGACGCCTTCACGAGCACAACGCTGGAACTTCATTTATTCATTCATTTGGAGTTTACATCTTGTTGTTCCTCGAACAACAAGATCACAGTGCAGCGCTATTTACACAATCACCGATATGCACAGAAATATAACGTAACCTACAGGCATACACACAATTATAAAAGATTTTGTTCTAACTAAAAATCCCATGTGAGAACTAACAATTTAACAATAAAACCCTACACATCTGTACGCTAAAATACAGACACTCGCGACGCGCAAGCGCCAGCGGATACAATGTATCTTCTGGCGCCAGCAGCAAAAATTAATGTTTTTCTGTAAAACATTTAACAGAAAATGTCCTGACCTAAACTGTCATCCTAAGCCAGGCTCCTATCAGGGCATGTGCCCATTGCACAGAGGCGATCAGCGCAGCAATCAGAGACAGGGCCTGATTTCTCGTCACCAATGACGATGTCAAAGGCGTCAGTGTCCAACACTCTGCAGTGCTGGGTCACAGTTTCGTCGCCAAGAGAAATAGTCACATCGACCCCCCCCAAGGAACGGATGGTACGCCCATCCCCTACTCTTATGGCCACGGTCTTAGTTTTCTTGAAAGTCTTTAGCAGGCGCCGGGCCACTATGGAAAGTGTTGCACCGGTGTCAAGCACTGCTCGAAAAACTTGATCCCCGATTTTCACGAGGATCCAGAAAGCCAAGTCCTCCTCTTCGGAGCCGCCCCCCTACTCCTCAGCAGGGAATTTGACATCCACCCCTGCAGCCATGAGGGACTTGGCCATCCAGGCCAGTCGCCTCTTCTTGGAGTTATTCCCCTCAGGGGAGGCGTTATCCCCCTGTGGGCGCTTCCTTGGGGTCACCCTCGGCACCCCCCTTGCCCCCTCCTTGCCCCCTCCTTTACCACCTTTATCCCCGTTCGGGGGAGCTGTGGTGGGTGTTTGGGTCTTCTCGCGTTCAGCCTCCTGCCGCTTGTGTTTGTCACTTTCTCGTTTCTTTATGTGACATTCGTCCTCGTAGTGACGACGTTTGCCACAGTAACCACAGGTGATGGTACACCTGAAATGGTCCGGATGGGTCACAGTTTTCCCATCTTTAGTGTGCTGCTGTCGTTTCATCTGCAGCATACAACTAGTGCGGTGGTCGCAGTCGGGGGCATGACAAGGTCCCCCCTTGTCATTGACAGGTTTACAGAAGAACAGAGGGGGTGTACCTGCTTCAGGTTAAACCTCATTCATGGCACGCAGGTTACCCCTTCCTTTACCACCACCCTGGTCGGCGTTAGTGGGATTTTAGGCCCTTTCCCTTCGCCACGTTCGGGGGTAGGGGTACCACCTCGACCCAGGTGTTTGTTGAGAAATTTCTCCATGTGGGAGTCATTCTCCCTCTCAACGGCTAGCTTGATCAGCAGGTCCACCAGGCCGTCGTACGTGTGGGTTCGACTCTTCCTCTCAGAGGTAGTGCGGCAATCGTCCCACGTACGCGAACTATTTTACTCATGAGCCACAAATGGGGCTCTGTGGCTTCATAGGAACCCACGTTCATCCGTGAAAACAGACACTCTAGGTCGCACACGTATTCAGAAACTCGCGCAGCGGAAGGAAACTCAGGGAGCATAGGTAGCTCCTCTATCTGTGTGCGCACACTGAGGTCAGTCTCATAGACCGGGAAAGTTTTCTCCAATCTTTGGAGCACCTCGGCCCATGTTGAACAGGTTTTCACAATCTGCTTCACCTGTTTTTGCAAAAATTTCTTTTTGCATGAGCGTTTCAACAGTGAACATTGAGTGGCCACATCCACATGGGATTGGCCAGTGAGCAAAAGAAACTCAGCAAATTCTTCTGCCCATTCGGGCAGATTTTTTGGATCGAACTCCGGCAATTCCAGCTGGATGTTCGCCTGGGCAATAGGTCTGCCTCTCTTCCCAGCCCTTGGGGTTAGGCCTGAAGGAGGGGAGGTACGCCGGCGAGGGGTGCCAGGGCTGACGGGCCTCTTTTCTCAGTTTCTGTCACAGGCACGTCCTATAGTTCAGCGATAGGGACTGTCCTAGCGCGAGGATGAAAAGGGCTGGGGCGAGTGACCTTGGGTAGCAACCTGGACACCCTTGATCTTTTGAGATCTTCAGCCAGTGTGCTCAGTCCGGGTGAGGGTGAGGCTAGTGCTGGCTGGGGTAAGGGTTCTGTGATACCCTGTAAGTGCGGCTACCCTCCATCCGCGCAGATCTGAGGTCAATTCAGGTCAATGCACCCCCACTCAGCCAGATTCAGCTCAGTTCCGGACATTTACATATGGGAGCCTTCCCAAATTTTTCCCCGAACAGTTCCTGTATATTATGGACACGCCGGATTCAATTCTGGTGTCCGTTGCGGCTGGGATGGTCGCGTTCTGATGATTTAGTGGAATCGCCGGCGCGCGTGCGCAAATCAAATCAGCCAAATATTTTTTCACAATCGGATTTTTTATAAATTATACAGGAAGAATATTCCGGAATTATATGTATCATAATATCCGCCTACATTTTCTTGTAGACTGGGATTTTTTGCAAGTTCGTATCTTCATCTTCATTGTCCTCACTGTCGTGCTTGTACCTCATGGACCCCAAGGGCAAGGCCCCAGCACCGATCCCTCCATACCGCCAGGACGCACAGAAGGGATACCTGCCCTCTGTTCCCTTTCCACATGCCGGCCCTGAGCCCTCCGGCCAGGGTCCGCGGAGCTTTCTCAAAGGGAATAGCTTAGATGGTAGGAGAAGAGCCTTCAGCCTCGAGGCTATAGGTATGGAGTACGAGTCCGACCCACCGGACAGTGATGACGAGAGCATCTGCGATCTAGATGATCCAGATGGCCAGGAGGACGACGTAGAATGTTGCATAGTTGCGACATTCTCCGAAGAGTTAGGGATTCCTTGCCAGAATCCTGACTGCCCCAGGTAAATACCCATTCCTCACCCCAGCTCAGTCCCCGATCCCAGTCGAGAATCCGGGCCCCCAAGCGGCCCTTCACCGGGCGCTGGTCCCAGCGGAGTGTACGGTTCCTTGAGTGGAGACTCATCGAGTCAGGAAGATGACATTCGTCTCCCATCCGAGGAAAGCATGCATGTGCATCGAGATCCGCCGATCGCAAGTGGTCCAGGAGAGAGGCCCGCTAGAATGACACCTACGCCTGCGGAAATCGACCTGCTGCTCCAGAATGCCATCGAGCAGGCCGTCGCCGCCAAGCTGGACACTCGAATCCAGGAGTCCCAGGAAAGCTGGAGGATCAAATTGCAGAGGATCGAAAGCCTACAGCGACTGGATTTGTATGACCAATGGTGACTGCAAATTCACCATTGCTACTGCAGGTTTCACCGAGAACATCCGCCGGTGCCAGTCAAGTCCACCGCCAAGACGATTGAGGTCGATGTGGTGTCGCTGGAGTCGGCGTTGGGGCAAGCCTTTCTCAAGGTGGCGCAGGAAGAATCTCAAGAACTGCCTGCCGCGAACACCATCGAGAGTTGGCTGAACGAGCAGGAAGACGTGGTAAGGAAGCAAGAATCAATTGGATCGCGGTCTGAAACCGCCTCTCATGTGTCCTGTGCCCACCACTGCTTGTGTCGGAAAGAAATCGCCACCCTCGCTGCTGAGAATCAGGCGATTAGATTTAATCAGGAAAAACTCTTCCACTTTTTTTCGATGGGAAGATCTTTCGCTCACCCCTCCTCTCATTTGCCAGATCCGCCAGTCGGATCTACCTGTTCTGTGGCCGATGAAGCAACTGAAGTTTTTTCACTCGCGCCCACCACAGATTCCAGAGCGGAAGAACAAAAGTAAAAACGTCAAAAATTAAAAGAAAGAGTTTTTGAGAGTAGAAATCCTCAGCGTGTTTCAGAAGCGAGGACCAAAAAGAAAACAGAAGTTTCGGCCGAGAAAAGATCCACTGATGCCATGATTGCGGCTCAGGTCTTGCTCGCCCAGAGTCTTCTGGGCGCCGCCGGCGTCTCAGGTGCTGCCCAGGTCAATCCCATCCTGGCAGGTGGTGGCGGCATTGAAGACATTATTAACCCTGTGAGGGCTAAACTGAGAGCCATTGCAAAACAGCCAAAATACAATGGCAACCCTCGCTGGTGGGCTGTTTTTAAAAGAGAATTTTCTCTGCGGGTTGGCAAGAACAAGCTTCGAGACGACGAGAAGCTTGATGCTCTTCTCGAGTGTTTAGAGGGTCCCATTCGTGATACGTGGATTAAATCCTACACTGATAGGGCTGATTCCTCTAACCCACTCACCTACAGTGAACTGTTTGCTCTGCTTGAGAGACGAGGAAGCAGGTTGCCTGAAGAACATTACAGAATGCTCCTCACCTCTTTCCCGAACATTCCCAAACTCATTCTCCACGAGGTTCAGAACAAGCGACTCCGCTTTGAAAATCTGGTGAATGAGGCTGAGAGTGCTGGGGAACATCTGTCAGATGGCGAATTAAAGGCCATCATCTTCGCGAAAATGCCTGCCGACACGGCTGCATCGCTGAGGCAGGAGCAGTCCAACGAGAAGGTGAAATCTTGGTGGACTGAAGTCACAGGATTCCCTACGGGCTGAGGTCGTTTTTAGGTCAGAGATGCCCTTAAAAAGTGCTCGCCCACTAACTTTTCCAAGTGTAAGGAAAAGGACAGTGCTTGGAGATTGAAATTCGCGGAGAAGGAGGACAGAGATATTTTCAATGAAGTGGTGAACCGAGGCGTCTCCTTTGGAGGAACTCGGCTCGTGGCAAAGCCGTGGGTTTTCAGCTTCACGCCCACTGAATTGTGGGAGGAGTTGGAAAAATTGGCGGATGCCAATCATCAGCAATTCCATGAGGGATTGAGCCGAAATCCCCCCTCTAAAGGTGGGAATCAGAAGAATGTAAATAACGCGCAGTCGAAAGACTGTGCCATTTGTTTGTCCTTCGGTCACACCAACCGTGCCAAGTCGCATTCCACTGAGAATCACTGGTGGAATAAGACCGATGCAGAAAGAGTGGCACAAGAAGCCAGCAAGGATCCGCCCAAAGCCCCTGTCAAGAAGGTGGATGAAAATCGCCAATCGACGCCCAGCGGAAAAGGTAAAGGCAGTAAAGGCCAGCAGACTTCTGGAGGCAAGGGAAACCAGGGCCAGTCCAGCCAAGGATGCTCTCCAGAAAATTTAAAAAATGGAAATGGTAAGTCCAATTCTGCCAAGGGTAATGGTGGAAAAGGCAATTTTTCCAAGGGAAAAGGCCAATCCAGTGGCCAGTTCTCGGGACATTCCAAGGGAATGAGCGCTGGTAAGGGCAAGGGGACCTCCCAGGGCACGAAAGGTGGACGAGGGAAAGGACGATCTGGTCAGCGGAACTCTAATTCAGGTCGTGGTGCATCAGTGCACCAAGTTGCTGGTTCCGACGAGGATTATTGTAATAATGTGACGACGGAGGACCAGGATGCCCCAGATGAAGAAGGGAATCTTGGCGAAGAAGGTCTGGGAGACCAGTGGGAGGACGAGGACGGTTCCTGGGAAACCGTGCAGCAGGAGTACGAGGGAGAGTATCAGGAATAAAGGCGCCAAGATTGTGTGGTCACGCCACACACAGTCAGGCGTTTTCCTGAATGTCCGATCGTGGACATTGGAGCGTTGTCTGTAGGACCACCGCCAGTTGAGGCGGATGGAGATAGGAATGTTGTGGAGATCGGTGTTCCCAACAAATACCGAGCTCGTCAATTCATTTGTCGTCTGTGGGTTACTGACAAGAAGGGGAACAAACACCTTGCTACGTGTCTTTGTGACAATGGTAGTGAAGTGAATCTTCAGTCAGAAAAACTTTTAGCAGACGAATGTGTTGACACTTCGCTGCACCCCGTTAACCTGGAAGGCGTTTCAGGTCATGCTCTTCCAGGAGGGAGAACAGGTTCGTTTCTGAAGGCGCACATGGTCGCCCAGGATTTATGGGAAGAAGGTAAGGTAGAGGATGTTGTTTTGGAGGATTATTTTTATAGAGCGGCCATCAAATACGACCTTTATTTAGGTCATCCATTTTTAACGAAGAACGAAGTCGCCCTTGTAGGACACAGACGTTGTTTTATTTTGGAATCAGGAGAGCAGGAAGCTCCCAGCTTTCGGTTCTTGCATTCTGGGTACCGAAATGCAAAAGAATTTTTGAGTCGAAGGATGAACACAGTTTTTGGTGAGGATGAAGGGATTAGTGAGATAAACGCCACTACAGCTTACAGCATCTTGCTGCAGGAGCGACGAAGGGACACTCAGCGTCCCAAACCGCGCAATTGGAAGTCTTCCAACTACCGCGTTGTAGATAATTGGCGTGATTATATATGTTCCTATTTTTTGGAGAACCACGATTTTGTGCCCGCCAAGGATGCCTTTTGCAACGAGTTAAACAAGCGTTTCAAGCGCTTAGCTGACGATGCATGGGCAGTAAAGTGCGATAAAAGGCTGTGAATAAACCCCCCTTTTAATTTGTTGGGAGAGGTCGTTCAAAAAATAAAGGAGGATCGCACACAGGCCATCCTTGTCGTACCACTATGGGATTGGAAACCGTGGTGGAAGGATGTTTTGGCCATGACAGCCGACTCCATCCGCCTCCCCCACGACGTCAAGCTGTACGCCAGGGACGACACTGGTCCCCTGCGACAGCGGCCGTGGCCTTCCGTTGCTTTTCTGGTCGATGGAGGTCTCATCTCTGACGGATCTTGCACATCAGACCATGGGTCAGAATCAGGTATTGACCATGGTACGGATTCAGATTCGAATTTTTCCGATTTTTTGGAAGGAGATGATACGGTGCCGAACCTGCATCCTGGAACAGCTGATTGTAGTCAGACCCCAATACGATCAGATCCATCACGCATCTCCCACCTGGTCAAGGGAAAAAAATTCCGAAAGAAGGTCAAATTCAGACAATTTTACGAAAAACCCAAGTTTGAGGCCTTTTTGGACCCCTTTGTCTGTGAGGATGTCGAAGATGCTCAGCAGGTTCGGGCATCCACGACATACCCGCAAGAGGGAGTCGATCCCTCTCTGTTTCAGTCGTTGAAACAAGGTCTGTTGCCTGCTGGATCGCGAGATGTGGCGAAAATTTGCTCTACGGTGGTGGCTGGTGAACAGGTTGAAAGTCAACTTTGCAATGAGCGAAGGGAAAAGATTTTCGCCAAGCGAAAGGACACCACCCTCTCTGGTAAGCTCGTCAAGAACCCTCCAGTGCGTGGCCAGCACGGAGAAGGGTTCATCGAGCTAAAGGAGGGAGCAAAACCCAAAAAGCAGTGACCTTACGAAAATCATGGCAAGAAGCATGAAATTCTTCGTGACGTAATTCAGAGAAATCTGCGAGAATTCGGCTGGTTGGAGGCGTGCATGACCTCTGAGTGGTGTTGTGCGCCCTTCACAGTGCCTAAACCGCCCCCAGCAGACCAGAATTCCATTGATGGTTGGCGCATGGTGGTTGACTTTCGTAATTTAAATGCAGAAACTAAGGCTGATTCTCACCCATTACCCCTCATTGAGGAGGAAGTCGTGAAAAGAGCCAAGGGGAAACTATTCTCAGTCCTGGATCTAAGGCATGGCTTCCAACAGATGCCTCTGGCGAAGTCATCCAGACCCCTGACGTGCATGTGCAGTCCAGTGGGTCCTGTTCAGTGGACCGTCATGCCTATGGGTTTGAAGAATGCTGCGAGCTTTTTCCAACAGATGATGGAAGAAGTCTTGTTTTCAGAGCACCCTGAGCTTCGCGAATTCGTTTCCGTATATATCGACAACATTATCATCGCCACTGTGGGCGATGGTTTAACCGAACAGGAGCTTGTGGACCTGCATGAGAAACAGCTGAACATGGTCCTCGACATTCTGGACAAAAATCAGCTCATCTGCGGTCCCAAGAAGGGTAAATTATTCCTGGAAAGTGTCGAATTCTGTGGCAGTTTGCTACGAAATGGGACTTGCCAGCCGAGTCCAGGGAAGCTCCTTGCAATTCAGAAGTGGAAGCGCCCTGAGACCATTTCGGCCCTTCGTGGATTCCTTGGCTGTTGCAATTTTTACGATACTTACGTCAAGGATTATACCAGGTACGCCGCTCGCCTTACTGAATTACTCAAGGTTGGTAGGGAGGCTGGTCGTGCGGGCTCGAAGGTGCGAGTGCAGTGGACCGACGAGTGCGATGAGGCGTTTGTGCAATTAAAAGCCGCCCTTTGCGAAGTCGCCACTTTGCACGTTCCCAAATTCGATCGCCCTTTCTACCTTAGGACTGATGCTAGTAAGTATGCGGTTAGGGCAGTGTTAGAACAGCAAGATTTAGAAACTGGGGCTCATTATCCGCTTGCATTCTGGTCGAGGAAGCTTTCTCCCAGACAAATGCAGTGGTCCCCCCGTGAGCAGGAGACCTACGCCATCATCTGTGCCTTAAAAAAATATCAATCCTGGATGGGCACAAACAGAGTTGAAGTTCTGACGGATCATCGCTCTCTTGAGTATTGGTCGACAGAACATGTCAACACGGTGTCAGGTCCTGCTGGACGGCGTGCTAGATGGCACGAGTTTTTGAGTCTTTTCGATCTTCATGTGGCTTACCTTCCAGGCAAGTACAACACTGTCGCTGACGCTTTAAGCAGATGGGCATATCCTGCTTCCGAAGCGTGTCTTTCGACGAACATCCATGGGACTGAACAAGACCGTGGGTTAGTAATTGAGTGGGATGCTGAGGAAAGGCAGTTGACTAAGCGCCACTGTCTACAGTGTTCAGTCCGGCAGGGTCGATTGCCCTGCCACGATATCACAGTGGAGGATCATCCCCCACATTCCCATGTCCAATGCTCTGCAGTGCGTGTTGACACCCTCAGAGTAGTTAAACCCGGATAACCCACCCCCCAGTTCGTTAAACGACGAAATCCTGTGGTGCGGTTCAGATGTGTCCATCCATTGGGTCGAAAACCTGTGGCACCTGCCCAGGCGATCCCCAAGGACTCCCTGCTCACCAAGGATTGGTCCAAAGAATATAAATCCGATAATATGTTTCAAGAAATCTACGAACATTTGACTTCAAAGTCAGCATTTCAGGACGGAATTTTTTTCGAATATTTTTTGGACAACGGAAAACTGTGGATGAATGGGAAACTGTGTGTGCCTGACAGATTGGCGTCCAGAGTTGTCAACTGGTGGCACAAATGGGAGACTCCTCACTCCCATGGCGCCAAACTCTGGAAATCCATGAAACATCGTCTCTTTGAAGCTCGATTGCACACCCACTGCATGAAAGTGGCCTCATCATGTGCCCAATGTGCAGTGGCGGTGCCTGCTACGGCCAAGCCTAAGGGCTATCTAAGGCCGCATCCCGTACCCGAGCGACTCTTCCACCGAGTCACCTCTGATTTCTTCTACCTCGGTGACCTGGAGGGAGAGGAATGCCATTGGACCAACAAAAAAATGAATGGTGTGTTATTAAATCAATGTAGACACTCAGGGTACATTCATGTCTTGCCTTGCAACGTGAATGCCATGACTGGCAAGGCTGCCGCCAAATGGTGTGCGCAGACATGGATGAGGTGCTGGGATGTTCCCTCGGAGATTTTAACTGATTCAGGCAGTGCATATATTTCTGAGTGGTGGAAAACCCTTTGTGCTCGGTTGGGAATCCATCATCTTCGATGTTGTAAAACGCAAGCACCCAAAAGGCTGCCTTGCATGTAAACATGCAAGGCAGCCTTTTGGGTGCTTGCGTTTTACAGATGTGAGGTCCACCAGCACAGGGCATTGCCGGCCGAACGAGCAGGAAAAACCATAATTAATATGTTGCGAAAGGAACTCGTTAGTGACAAGGATGTCGATTGGCTTGAGATCCTTTTCGCCCTGCTCCGCCGGTACCACAACACAGAGTTGTATCACGGGTACTCACCCAATCAGCTTGTTTTTGGTCAAAACAAGTGCTGGTGGAACCTCCCGTACGATCATCCACGGGAATGTAAGGATGCATCAGCATTTTTCGACGAGATTCAGGCTGGGGAAAAGGAGGCCAAGCGACTTGTTGAGAAATTTCAGGCAGATTGGTTGAGCATTGCCAACCAGGGCAGAAAAGAATCACAAGATCTCGAAAAAGGAGACTGTTTTTGGCTCCGCAAGAGTGAAACTACCCAGGAGGGAGACTTCAAACTTCTCCCCCTGTGGGAAGGTCCCTTTGAAATTGTTTCTCGGGTCAGGGAGAACAGTTTTAAGGTGCGTGTGGATGTGAATCGGGAGTTAGAGGTGAGCGGAGACAGGCTTAAGCCTGAGATTCCGAGTCCAAGGGGCAGGGTCAAACCCCTTTTCTGGACCTCCAAATGTCTTTCCGAACGCAGGATTGAAGGTGGTAATTAGGAGGTAGAACGCCCTGTCGACCACTATAAGGATGATGAGGGTAACTGGCGGTTTCTTGTCAGGTACAAGCGTTTCCCTGAGTCTGAGAACACTTGGGAACCTCCCTCTTCCTTTGTACATGGTTATACCACAGGTTTCAGAAATTACCTGCGAGCTCATCCTGAGATTCCGGTCCTATTTACTGACTTTCTGAGCAAGCCAGACCGTATAGTTGAAAAGGACGGAGCAAAAGCCGTCGTGGTGGACGGACATCCAGCTCCTCCGCCACAGATTCCAGCACATTCTGCACGAAATCCGGCGCCTCAAGGTGCCGTGCGACCGGAAGCACCACGCCCCCCTCCAGCACAGGCACAGGAGGGCAATGAGGGGCGTCCGGTGCGTGAACGAAGACCACCAGACCGGTTCCGCGGTGGCGGCAAGCCTGCAGCGTTGAGCCAGGTGGTTGTTCGTCCACATTCCGAGACATTCTGAACTCATTTTTGTACATTACTCACTCACATCCGTTTCATCAGGTTCTGATCCAAATTTCAAATTCCTGGTACATCAGGCCCAATTACGTCCCTTTCGGGTTGACTGTGGGGCTACCCAGTATACCAGGTGTGTTGTAGTCTCGAGACAAGTTTTTGCGTATTTTTCAGGTTCAATTCTGAGGTGTTACTGGTGAACGGATGAGTTTGGCCACATGAGTGAGAAAGTCGGCCTACATTGGACTTGTGCAACTGAAGCCGCCATGTGTTGTCGGCGAAGGTGCACTAACTGTCCTGGCCCTTAAAAGTCCAGTTCGAGCTGGACAGGCGAAGATCTGAGCTGATTACTGGAAGTTGGAGGTTTCATGTACCAATCCGGTAACCGATGAGATGTTTGAACTTCGTTCGCCATTTTTCGGTATACAGCTCGTCAGTCAAGTTGGGCAGTGCACTTGGTTCCCGGCCCGTGGTCGTAGGTTCGAGACCCGGAACGGTCGGTCAATCTCCGGTAAGCCCGAAGTCGGTTCTTAAGGTTTGACTGTGCGATACAGGCATGGCCGGTGCTACTCTAGTTGGTAAATGCCTTCGTCAACGGACCGGGGTCGTTGGTTCAAACCCCATTACGGTCACTTTCCCACTTCGTCTCAGGCATGTCCATTGCGTGTGGCACCAGCCCGTGCATCCACCGCCTGCATCCGGGGCTGCATCGGCGCCATGGGGCTGTCCCTTGGAGGCCGGTATAGGTGGTTTTACATATTGATTTGCGTCTCCGGGCGGCAGAGTTCATTCAGGTTTTATTTACATTTTTCCGTCATGTACATGTACCGAGCGGTCAGCCTAAGACGGTTTTTGTACCGCCGAACACCGGATTGTACTAAGGACCTTCGTCAGTATAGTGGATAGGCATGCTGCCTCTTCAGCTAGGGGCCGTAGGTTCGAACCCCTATAGATGCTCACGCCACCAATATCTCCGGCATGGCCTATCCAGCTCTTGAACACCCTCGCCTGAGTGGTTACGCCTGCGGTCCCAGGCATTGGCTGCGGAGGGAAAGCAAGTGCCTCGTAAAAAGTCGCCGTGACTTCGTGGCGCGGTCGCTCCTTCGGCTTTTGTTTGTTTTCCCCTTCTTCCAAAGGGGACCGAACTGGCTCCTTCGAGGCTGCAGCTGCGTGCTCCATCCGCTAGACCAGGAGCGGAGAGCACTTGTTTTACAGTGTCATGAGTGAGGGCATCTTGATCATTCGCCCCTCATTCCTTCAGATTTTGCTTGGTGCCCCTTCGGTTAATTACTGGAGCGTAAGAACGCTACTGGTATGTCCCGTGTAGTGCTGTAATGTGTGGGAATGTCAGCGCCAGGCTTCCACAAGGACAGACTAGGGGTAATCCGAACTTTGGAACTGGAATTCCTGAATTTCTACCACCAGCAGATGATGTAATGTAGATAAATCTCAGTTTGCGCAGCCGCTTACTCCCTACAGGAACCCCCTGTAGTCTGGTAGTGTTCCGAACACCACCAGAAACTTATTTCTGAGCTTCATTCTGCTGCCGGTAGACTTCATTCCAGCTTCATCTGTGGGGATTCCTCCAATTTTGTCTTGATTTGAGAGCATCCTACTGACTTGTTTATACCATTTCGCTAAACCGCGACGTCAGTTCTCTTAAGGAACTTTATATGTGGCTTCTACGGACTTCAGGCAGACACTTCTGGAGTCTGGTGGAACAGGCGAAAACTGTTTCGTCAGCAAAGTGAGCCTCATTTGCGAATTCAGGTTCTAGATCAGCAGAATTGTTCAGATTGTGGTCTGAAAGCAAGAGATTGACCTACTTATCCTTCGAAAACACCACCGCCACTGTAAATACGGTTATATACGGTGTGTTGCAGCTTATGGCCCACAGGCTATCGCCTTCTGTGAACCTCCGGCGGAGTCTGTCATGATTTAGCTGCAGGATTCAAGGTCAGCATGTCCATCATCATGAATGATTCATCATGTCAACATTTTCTTAGAATCTGTTAGATGCTCGCTTTGTGAGATAAAAACTCGCCTACCCAAGGTGAACTGACTTCTGTTTACTGCTGTGGTGCTCGTTTGCCCACTCTCCCTTTACTCATTATTGCTGATTTCAGCTGATTCCAGCCTTAATCTTGTACATTCCTGCATTCCAGGACATTGTGGTGTCAGTTTGTTGGATTTCTGTAGGATCTAGTGACGGCTTCGTCCAATTGCCCTGCCGCAGACCTAGGCAGGACACTTTGTAGTGAATATATACTATCTCTGTTAACGATTGCTCTCTGTATGTATTTTGACTCCTTAATCCAAGCCCAATTCAGTGTCAATTGTCTTAATCCCTGCCAATTCTGTGTACATTTTGGCCATCTGGAGCACATGCTGTCGGTTCGCAAAGAAAAAGGCGGGAATAACACGATGTAGAGTACGTGGAGGACACCATAGCGTGCCCGCGAGAGCAACAAACGCTCAGAACAGGTCATTTGTCTTGAATCCCCCTGCATTTCATGTGTAATTTTGCCTCATTTTGCTGAATTGCTCCTCATTCTCGACCAGGACACGGTTTGGTATCCTTTCGAGGTACGTTTACGTGTCTTTTGACCTAATTTTGTTTCCTTTGGTTGTTTTACATATCTCATTCTTGTACATTCTGGTGTCATTTACCCTGATTCAGTGTCAATCCATTGGATTTTGAGCAGATCTCGACAGATTTTGCTGCTAGGAGGCGCGTTTTTCGGCTTTTCGCCACACTCACGCCTTCGTTGACCCGGTAACACACCCCAGTGTGTTCGTGGAGGGGGAGTGTAAGTGCGGCTACCCTCCATCGGCGCAGATCTGAGGTCAATTCAGGTCAATGCACCCCATTCAGCCAGATTGAGCTCAGTTCCGGACATTTACATATGGGAGCCTTCCCAAATTTTTCCCCGAACAGTTCCTGTATATTATGGACACGCCGGATTCAATTCTGGTGTCCGTTGCGGCTGAGATGGTCGCGTTCCGATGATTCAGTGGAATCGCCGGCGCGCGTGCGCAAATCAAATCAGCCAAATATTTTTTCACAATCGGATTTTTTATAAATTATACAGGAAAAATATTCCGGAATTGTATGTATCATATTATCCGCCTACATTTTCTTGTAGACTGGTATTTTTTGCAAGTTCGTATTCTCATCTTCATTGTCCTCACTGTCGTGCTTGTACCTCATGGACCCCAAGGGCAAGGCCCCAGCACCGATCCCTCCATACCGCCAGGACGCACAGAAGTGATACCTGCCCTCTGTTCCCTTTCCACATGCCGGCCCTGAGCCCTCCGGCCAGGCTCCGCGGAGCTTTCTCAAAGGGAATAGCTTAGACACCCAATTTAGCTTTGACAGCCTCAGAAAGGGCTGTCACATGAGGGTCTTCGGACCCAGACAGTAATTTGGCCAATAGTTCGGCCGTACGATCCAGGGCCCCATAAGTTGCCTCTGGGAGATGGGGATCTTTCACATAAGCGGGGCGCACTTCAGGGCTCCTGCTAGTGGTTGGCAGCTCCGGAATCCATAATGGCCTTCTCGGTTGCCTGGGTAGAGACACTGTGTCGGCCAGGTCCGTAGGTGGGACGGAGTAAGGGTAGGAACCCATGTCCGTGTACGGTGGGGATCTTAAGGCGTCTAGTGGTTCCTCTCCATCTTCGCCTGTGACGGACTTGTAATACTCCTCGTGGAGAATGTATTCGTTGATTCTCATTCTAAATTCGCCTTGTTCCTCAGGTCCTCCAGCTTGAGTAGCCGTTGAAGAAGAAGCAGGGCAAACAGATCGGGAGATAGACGCAGCAACCCTTCGGCGGAGATGCTGCAGGCTGTCACCACGGGCCGCTAAGGCCTCTGTGGTTAATCTGGGCGCTTCTTGTTCCGCCCTTCTGTGTACTGGATCTTCTTGAGACCCAGATGCAGCTCTGAGCTTGGGCTCACTCATTGAGGTGGGCCCACTGTTGCCAAGTTGAACTTGTACACTCCGAATTGGCCAGGTCCTGGCAGACATCTGTACTGATGGTGTGGACATTTTGCTTCTGGTTTTGGCTTGTGTACTTCTCAGAGTCGGTTCTGAAGGTTCTCAAGGGTTGCTTCTGCTACCGGAAAGATGTCCTTGATTAGTGCCCTAATGATTTTGTTGAAATCTTGCAGGTTTTGATGTTGAAAACCCAAACCAAAGCAGTAAGTAGAGCAAGAACAGGATGTGGATCGAATCAATGAATAGTTTTGAAATCCAGTGTATCACAGAAGGGCTGCAGATAGACAAAGCAGTCTTAAATACAGGGATTCAATCACAAATGGACAAAACAAATGATTTTAGGTGAAAACTGGCCTGACTCTAGTGACGCGTTCCCGTGGGGGGCCGGCCACGGGACGCTGCGGTGACACGCACAGGTGAGCAGGCAGGCAAGGCACTACGCTCACAAGGGCATCAATACGCCTGTGTCATGTGACAAAGCGTTTCAGAATCCTTGCCACTCTGCAAAGAGGGAACAAAGGTATGTACAACAACACATCAGGATATGTACACATGGGGTTAAGACTGGACTGGGGTAAGGGCATCACAGGACCATAGACACTCAGTCCCAACTCATATCCCAATCCCAGGTCCGACCCTCTCAGTGGCTGATGGGGGCGGGGGCTCAAACACAACCCATGCCCTGCTCAGTCCGGACCCTGAAACCCTGCCAATAGGGGGGTGTCCCGCCCAGCCACAGGCGAGTTCCTGGGAGCCAAGGGGCTCCAAGGCCAACCGACAGTGGCTCCCTATGCTCCCTTAATGGCAGGTCCCAACTCTACTCTGAGCCAGAGATATGGCCCCGCCATTATCACCCAGGAGTTTGTAGCTGAAAATGGGCTGTTTCAGCCCAAACTGAAATTAACTCAAAAATCCCCAAAAATGACCCCTCGTCCGGACCCGCCAGAGGTAGGGACGAGGCAACTGACCCTGTGCCCTTCGAGTACGAACTCCCTGGAGCCCTCACCCAACCTGGTTCCCTCTGAGGTCCCGGCATCAGGGCAACACGGATGAGTCAAGTGGGGCCATGATGCCAAATTCACCAAAATTGGCGTCATTCCCACGCGTGGCTCGCCCGGCCAAGGTAAGGCCAATGGCTCAAAGGGTAGGAGGCAGGACCTAGGACTTATATCTGAGTGTACAACTTGGATTTAGGTCCAGGCTCCCTATGGGCTTAGAGAAATGGGGCCGCCAATTGACCACACGGAAGGGGGAAATTGGGGTCCCAAAATTGGGTCATTTTGGCTGCTTGAAATGAGCCAAAATTCGGTGTGCTCCCAATAGTATATCTCCACGCCGGCTTGGAGATCGGATCCGCCATTCCATACGCGATCCACCAGGAGTCCAACGGAGACTCCCATGACTTTGGCTCTCATAGATCTCCATGCCGCTTGGCGTGGTGACGATCCCAATTGGGTCCACAAATGCCAAAATGGCAAAATTGCCCATACTCAATTTGGCCTAGCGCCTTAACGAAGGCGGCTCCGCTTCGCCCACGTGGTGTGTGGACCATGGGGACCATTACCCATAACACCCATGTCATATATGGTCCATCGGTCCATGCGTCCGGCGTGCACGAGGGTTAGAACATAGTGCACGGCGGGCAGCAAAAGTGGAAAATTGCTCAAAATGGCCAAAAATGCGCACACTCATGGTTAAGGCAAGTGAGGCACATGCCCGACTCGGACCGGAGTGTGCCATAGAATTGGTATCAAGTCATATTGGTCCAACATATCTTTTGGGCGTCGCCCAACTCCTCCGATATTGGGAATGGCAGGGTCGCCAAGTGAGCCCATGATTTGGGATAGTCCCAAATCGCCAACATGGCGGCCACGGCATGCCAAGCCTAAGAGGAGTTACTCGCCGGGTTCAAGATATGTTGGGCACCGAAGTATGTACCCTCATATCATACTTGGGTCATGATGTCAATTGAGCGCAACGTTGAGATACACGGTCGCCACTTGACATCATGACGGGCCAAAAATGGCAAAATTGGCACAATGACACACGAAAGTGCCTTGAAAGTTCTACAATTATATTATAATATCTCCGGCTTGGATCGTGCAATCACTTAATCCTTCTAAACACAATGACTTGACACCATTGACCTTCGATCCCACATATGTGCTCCACTTGGGGCGCCTTGAAAGGTTACGAGCGCTACTTCCCAAGTGGGCACATGAAAATATGGAAAATTGTAAAACACACACCTTGCTCCCAACGCATCGCTTCGGGATCACCACACAAGCTTCCCTTCACGAAGGTTAGGCATGCAATTGACCGTAGGGAGTATGGAGAAGGGGCTTGCACAATATGAGGTCCATTGGCGGGTTCGACTTGGAGCAATGGACCCGCCAAATGGGCACGCAACACAACACATGGCACATACCACATATTGCCCAAAAAGGTAGCTCCCACCACGATATGTCATGCCCCTCCAAGGGCATAACTTTGTGTCAATCGCTCATAGGAACTCAAGGAGAGTTCCTATGCCACACCAACACTTGCGCGCTACACTCGAAAGTTATCTTAACGCACGCAATATCATGGCCAAAGAGTTATAACGCAAACTCTACCCAATTGACCATGATCCATTACACTAGCGCGCACGTGTGGAAACGCAAGGCATATAATGCTTCCTAAATTACGTCGGGAGTATTGTAAATACATCCCACGTTTCCTTATCGTAATTCCTCGCAAGCAACACGAGATATGACCTTCACAAGTGGCCTCACGAATCAACTTTGTTTTGCCCATATCTTTAAGACAAATGGAGGGCAGCATAAAAGGGAAGTTGATTCGTGCATACGGAAGCACGTAGGTCCACTCGAAAGAGGTCAAATCAAGTGCGGGGATGTCGAAGTCGAAAATCCGATTTCGACATCCTGAAAAATTCGGATTAAGGTTGCGAGTATTAATTATGAAAATTGCGGAAGCATCCATGCAGTTCCTGGCGACTTTGGAGCCTTCGTGACGGATAGCGTTAAAATTTCCATTATAAACAGTTAAACTGGCGGTTACGGTAAAGTCGCGAACCAACCGCCAGCAGTCAAAACAGTGAGTATCGGAACGGAAGCGTAAAAATTGACGGAAACAATATGAAAATAAAACCCTGTTGATTCCTGATATTCTGATACACAAATCTCCGCTGGCGGTGCATCGGTTGCCGATGCGGGGCTTCACGGCACGGAACACGCCGTGCATGGGGTTAGTGGACCGGAGACCGGTTGTATGCCGTAACCTGGCCATGGGGTTCTGGGTACCGCTTCACCCCCCTCCTTAGAGCAAACCCTGGGGGGGCGCGATAACACCCACGCATGGCAGCGGGTACCCAGGACCACTCCCTGAAAGGGGGGGGGGTGTCACATCCCACTTCAGTAAGTCACAGTAAGATAGGTATCCCACAGTGGGATAGGTATGCTGCTGTAACAGCTAGTAGCACATGTATAGTATCAAGTATCAAGTCCCGGGTCCTGGCGGCGATTGTTCGGCATCCAAAGGACCCGTTAACCCATACCAGGCGCACCGGGTGCCGGCTGCTACGGTCACCACCACAGTGGCAGTGGCATACACGGCCAACATAGGCGTTACACGACGGCCGAGGTGGCCCCACAAGTCGAGAGCGACCACAAAGATCCATCAGGCTACCCCAAGCTTCCCAAGGCCCGCCGACTGGGGAGAGTCCCCACGGGTCCTTCCTCGGGCGCACCATGTCCATATCCATACGACGCGAGTCCAGAGTGCCATAGTCGAACTCCTTACGAACCCCAAATCGTAAGGGAACTCCTCCTGAAGGGATCGGGCATCAAGGCCATCTTTTCCCTCGCCCTACTGCCACAAAGGCCATACATGAGGGAGTCCTCATGCAGTGTGGGCGGAGGCGTCGACTCCTCAAACCACCAGTTTCCCAGGCAGACTGACCGAGGTCAGGAGCACCGGAGGCCGCCATCCGAATGCAAGTGCGTCTGCAAATCGGTAGGCTCACACTGGGACTGACAGTGGCGGACCGCTGGGAGTGTAGTCAGGCAACTGGGCTTCCCGCCTGGCGTCATCAGGATCTCCACACATCACAGCGAATAGGGCAACACGGTATCACGGGCACTCAAACAGTAGAATCTGTAATCAAGTACTGGTCCAGGCTGGACCAGGCTGTAAGGATATGTACACGGCGACTCAAGGCGCCTCTGTATCCCGATTCGTGGTGAAAAACAGTCCATCCCTCAGCGATGGGCTGATGACAATTAACATACAGATGCACATATCCTGGAGGGCAGAAAAACAAGCAACAATTTGGGTAAATAGGCGTGTAAACACACTCATAACAGAGTGCCAAACCACGCCACGGTCAGGATAAGGCAAATGCAGGAGGATGGACAGGATAACGCCTGAGTTCAGGCATATATAGTCTCGAGACACACGTCGACTGGTCTGGATTCCGCAAATGCCATGGAACCAGACCACACACCAAAAATCGCAATGCCGATGACAGCGGCATCCGTTGCGCAACGTCGTATGGGCTTCAAGGCCCCAAGAGCTCAGAATTATGAAGGTCAGTCGCCCTACCTGGTTTCCCAAGGATTCAGCAGGGGGGGGAGTGACGAGTAGAAGAAGAGAGGGGCCATCCTCCTCTGGATTCAGCAGGGGGGGGTATATGGCCACTCTGTCACCGAAAGATGGAAGAGAGCAAGCAAGTAAGGGACGATTCGTCGGCCTCACAAGCGCTCATAACACATCAGGGGAGAGCTCAGGGCGCTGATCAGGCACCCCTGGCTGCAATCGCCCGGGTGAGTGCTGCCAAGTCCGAAACGTGGATCTTGGTCTTGTGTTTGCGGATGTACTCCATGAAGGGAGTATTGACCCGCGGCACGAATGAGGAGACGGGTTCCCAGGTGTCGTGGGACGGCCCATAGCCTCGCCAACGAACCTTGAACTCCAGACCTCCGGGTGCCGAGGTCTTCGGACGCTGAGCCAGGATCTTCTCGACAGTATAGTCGTCCTGCTCAGCATAGTCGTCGTCCGAATCGGCCTCATGTTTGGCGTAGTCCAGGGAAACATGTCGGCCACGGAGGTCGGGTTCCCGCACACGGAGTTGACTCTCGTGGCGCTCCCGGAACTGTCCGTGACCCACCTTGATGCGGTAGGTGTCCTCACCAATCCTGCGGACCACCTCGCCGGGTGTGAACCAGGTTTTGGTGCGGTGGGTGCCCATGGGGCGGGGTCTGATCACCCACACCGGGTCTCCCACCCTGAACTTCTGCGCTGTCGAGCTCGGGGCGGACTTCTGACGCTCAGCATGCTCCTTCTCAAGCTGCTGGCGGATGTCCCGCGCCGTTTGCTCTTGCCGCGCGAAGAACTCCTTGGCATCCATAGCCATGCCATCACCAGACAAGGGAAGTCCCCTACCCAGGGGGTCCCTGCCGAAGAGAATCTGGTGAGGGGACAAACCGCCCGGAGTGGGGGTGTCATGATGGGCCTTCAGAGCAGGCCACATCTCCTCGAACCAGTTCCGACGTGGATTGGTGATGTGGATCTTGCGCAGCTTCTCGAACAGCTGCCGTCCAGCCACCTCAGCACGGCCGTTAGACCGGCTGAGATAGGCCACGCTCTTGGCATGACGTATCCCCATGAGGGAACACATAGCCTTGAACCAGCCACCAGTAAACTGGGGCCCTCGGTCACTGCAAATGGTGCGGGGGATGTCAAAGACGGTCAGCCAATGACGAATCATCATGACTGCCACTTCCTTGGCAAGCAACCCCTTTTTGCGTGCCGGAACGGCTACAACGTAGCCGCTGTGGCGGTCCACACAGAGAACCACACAGTCAAAGGTCTCCTTGCCAATGTGCACTTCGGGCATGGAGAAGACGTCCATGGCCACGCTCTCCATGGGCTGGTCAGGAACCGGGGTCCATTGGGGTTCCCCCTTGACGTTCCGGTTATCGGGATTGCAGGCCTGACAGACCGAACAACCCTTCCTGACCTTCTTGATGGCGGTGTAGAGAACGATATGGTCGATCTCGAACCGACGCTGCATGTCAAGAGCTTGCTTCTTGACCCCTGGGTGCAGCATGTGGTGGTGCCAAGCTTCACACAGCTCGAGCACCCGGGACTCCGGGACTAGCAGCTTACCATTCCGGAGGAGCTTGCCATCTTCCTCGGTCAGCCCCTTTGGCCACTTCTGCCCGTCGTCAGGGTCGGTCACAGCCCTATACTCGGCCGCAAAGGCCTCAGACTTGGCGTAATCGTCGGTCCAGTCGTCCTGGAGGCAAGACTCCGGGAAGAGGTGCTTGTCGGACTCAGTTCCCACAGGGGGTGCCGGACCGGGCCTTCCGCCCGCGGCACCCACAGGGGCGAGTACACTGACCGTTCTGCTCACCCTCGAAGCGAGGGGGGCATCTGCGGCCATGACGACGAAGCATTTGGCACCCTCCTCCTCCATCAGGCGCTCCATTTCAATGATCCTCTTGGCTTCAGCGGTCTCAGCCTCATCGCCATGGGCAGAGATATCCTGCATGCCCTTGCTGGCGGGATAGGCCCACCTACTGAGACAGTCCGCCACGGTGTTATCCTTTCCAGGAATATAAACAACCGTAAGGTCGAACTTGGCCAAGGTCTCGTGCCATCTTGCCCGTCGGGAGGCGGGACCCGAGGGGGTGTCCACGTGCTCCTTGTGCCACGACTGCAGACTCTGATGGTCGGTGCAGACGGTGACGGGATGGAGGGCTATGTACCCAGCCCATTTCCTGAGAGCCATGACAATGGCATACGCCTCCTTTTCACGGGGCGTCCACGTCCGTCTCTGGCCTTCCGCCAGGACTCGGCTCCAGAAGGCCACGGGCACGTGCCTCCCATCGTCAAGCACTTGCTCCAACACAGCGCCAATGGCGTAGTCGGAAGCGTCGGTGCGCAGGACGAACCCTCGGTCGGGATCCACGAGGTGCAGACCCACTGCGGATAGCAGCGCCTGCTTCATCCCCTCAAAGGCACGGTCAGACTCTTCAGTCCAAACCAAAGCCTTCTTGGACCCCTTCTTGGTCTCCTCTCGGTTGCCCTTGAGCATGGTCGTCATGGGGGCTGCATACTCGGCATACATTTTGATATACCCCGAGTAGTAGTTGCAGAACCCCAGATACGCCCGTAGCTCAGAGACCGTTTTGGGCTTTTCCCAGTGCTCGATCGCAGCCACCTTGCCAGGTATGGGCTTTCGCTGCCCGTTCCCGACTACGTGGCCAGCGAAGACCACCTCGCTTACCGCAATGGTGGCCTTGTCACTGCTGCCCGTGAGTTTGTGCCGAAGCAGAAGGTCTAGCACTCGAGTGACGTCCCTCTCGTGTGCCTCCAGGAGCTCCTCGTAGCTCATGCTGGGGTCCCCGGACGCGATGATCACGTCGTCCACGAAGGGGTCCGCACAGTCGCGCACCGGCTCAAGCAGGTTCTCCAGCATCCGCTGAAAAGCCGCATTGCCGTTGGTGACGCCCATAGGCATCACCTTCCACTGGAGAGGTCCAAGTGGGGTGCTCATGGCTGTGCAGGCACGGGACTCTTCGGCGAGAGGCATCTGATGATAACCATGTTTCAGGTCAATCACCGTGAAGATCCTCCGCCGGTGTTGCTTTTGCAGCATGTCCTCAATGAGGGGGAGCGTATAGCTGTCGTGCTGCGTTTGGGCGTTCAGGCCGCGGTAGTCGACCACGAGCCGCCACTCACCGGCAACCTTCTTGGGGACGACGAAGCAGGGAGAGGCCCACTCGGAGTGGCACGGCTCAAGCCAGGCTCTCTGGATGAAGTCACGGAGGATCTTCTCCATGGCCTCTTTCCTCTCGCCCCTCAGGGCAAACTCCCGGTGACGATACACACGGGGGTCCTGCTTCAGTCGTATCTTGGCCTCGCCATACGGTCCACGCACCGGTGGGGGAAACACAGGCTTACCGCTGAAGAAGGTATCACCATACTTCTGCTTCAGCCTGGCCCTCAACGCCTGGATCTTGGGGCAGTCATCGGACTCCGCCTTGGCTTTTCCGGGCACTTGAACCACGGAGCTTACTTGAGGGGTAGCGACCCCGCTCGCTTTCGTCTCAGGCGGTCTTCCCAGGTGGCCCAAAGGGCCATCTCTGGTCTTGCCTCGGAATAGATCGCCGTAGGTGGGTGGGTTACCCCCGATTGGCTCGTCCTGGCTGGACAGGTGGTCCAGTACCCTCCTTACGAAGGTATCTCCATCATAGGAACCAGAGACGATCGAGTCCACTTCCCACCAGGCTTTGTCCTGGCCTTTGCCCTCACGCTGGTTTCCCCAGTCGTGAAAGGGCTGATCCATATACCCCTGAACCAGATCCCACTCCTCTTCAGTGAGGGGGTCTTCGGAGTCCGATTCTTCGATGTCAACAGGGGGAACCGCAAGGCATTGCCTCCAAGGCTCTGCTATGATACGGTTGACACACACGAAGTCCGTGGTGTCGGCCTGATCAAGGCCCCCATCCACATAGTGGAATTCTGTTGGCCATCTCTGGGGTGGCATGGGCTGTCCCTTAGCGTCCTGATAGACACTCTCTCCAGCCGGTAGGACGACCTTGTTTAAGGTCATGTTGGTCAATGAGGCTACCCAATGTCGGGTACTTTCCTCCTCGGTGCATCCCATAGGAACAACCAGCACTGCCTTGGAGCGGTCCTTGCGAATCTTCGCTATCGCTCTTGGAATGTCCCAACGGGGGCAATGGATCCACATCAAGCCCTGATGCGGACCCCAGTGCTTCTTCCACGCAGAGTCCTGTGCGCTCCAGTACTTCTCACATACCCGAAGATGGGCGGAGGTTCCTGAAGAGAACGCATCCAGGGCCAGATCCGACGCTCCCAGGTCCGCAACCACTCGGTTCGCCACTTCCGGCCTTACGCCGTACTCCTGATTCGCTGGCCCAGTGGGCTCAGTGTCCAGCGCGGCCACTTCGAGCTGATTGCGTTCGGGGTGGATCCATTGGCATTCCACATGGTGCTCAGGTGACGAAAGCCACGAGAGCTGGTCGTCCTGGTACAGGGTCATGGAGGCCTGGGCCGGGAGGACGCCGGAGTCCGTCTCCATCATGAAGTCGTACCCGACGATCATGTCCCAGTCCATCTCGGCCTCGTAGAAGCTACCGTGCAGGAGGATTTCCTTGCCGAGGTCTGGGCGGCTCAGCTCACGATGGTTCACGAACTGCAGCCCAATGGCCGCTTCCTTCGTGCCTCCCACCATGTACTGGCCGTTCGCCACCTTCAGCCTGACAGGTTTCCGACTGTCGGTCAGACACTCTGGTGGAAGTAGGCCAGCCTTGACCAAGCTGACTTGAGCTCCCGTGTCAACCAACACGTCGAAAACCTTTTCCACTTCCCTGCATAGGGCACGGACCTTAAGATGCAACTGCCGCTCGCGACCGACACGGCGCACGGCGTGCAAACTCAGGATCTCCGGCCGTTCCAGAAGCTCAACAAGCGACTGGTGCAGGTCGTGGACAATGGGCTCAGGCTGCCCATCTGCAGCATCCAGCTGCGGTCCGGGTGATCCTCCGATACTCTCGGATAGATCCTGTAGTACATCAAACACGTTCTTGGTCGCGAAGGACGGACGGGTGCAAGGGTTCGTGCCTTCACTTGCCCTCACCCCGCCTCCGCGACTGGGCGCCAGACCGGGCCTTCCGCCCGCGGCAGTCCCCTTGTGCTTATCGACTCCCGACTGGGATGGATCGGCGCTTCCCACGTCACCATCCTGCGACCGCCCTAGCTGGGGCCCTTGGCTGCAGGGGCTCCGCTAGGGGGCGTTGGTTGTGGAAGAGGGGGTGTTCTCCTCGGCCTCAACGTCGTTGATGCCCTTCTTTCTTCCCCCTTTACCTCCTCCTTTACCCTTCTTGTCCTTGTCCTTGTTCTGGTCATTCTGGTTGTTCTCCTTGTTCTTGTTGTCCGACCTGGGGACCCAGTTCCGCTTGATCTCCTGGATCTCCTTGGCCAATTCGGTCCCCACCGACGACATCAGCTTGGCCAGCTCGTCCTTGTCCACCTCCATCTTGGCTTCCCGGATGCCCGCGGGCGCACGCTTCTTCGACCCGTGCGCCTTCTTGTAAGCCTCCGTGTCGGCCTTGTGGACGGGGCATGTTCGGTGGTCATGGTTGAAGCCTTTCTTCCTCCCATAACACACGAAACAGCCCTGAGGGTGAGCTCGTATGAACTCCCCAAAGGACAGCGGAGGGTCGCCAATGCGGCGAGGGTCCCTCTTCTCCTGCTTCCTCCAACCCTGCTGCAGGGGCTTCCAGTTTCCCGGCTTGCTCCCCGCGCTCAGGTTCCTGGCCACGAAGGCACAGACGGCCACCTCGGCGGGCTCATCGTCGTCCTCATCGCCGACGAGAGTCTCATCGCCGCCGGCTCCCGCTGGGTCCATGGCGTCTTCCCCGCCAGGTCCCTCGCCAACGTAGTTGACGTCGCGGTCGCCGGGCCTCAACCCGCGGGTGTGGTGGAGGTTTCGGTACTCCTTGAGTACCTCCTCGCCAACCCACTCCAGGATCTCGTCGCAGCTCATCCGCGCCGGGATGGGCTGCAGACGGATGGTCTGGCCGCTCAACTCACAGTCGTCAAGGCGCCACATCGCGGTCTTCTCGCGATCGCCCGAGACGGTGATGAGAAGAGCGTTCCGCAGGGAGTGCCGTTTGACATCCCGGGCCACGTTCTTCCTCGCCCAAGACACCACGTTCGTATGATACTCCTTGGGGAGCATCATCTTGACCGTGTGGTTGGACTTGGCCCGCTTGGATTCCTCCTTGGTGACCCTTTTGATCCATGCTTCCGGCAGCATGGAGAGCAGGCGAGCCTGCTCGTCACCCTCGTTCCAGTCCTCCACGTTGCGGCGGAAGAGGGTGTATTTCCCTCGGAAGTCTCGCCACTCTCGTAGGCGGATCTCCCGTCCATCATGCTCAAGCTTGATGGACTTCCAGAGCTTGGCCGCCACCTGCGGAGCGTCCACCCGCTCCTGCTCGTTGAGCCACTTCTTGGCTTCCTTGAGGGTCTTGATTTTCCCCTCCTTGGTCGCCATGAAGTATAGCTCTCCGAGCACTTCCCGCAGGCGGTACCTGAACCGTTTGAAGACATACTTCTCCGCATCAGCGGGAGGCAGGTCTTCAGTGACGGTCAGCCCCCAATCGTCCAGCTTCTCCAAGAAGCGGTCGAGGTTGAGGGGGTTGCCATCGTACATGGGGGGCTTGATGTCCTTCAAGTCTTCCCACACGGCGGCGTCCGCGGCCTTAGAGACCATGAACGCCGGCCGCGAGGTCGACCGAGGTTCCCATCGGCCTCGCCCACGGACTCCCACGGCCGCCACGTCCATCTCCTCCATGGAATCCCTGTGGCTACGCCGCGGTTCCTCCACGTACGCTGAACCGAAATGTTCACGCCGTACTGCATCCATGTACGCATCCTCAGCACGGCGCCGGCGGCTGCGTTCAGCGGCCTCCTGTCGTACACCACGCGGCGGGCTGATGTCGAACTCCTCCAGGTCCAGGTCCAGGTCCAGGTCCTCACCTTCGCCGACATCCCACTCCACGTCTCCTCTGGGGATCTCATCCCTGAGTCCACCATAACGTCCTCCAGCCCTGGGGATTGGCGCCGGGGCTGGTGCCGGGCGTCGGGGGCGTACAGGCGTCCGCGGTGGGGCACGGCGGTTGTGGTAGTCCGCGCTGAGCCACTCATCGCGCCATTCCTCACTGCCACTGCCGGGCGGCACGCGCTCGTTGCGGCGGCCCGCGCTGTGGTGAGAGGGGGCGGTGAGAGAGGGGGCACTGGCGCTCGGGCGACTCCCGGGGGGTCCGCCGGGGGCGCGGGGTCTGCCTGGACCTGGTCCGGGTCCCCAGCCGTCGTCCGACGAGCCAGACTCCAGGGGTGGGTGGTCGCTGCCGACGCTCCCACGGGCTTCCAGCGCATCCAGCCTCTCCTGCAGGCCGCTGACGAGGTTGGTCAGCGACTTGGTCTCGGCCCTGGCGATGTCCAGGTCCTTCTGCGCGCGCGCGGCGACCCCGGAGATGCGAGCCATCTCGACCTTGCCCGTGTCTACCTCGCACTCGAGGGCAAAGACCCTCCTGCGGAGGTAGACAATCCACCGCCAGGTGGTGTCCGGGTCGCCGTTCCCTGGTGGGTCGTCGGGGTCCCCAGGGGGTCCTCCAGGAGGGCCTCCGCCGGGTCCGCCCGGTCCAGGGGGTCCTCCCCCGCCCGGTGGTCCGCCTCCAGGGGGTCCACTCGGTGGGCGTCCTCCAGGGGGTCCTGATGGTCCTCCGCCAGGGGGTCCCGGTGGGTCTCCGCCGGGTCGCCTCGGTGGGTCCGAGGATGGGCGCTTCCTCGTGATGCCGAACTCCATGTCGTCATCCTCGTCCATGTCGCCCCACCTGGGCGTCTCGGTCACGGAGGACTCCGAGCTCCGGTAGGGAGGAGGGGGATCCTCATCCTCACCTTCCGGTTCCATGGGGACGTCTCCGCCGCCTCCGCCCGTCCAAGCCACCACTTGGCGATGTCGACGGCCTCGTTCATCCCCGTCACTGGCGGTGAAGAAGGGGTCACTGTCGTGGGGGTGCCCACCCGCTGGCCTCCGCGGCCTCTCGGGGGTCTTCCCCTTGCCCTTCCTCCGTCGACGGGCGGTGGTGCCACCGCTCCCACTGCTGCCCGTGTCCGCCTCATCCAGCTTCATCCTGGAGGAGGCGTCCCCTTCGAAAAGCCTTCGAAGGGTCTCCACTCGCGATCCTCCCGGGGGAGTCTCGTGGCGGAGTTTGGCCTCTGCCTCCTCCATTGCGGCGGCGGTGGCTGCGGCAGCTCGCGCTTCGGCCTCTTCCCGAGCACGAGCCGCCTCGGCTTCCCGGGCCTGCAGCAGCCGCGCCTTCTGCGCTTCCAACGCTGCCAGCTCCGCCTCCGTCTTGGCCTTCTCCTCAGCGACCTTCCGTCGCGCGGCCTCGATGGCTTCCTTCTTGGCGGCATCCTCCTGGGCCTTAGCCGTCGCTTCGGCGTGAGCCCTTTCCTCCGCCTCCTTCTTTGCCCTCTCTTGGGCAAGCGCCTCTTCCAGCGCCTTCACCTCGGCCTCCCTGCAGGCAATGGCCTCCTGCGTCAGGCGGGCTTCCTCGTCGGCTGCCGCCAACTCACCGTTGACCTGGGCAGTTGCTGCCCCATGGGCGGCTACGGCCGTGAGTCCGGCCGCAATGGCCGCCACGGTCTGGGCGTGGATGGCCATGCCATGCGCCCACTGCGCAGCCTCCTCCTGAGCGATGCCGGTGGCGCCCTCCACGGCAGCGCTGTACTGCCGGGCCCGTTGCCGGGCAACCCGACGGTTGCAGGGCACCCCACAGGCGCGCTCACAGGCGCGCGCCACGTCCCTTTCGGGAGCGACGCTGCTGCTGGAGCTGGCCTGGTCGGCCGGCATCCTCCCGCGGTGGGCCGACTCCACGTCGCTGCTGGGGCCTGCTGGGGCCTGCCGGGCCCTCAGGAGCAGCGGACGGGGCTTGGCCTGGGTCTGCTTGGCGACTTGGATGTAGTCGCCAAGGGTGGTGGAGCCGGGGTGGTGTCCACCATTGGGCCGTTGGGGACTGGGGGCTGGGGTTCCGCCCTTGGCGCCTTGGGCGGCTTCGGCAGCCAGGGACTCCTGGTACTCCCGCCACCTCCGGTCCCTCTTCTTGTCCCCGGCGGACCGCTTCTCCGTCCCCGGAGACGCGCTGCTGCTGCCCTGCAGCCTGCGCTCGCTTCCCGGTTCCGGGAACTTCTTCTCGATCACGTCCCACAGGGAGACGTTGATCGAGGCGCCCGACGGGTAGGCGTTGGGGTCCTCGTCCTCCTCAATCCCGTCGGGGCGCAGCCCCTCGCCGGGCCTGTCCGGCCGGGTCCACGTCCTCCAGCGCCTCTGTGAAAGTGCTGCCCTGGGTCGTTGTGGGTGCCGGAGGGCTCGGGGCCGGCAAGACCAGTGGGGCAGGCACGCGAGGAGTCTCCCTGGATGCTGTTATTGGGGGTAGAACCGGACACTCGGACACCAACGGAGGCGAGAGCAGCGACAACAGATGCAAGATCCATGCTGATTGTGGTCCGGCAGAAAATCCCAGTCTATGAAGAAAATTGAGGGGAATTATTCTAAATACATCTGAGTGTCCAAAACTGTCCGAATGAATTTAAATAATCCATTTATGTAAAATTGTATGGCCGATCAGGCCCGCGAGCGCGCGCCAGCGGCAAATGGCGATTCCAGCTAAAATAGCGGAATGCGGCGGATTTACGGGAAATGGACCGCGGAATCAAATCCGGCATATCAGAAATATATAGGAAATATCCTGTGACTGAGCTGCGAGGCGGCAATTCCGCCGAAGCAAAGAAAATGACCAAAATGTAGCCAATCTGAGCAGAATGTCTGAAAATCTGAGCAGATGGGGCTAGCCGCACTTACACTCCCCCTCCAAAAACACACTGGGGTGTGTCGCTACATCAACGAAGAACGTAGTGCGGGTAAGTCCCAGAAAGACATAGAAATGTAGCCTCGATGATGCGGAATCTGCTTGATCTGACCTGATTTGGGCTGAATTGGCGCTGAATCAGGCTGGATGAACCTGAAATGAGACAGAATGAGAAGTGACGAACAGTCCTCCGTGCAGTAAAACATTAGGTCACGGGCTAAAAAGCATGTAAACGTATCGAGAATCGATACCAAACCATGCATTGGTTGAGAATGAGGTAGATTATTGGTGGATTGAGTGGGGGGATCAAGAATTGGAGTGACATCTCAGCGCTCTGGCACAGTTTCGCTGTCGCGGGCACGCTACGGTGTCCTCGCCGAACTCTACATCGTGTTATCCCGCTTTTGTCGTTCTGAAAAGTACAGCATGTGACTCAGATTTGGCGCATCTGGTGGATGATCACAAGATTCAGCAAAAATGAGAGTGAATTTGGGCAGAGATGAAGGGGATTAAGCAATCACCGAGAGGTTAAACAAATACACATGTAGTCTACAGACCCTAAGTGAACCACCGAAGGTAGAGATGTTCTTCTGTTCACTTAGATCTAAACAGATCTTCGAGGAATGATGGGAGATGACAAGGTAATCAATCTAAATTGTCCTAACATGAGTAAATTCCCTGAGATGAAGGTGAAATGAAGCGGAATGTGTACAACTGAAACTACTAACACTTTCGTTTAGACTAAAGTTAGTATATATTGTCGTTTATTCAGCTCAATTGTGCTTTCCGGCACGTTGGTTTGCGAGCATCAAACAGATTCTATCAAAATGTGGATCATGTGATGATGCATCATGATGGGACATGCTGGCCCTGGATCCTTGGCATGTAACGCGCCGAAGGTTCGCTGAAGGCACTTTACTGACAGTATATAACTGAGAGACACCGAATTTACAGTGGCGGTGGTGTCAATCGACTTGGACAAGGCCAATCTTTCGATGGAGTCCCACAAGACACTTGGATTCACCATTCTCGACAGTTTCTGGTCGGATTGAGCTCACATTGGCGTGTGCCAAAAATACAACGAAGCTTACGGACTTCAGAGATTGCTGTTAGAAGTCCCTAGAGCTCCTAGATGAAGATTGTCTGAACAATTGACGTCTGGGTTTCGTACAACAGTGGCAGAATGATGGACAAACCTGAGAAATTCAAGGTAAATTTGAGGATCCTGGATCTGAATCTGGACTTTGGCGTCAGCATCACAGCAAATGAAGGTGAGATCTGAGTTCCTGGCGTCGCATCTGGTGCAGCCAGTACTACAGGGGGTGCCTGTAGGGGTGCATGTCACCGGCCGGTGCTTTGATTATGTACATTTGCTTCCATCTGCACGAGTAGCCAAATTCCAAAGATGCACAGACCAACAGAGACAAGATTACCCCGAATCTGCCTGAATTAAGCCTGAGTTTGGTTTTTTCTGAACACGGCAGCACACTCCGTCAGCGTATCTACGCCTTGTCTGCCGAACGGAGACCAAAGAAAAGTTGATTGACGTCAAATTATCAAACATTCGCAGTTCTCCACATCATGACATAAACAGAAAAAATGAACAGTGGATTGAGCAGAATGTGGTAGGATGGCTTCCTCAATTCGGCCAAGCACGAATACAGGTGACCACCAACCTGTCTGGTCGGGCCCTGGTACGGCTTGGACGCTGCAAATCAGCGGCCGAACTCGAAGCTTGGTCCTCATTTGGCTCCTGGGCTGGCCTGACCGCAGGAGGGGGGATCGACGGATCAGCCCTGGAATGTGGCTGCTGAGGGCCGTAAAAGGCTGGATCTCGATTCACCACAGGTCGTTTTCCGTCGCTCTCCACTTGTCTGTCTGGTTTCGACAAACAATCTGTCAGGAGTACTCCAATTTCGGGGTGCTTCTTGAGGAAGTCAATGAACCCCTTGGTGTACCCATGGACAAAAGATTGGGCTGGTTCCCAGTTGTTGTGACTGGAATCAAAGCCCCTCCACTCACACAGAAATTCCCATTCGCCCTTGGCGTCACGTCTTGCTTCAACAATCCTCTTGAGTTCGTACTTTCCCCCTTCGATTACCCGATCGGACAAGTGTTTTGCAGTCCAAAAAAGAGGTTTAACTCGATCCTTGGGGGAGGGGATCTCTCTCTTGAGGCGATCGCCCGAAACGTCAATTTCCCTGCTGACATCCACACGAATCCTCCACCTGTTCTCACCAAGACGCGCTGTAACAGCGAATGGCCCCTCCCACAAGGGAAGAAGCTTGTCATCTCCGTCCAGGGTGGTTTCGGATTTTCGAAGCCAAACTCGATCATCGACTTCAAAATTGTGGGGGTTTTTTCGACCTTGATTTTGAACCCAAAGCCAGTCAGCTTGATGCTTCTCGATTAATTTCGACACAGATTTATCTGCTCGTTGGACTTCGTCCAAAAACAGCGAAGCATCCTTACAGGGGCGAGGATTATTCAACGGCATGTTCCACCAACACTTCTTTCGTCCAAAGACAATTTCATTTGGAGAAAGGCCATGATACAAAGGCGTGTTGTGGTAACGGCGAAGCAATGCGAAGAGAACTTCCATCCAATGGAAATCCTTTTCACTCGCGAGCTCCTTACGAAGCATATTAATTATTGAGCGGCCGGCTCTTTCACCAGGCAGCGCTCGATGCGAGTGGATTTCACATCGGAGGTGGTGGATTCCAAGGCGAGCACACAATTCTCTCCACCATTCGGAGGTGTACTCTTTGCCTGAATCCGTCACCACCTCGGATGGGACGTCCCAGCCTCCCATCCAGGTCTGCGCGCACCACTTGGCGGCAGCCTTGCCAGTCATCGACTCAATGTTGCAAGGCAACACTTGAATGTAGCCGGAATGACGGCACTGAATGAGGAGCACACCATTGACTTTTTTATTAGTCCAATGGCACTCTTCGTCATCGAGTTCACCGAGATAGAAAAAATCACTGGTGACTCTGTTAAAGAGACGCTCCGGAATAGGATGAGGCCTCAGATGGCCGTGCTTCTTCGCGCTGGGGGGCGTCGAGACAGCACATTGGGCACATCCGGCAGCTACTTTCATGCAATGAGTGTAGAGCCTCGATCCAAACAACCTATGCTTAATCATCGACCACAGTCGACGGCCATGTGCGTGGGGGGACTCCCATTTGTGCCACCAGTTTAACACTCGGGGGGCTAGGGCGTCTGGCACACACAATTTACCCTCCATCCACAGCTTCCCCCCATCCAACGAGTACTCTGCAAAAATCCCATCCCTGTGAGCATCTTTGGATTTGAGATTTCCAAAGACCTCTTTAAACATGGGATCCTGCAGGTAATCGGACGTCCAGTCACGGATGATCAGGGAATCCTTAGGCAGGGGTGGAGTTTTGGCCGGATCTCGACGCTTAATGCCCTCGATCAACCGAAATCTACTTACTCGTCGGGTATAGTCAAACCGTTTCACACTCCCTGAAGAGGGATCGGTGACTTTTTCCACGACTTTCAGCGTTTTGGTGCAGATCTCGTGAGCATGCGCCGGATCTGTGATGGCCGTGATGTCGTGACACGGCAATGCGTGCTGCTTGACAGCGCACTGCATGCATGCACGTCGAATGAGTTTCTTTTCTTCCTGATCCCATTCGATGATTACATGGCGGTCCTGCTCCGTACCATGGATGTTGGTACTTTGCAGCCCCTCTGAGGCGGGGTAAGCCCATCGGCTCAGAGCATCCGCTACCGTGTTGTGTTTTCCAGGCAAATACGACACATGGAGGTCAAACAGAGAGAGAAATTCGTGCCATCTGGCCCGTCGACCAGCTGGGCTCGCGACAGTATCAATGTGTTCAGTGGCCCAATACTCCAGAGATCGATGATCCGTCAGGACCTCGACTCGATTGGTGCCAACCCACGATTGGTACTTTTTTAAAGCACAGATGATGGCGTAAGTCTCTTGCTCACGCGGCGACCATTGCATTTGGCGTGGGGCTAGCTTCCGAGACCAAAATGCAAGAGGGTAATGATCGCCGGTGGCTTCATCAACCTGTTCAAGGACAGCTCCGATCGCGTACCTAGATGCGTCGGTTCTAATGTAGAAGGGTCGGTCAAATTGGGGCACATGCAACGTGGCGACTTCGCAGAGGGCTGCCTTCAAGTGATGGAAGGCCTCCTCGCACTCGTCAGTCCACTTGACACGAACCTTTGAACCTGCCTTGCCCGCATCTCTCCCTACCTTCAATAATTCAGTGAGGGGGGCAGCAAATTTGGCATAATCCGGCACAAAAGTGTGGTAAAAATTGCAACAACCCAGGAATCCTCTCAACTCCGTGATCGTCTCAGGGCGCTTCCACTTCTGAATAGCGACGAGCTTCCCTGGACTGGGTCGTCGAGTGCCATTCTCTAGGAGAGAACCACAAAATTCGACTGATTTTAAAAATAATTTTCCCTTCTTTGGCCCACAAATCAGCTGATTGGCGTCAAGAATATCCAAAACTTGGTTCAGCTGCTTCTCATGTAGGGCCACCAGCTCGGCTTCGGTCAGTCCCTCCCCCTCCGTCGCGATGATTATGTCATCTATGTACACACTCACGAAGGCACGAAGCTCAGGATGGGTTGTGAACAGTACATCCTCCATCATTCTTTGAAAAAATGAGGGGGCGTTCTTCAATCCCATGGGCATGACGGTCCATTGGACTGGGCCACATGGCGTGCACATACAAGTGAGAGGTCTGCTGTCCTTCCTCAACGGCATTTGGTGAAAGCCGTGACGGAGATCCAGCACAGAGAACAAACGACCTCTTGCCCTCTTGGCGATTTCCTCCTCAATGAGGGGCAGGGGGTGTGAATCCGCCTTGGTTTCGGCGTTGAGATTGCGAAAATCAACAACCATTCGCCAACCATCAATGGTGTTCTGGTCTGCAGGCGGTGGCTTCGGGACTGTGAAGGGTGAACAGCACCATTCGCTGGTCATACAACCCTCAAGCCAACCAAATTCCCTGAGATTTCTCTCAATGATTTTTCTGAGAATCTCATGTTTGTGTCCATGATTTTCATAAGGGCGCTGTTTTTTTGCCTTGTACCCTTCACGAAGCTCGATGAAGGCTTCACCGAACTGCCCACGGACAGGGGGATCTTTGATCAACTTTCCTGAAAGGGTTGTGTCCTTCCGTTCCTCAAAAATCTTTTCTCTTGACCTCGAACACAATTCAGTGTCCACCTGATCGCCAGGGATTACTGTCGAAAAAACTTTGGCGACTTCTTCGGCTTTGGCAGGAAGAATCTTCTTACGGATGTCCCTAAACAGGTCCGTGTCAACTGCCTCTTGAAGATAGGTGGGTCTTGTGTCGAAATCCCAGAGATTTTCCTCGTGATCCAGCTCCTCGAAAGGATCCATGAAAGCTTCCACAGGGGGTTTTTCATAAAAAACTCTGAATTTGCGGCGCGATTGGAGATTTTTCCTCGCCCGTGCACTGAAGATTCTTCTCGCTGTCGACCGTATTGGGGAAGAGGGAGACGAGGCGGATCCATTGGACGTTGAATCACCTTGGGTATCTGACGAACAAAAATCAGAAAAAATAGATTCATCATCAGTACCACGCTCAACCTCAGATTCAGACCCAACACAGGAATCTGTACTAGAATCGGCAGAACTAGAGTCAGAAAGCTTTCCATCAACCAGGAATGCAAGCGAACTCCAGGACCGCTGTGGCAGGGGACCTGTGTCGTCCCTGGCATACAGCTTAATCTTCCTGGGAAGTTCGATGTAATCTACACAAATGTCCTGTAATTCCTGAAACCAAGGCTTGTCGTCCCACAAGGGCACAACTAAAATTGCCTGGGTTTTATCTTGCTTGATTTTGTGGATGACCTGCTGGATTAAGTGAAACGGAGGATTAATCCACAACTTCTTGTCCCATTTGTGGGTCCAAGCGTCGCTGAAGTGCTTATCAAAGCGCTTGTTCGTACGGTTAGCAAAGGCATCATACTGAGGCCAAAAGGAATGGTGTTCAAGAAAGTATTCACAAATTGCATCGCGCCATTTGTCGACAACTCTGTAGGATGAAGAGTGCCAGCGCGAAGGGCGTCGTGGCTGGGAGTCCCTACGAAGACATTCTAACTCCTGGGAGTAATCGGCACTCCCATTCACCTCTGCAATGGTGACATCTTCACCAAATTTTGGTGTCACTTTTTGCTTCAAAAATTCTTCTGCACTTTTAAACCCTGCGTGCAAAAAACGAAATTCAGGACGCTCCAAGGGACCTGACTCCAGCAAAAAACAACGACGATGACCTACGGGCGCTACCCTGTTCTTACGAAGCCAAAGATGGCCCAAATAAAGGTCATATTTTATGTCAGCACGGTAGAAGTAGTCATCCTTAAGGACAACTTCTTCCACATTTTGCTCTTCCCAAAGGTCTTGAGCGACCAAATGGGTGGATATATAACAACCGCATTGCCCACCTGCGAGAGAATGTCCAGAAACTCCCTCGAGGGTAACAGGATGAGGCGACTCGAACACGCAGTCGTCGGGTAAGAATGCATTGGATTGGAGATTTACCTCTGATCCATTATCACACAAACAAGTGGCGAGGTGGAAATTTCCCTTGCAATCAGAGACCCACAGCTTTGTGACAAACTGACGAGCCCTGTGCTTGGACTGTACACCAACCTCGTCCACTACAACAGAAGGATCCGCTGCCGGATCCAGGGGAGAGGAGACAAGCGACCCTACATCAAGTAATGGTCGATCAGGAATTTGGGGATCATGCCTGAAATCGCCTGGGGAGGGGCGATTTTCGTGGCTCCCCTAGGCGTTCTGACCTCCAGCGGCTGCATTTACATTGTGAACACAGCCTGTTTCGTCGATCCATTCATCCTGGAACGGATCATCCGCTGGATTCAGAGCATTTTCGACGTAATCTCGATCCGCATCAGACACCTGGTCTGCACCTGAGACCTGATCCACACGATGGTTTCCCTTTCCACGTCCACGGCCACGGCCGCCGGATGATGGACCACCACCGTCGCCACGCCCTCTGCCCTTACCAGAGAAAGGGGTTCCTGAAGGATTTCCTTTACCCTTACCCTGTGATCCTGGAGCATTTCCTTTGTTTGTACCGGATTGAGGGGTTTGGCCTGGATTTCAATTTCCGCCTCCGGCGTTGACATTGGGACCTGTCTGGCCATTTGGCTGTCCACCGGAACCGGATGGAGTCCGATTCCCCTTGCCTTGGGACCCGCCAGGGCCTCCAGTATTTTTGTTCCCACCGGAGGGAGTCGAATTACCCTTTCCCCCCTTAGCACCATGCACCTGTCTGTCATTCCTGTCTGAATTCTGTGGATTACTGACATTTTCACCAATCACCTTGTGATCGTAAGCAGACCATCGGTGATTAGCAGTGGAATGCGTCTTAGCTCGGTTCGTAGAACCTAGAAGAAGACAGATGCTACAATGATCCTGAACATTCTGGGTGTCATTCACCTTTTTGTTGCCCTTTTGGGCCCCATTTTGGGTGTTTTGCTGGGTATTCCTGTTTCCCCCAAGACCCTCATGGAAATTTTGATTGGCGGCGTCAGCGAGCCTCTCAACCTCTTCCCACAGTTCCTGCGGAGTGAACGAGAACACCCAGTTCCTGGCCTTCAGGCGCTTTCCATGGAAGCTTACTCCCCTGTTGAGGACTTGGACAAACAAGTCCCGATCCTCGTGTTCATTAAACTTGATTTTCCACGTGTTTTCAGTGAATTTCACCTTGGTAAACGACGTGGGGGAGCACTTTTGAAGTGCCTCCCTGACGGTAAACCGGTTGGCCGAGGCGTCAAAGCCATCGATCTCCGCCCACCAGGTCTTGACCTTTTCTTCGGACTGTCGATTCCGAAGGGTGGCGGCGGTTTCTGAGGGGATCTTGTCAAAAATCAGATTTTTCAGCTCGGCACTAGAGAATTTTTCGCCTGAATGTTCAGATTCTTCTACGAGATTCCAGAAGCGCTGTCTCTTGTCCTGCACCTCATGCAAGATTAATCGAGAGAACGAAGGAAAATTCTTCAACATCTGGTGGTAATGGTCCTCAGGCAGCCGGGATCCACGTACCTCCAACTGTTCCCACACCTCATCAAAGGTAAGGGGGGAACTTGAATCTTCACGATCACTCCAGGTTCTGAGCCAAGTGTTGGCCGGCGCTCCCTCAAGGCAGTCCAGGAGGGCCATCAGGAACTGATCATCCTGGAGCTTTTGAGTCTTAACCCACAGTTTAAATTCCCGTTGGAACTGAGGCCAACGTCTGGGGTTTCCATTATACTTTGGTTGCTTGGCAACCTGACGAAGTCGCAATGAAGTGGGATTTAGGAGTGAATCCAGCCCAACACCGGCCGTAATGGTAGACACCTTGGCGGCATCATTAGCCACACCAGCTCCGGCGAGGGTCTGGGCGAGCAACATCTGGGCAATTGCATTGGAATCAACAGCAGGAAGGGTAGTACGGGAGGCAGTTCTTTTGGCATTCTGAACCTCAGTCCTAGCCTTCGCCGATCTACTCTGTGATCGAGAGATTGTAACCCTTTCCTTTAACTTAGTCCTGCTGATCCGTGCATCGGTGGTCTTAGAGTCCACCGAAGGAGCAATCGAAAAAATTTCTGTCGCCTCCTCCGACGGTTCTGTTGTCTGATCCACCGATGATGCGCCCTCAGACCTCATGTGGGTCTTGAAAAGATCTTTAATTCCCAGAGTCTGAATGATGAGTTGCATTTGATCTTTGAGCAATTGGAGCTCAGAGTCTCGCTGAGATCTGCAAGAGCAGTCGGCAGGACAGTACATACCGTGTCCTGAAGGACCTGAGCAGGCTGTCGGACCGCTAATCTCAGTGGTTCGCAGCCAGGAGTCCACTTGGGGAGCTCCTTCAGTCCTAATTTCCAGGCTTGCCTGCCTAGCTGCCTCTAAGATTCCTTCCTCAACCGCGGCGGCTAGATCGTCGCGGATGGAGACAGAGGGATGGGGGGCGGAGGGCCCGGCAACCGGTGCCTTGGTCTTCTCCTTCGGGAAGGGGCTTGCCTCCCAGATCTGCAAGAAAATGGCAAAAGATTCATCTTCTTGAGAACACCACCACATCCTGGTATTAATTTCTTCTTGAAGGAGGAAAAAATATTCAAATAAAAAATCAGAGGCGATTCTTTCTTGTCCTATCAGCTTAGACGTGGCTAATAGACACAGGGCCTCAAGCGCCTCAAGGTTACGGGCCACTTCCGAAGACAAATGGTTGTCCCATTGTGCCCATGAGGCTGGTCGATTATAGGCAGGTACCTCACCTGGACCACCCATCTCAATGTCGTCAATGTCGGCTTCGATGGTCTCGAATGAAGGACATTGGTAAGGGATGTGGGTACCTCCCAGCTCCGTAAGGTCCACCGGAGCGTTGCCATGAGCGTAGGCTGGGAGATTCCAGCTGCTTGATGGCCAATTTCGACTGGGATCTTGATTGTAATCTGGCCCTCCACAGCTGTTGATTTGTGTCCTTCTTGGGCAATTTGGGCTTGCGCAAGGCATTCCTCTCAAGGCTTCGTTCGCACAGCACCACGGGAGCGTGATCGTTACGTCTCCGGAGGTGGCGGAGTCTACGGGGCCGTATTGAGGGGCTAGCTGTGGTTGGGACACCAAAGGAACAACATTCAGGTAGCCTCTGCTACCATGAAAGTGCTGCCCTGGGTCGTTGTGGGTGCCGGAGGGCTCGGGGCCGGCAAGACCAGTGGGGCAGGCACGCGAGGAGTCTCCCTGGATGCTGTTATTGGGGGTAGAACCGGACACTCGGACACCAACGGAGGCGAGAGCAGCGACAACAGATGCAAGATCCATGCTGATTGTGGTCCGGCAGAAAATCCCAGTCTATGAAGAAAATTGAGGGGAATTATTCTAAATACATCTGAGTGTCCAAAACTGTCCGAATGAATTTAAATAATCCATTTATGTAAAATTGTATGGCCGATCAGGCCCGCGAGCGCGCGCCAGCGGCAAATGGCGATTCCAGCTAAAATAGCGGAATGCGGCGGATTTACGGGAAATGGACCGCGGAATCAAATCCGGCATATCAGAAATATATAGGAAATATCCTGTGACTGAGCTGCGAGGCGGCAATTCCGCCGAAGCAAAGAAAATGACCAAAATGTAGCCAATCTGAGCAGAATGTCTGAAAATCTGAGCAGATGGGGCTAGCCGCACTTACACTCTGCTGGTGGCGGTACTCGTACCCTTCCGCCCGCAGCCAGTCCTCCACGGCCTGCAGGCGGTCGGGGGCGATGTCCGTGCGGAGCTCGAAGCTCCTGGGCATGCCGCCTTCGCACTGGGGGTTGCTGTGGCGGTAGTGCTGGTCCCAAACCAACCCACGCAGCAGGCGTGCTGCATGGGGGTGGGGCCGCGGCCACGTCCTGCCCGCTTCCTGCCAATTCACCATGGCAGCGGGGGCGTAGATGATCTTGAAGTCCTTGATGTGCACTCGTTCAACTCAACGAACTGGTTGTGGTTGTTGAGGAGGGTGCTGCAGCACTGGATTGGAAGTGCGGCTGGTGCTGGTCAGCCGGTGGTTGTGGAGGTGGTTGACGCGGCCTTGCTGGTCGGCCGTTGGGACTCCGGGTCGGCCGATGGGGCTGATGCAGGAGTCCTGGTCTGTGCACCTCTTCCACGGGCGCTGCGCGGTCAGGACGATGCTCTGGACGGCGCTGCGGGCTCCGTGACGAACTCGGCGCTGTCGCTGAGTGGCGCTGCGAGCTGCTGCGCTGCGCTGCGAGACGCTGCGCTGCGCTGCGAGCTGCGAGCTGCGCCGCGCTGCTGCGACGCGCTGCTCGGGGTTGGTGGCCCCGAGTGGCACGCGAGGGTTGGGTAACCCCGCGGCGGTGAAACGCTTTTGACGCGTTCCCGTGGGGGGCCGGCCACGGGACGCTGCGGTGACACGCACAGGTGAGCAGGCAGGCAAGGCACTACGCTCACAAGGGCATCAATACGCCTGTGTCATGTGACAAAGCGTTTCAGAATCCTTGCCACTCTGCAAAGAGGGAACAAAGGTATGTACAACAACACATCAGGATATGTACACATGGGGTTAAGACTGGACTGGGGTAAGGGCATCACAGGACCATAGACACTCAGTCCCAACTCATATCCCAATCCCAGGTCCGACCCTCTCAGTGGCTGATGGGGGCGGGGGCTCAAACACAACCCATGCCCTGCTCAGTCCGGACCCTGAAACCCTGCCAATAGGGGGGTGTCCCGCCCAGCCACAGGCGAGTTCCTGGGAACCAAGGGGCTCCAAGGCCAACCGACAGTCGCTCCCTATGCTCTCTTAATGGCAGGTCCCAACTCTACTCTGAGCCAGAGATATGGCCCCGCCATTATCACCCAGGAGTTGGTAGCTGAAAATGGGCTGTTTCAGCCCAAACTGGAATTAACTCAAAAATCCCCAAAAATGACCCCTCGTCCGGACCCGCCAGAGGTAGGGACGAGGCAACTGACCCTGTGCCCTTCGAGTACGAACTCCCTGGAGCCCTCACCCAACCTGGTTCCCTCTGAGGTCCCGGCATCAGGGCAACACGGATGAGTCAAGTGGGGCCATGATGCCAAATTCACCAAAATTGGCGTCATTCCCACGCGTGGCTCGCCCGACCAAGGTAAGGCCAATGGCTCAAAGGGTAGGAGGCAGGACCTAGGACTTATATCTGAGTGTACAACTTGGATTTAGGTCCAGGCTCCCTATGGGCTTAGAGAAATGGGGCCGCCAATTGACCACACGGAAGGGGGAAACTGGGGTCCCAAAATTGGGTCATTTTGGCTGCTTGAAATGAGCCAAAATTCGGTGTGCTCCCAATAGTATATCTCCACGCCGGCTTGGAGATCGGATCCGCCATTCCATACGCGATCCACCGGGAGTCCAACGGAGACTCCCATGCCTTTGGCTCTCATAGATCTCCATGCCGCTTGGCGTGGTGACGATCCCAATTGGGTCCACAAATGCCAAAATGGCAAAATTGCCCATACTCAATTTGGCCTAGCGCCTTAACGAAGGCGGCTCCGCTTCGCCCACGTGGTGTGTGGACCATGGGGACCATTACCCATAACACCCATGTCATATATGGTCCATCGGTCCATGCGTCCGGCGTGCACGAGGGTTAGAACATAGTGCACGGCGGGCAGCAAAAGTGGAAAATTGCTCAAAATGGCCAAAAATGCGCACACTCATGGTTAAGGCAAGTGAGGCACATGCCCGACTCGGACCGGAGTGTGCCATAGAATTGGTATCAAGTCATATTGGTCCAACATATCTTTTGGGCGTCGCCCAACTCCTCCGATATTGGGAATGGCAGGGTCGCCAAGTGAGCCCATGATTTGGGATAGTCCCAAATCGCCAACATGGCGGCCACGGCATGCCAAGCCTAAGAGGAGTTACTCGCCGGGTCCAAGATATGTTGGGCACCGAAGTATGTACCCTCAAATCATACTTGGGTCATGATGTCAATTGAGCGCAACGTTGAGATACACGGTCGCCACTTGACATCATGACGGGCCAAAAATGGCAAAATTGGCACAATGACACACGAAAGTGCCTTGAAAGGTCTACAATTATATTATAATATCTCCGGCTTGGATCGTGCAATCACTTAATCCTTCTAAACACAATGACTTGACACCATTGACCTTCGATCCCACATATGTGCTCCACTTGGGGCGCCTTGAAAGGTTACGAGCGCTACTTCCCAAGTGGGCACATGAAAATATGGAAAATTGTAAAACACACACCTTGCTCCCAACGCATCGCTTCGGGATCACCACACAAGCTTCCCTTCACGAAGGTTAGGCATGCAATTGACCGTAGGGAGTATGGAGAAGGGGCTTGCACAATATGAGGTCCATTGGCGGGTTCGACTTGGAGCAATGGACCCGCCAAATGGGCACGCAACACAACACATGGCACATACCACATATTGCCCAAAAAGGTAGCTCCCACCACGATATGTCATGCCCCTCCAAGGGCATAACTTTGTGTCAATCGCTCATAGGAACTCAAGGAGAGTTCCTATGCCACACCAACACTTGCGCGCTACACTCGAAAGTTATCTTAACGCACGCAATATCATGGCCAAAGAGTTATAACGCAAACTCTACCCAATTGACCATGATCCATTACACTAGCGCGCACGTGTGGAAACGCAAGGCATATAATGCTTCCTAAATTACGTCGGGAGTATTGTAAACACATTCCACGTTTCCTTATCGTAATTCCTCGCAAGCAACACGAGATATGACCTTCACAAGTGGCCTCACGAATCAACTTTGTTTTGCCCATATCTTTAAGACAAATGGAGGGCAGCATAAAAGGGAAGTTGATTCGTGCATACGGAAGCACGTAGGTCCACTCGAAAGAGGTCAAATCAAGTGCGGGGATGTCGAAGTCGAAAATCCGATTTCGACATCCTGAAAAATTCGGATTAAGGTTGCGAGTATTAATTATGAAAATTGCGGAAGCATCCATGCAGTTCCTGGCGACTTTGGAGCCTTCGTGACGGATAGCGTTAAAATTTCCATTATAAACAGTTAAACTGGCGGTTACGGTAAAGTCGCGAACCAACCGCCAGCAGTCAAAACAGTGAGTATCGGAACGGAAGCGTAAAAATTGACGGAAACAATATGAAAATAAAACCCTGTTGATTCCTGATATTCTGATACACAAATCTCCGCTGGCGGTGCATCGGTTGCCGATGCGGGGCTTCACGGCACGGAACACGCCGTGCATGGGGTTAGTGGACCGGAGACCGGTTGTATGCCGTAACCTGGCCATGGGGTTCTGGGTACCGCTTCACTAGCCTCCAAGTTAGCATCAAGCACTTCATGTGCACTCTTTTGGATGAAATGGAGCTGGTTAGGAATATGGGGCAAAGTAAGGTTCGGAATTGGTTTCAAAAAAAATAATCAGTTTTTTCCGATCGTTTTGCAAAAAATAACCGATTGTTCCGATTATTGCCCCTTCAAATAATCAGTTTTTTCCGATCGTTTTGCAAAGAATAACCGATTGTTCCGGTAATTGCCCCTTCAAAAAATCATTTTTTTCTGATTGTTGCCATCAAAATAATCGATTTTGAGGCAATTATGCCCGGTGGCTCAAATTGAGAAGTTTTGAGAGTTGGTTTCCTGTGCGACCACACTGCCCACTGAGGGTAAGTCGTGGGCACTCCCCTCTTAAAACACTGTCCAATGGCACCTGCAAACCACATGGCAATTTGAGTCTATTCACTGTGCCTCAGAAAAGCTCAAAGGCCAAAAGCAAAATAACACAAAATTGTGAGTAATTCAAACACACTGACGGTACAAAACTGGAAATATTAAACATCTCCTCTCCACACTTCTAAAGTTTACGTTGTCTTGCCTGCAGAGACCAAAGAAGAGAGAACAATACACGCCTGACAGCAGAACACAAAAGCAAACGAAAACGAGAGCAAGTAACACAAGCCACGCAATCATGGCGAAACAAAACAATCCGAAGACGCAATTAGATGGCAAACAACACAATCTGCCACGACAGAGACCTAGACCAAGCAGTCCACAAGATGCAAAAAACTAACGAAGGGTGAAAACAAAAACAAGCACGTATGTCAGTGCAATGCTACACGTCTCAGAGCTCTCCACAGCACAGGTACAAACTCGAACAATCAGATGACAAAATCAGATCTACGAGAATGATGGCAGAAACAAAAAGGAACGAAGACAAACAAAAGCTACCGAAGACAAAGACAAAAACACGGAGCAGACACACCCACAGAAGGCTTGCTCTGCTTGTCTCCGTCACGATGGTCCCTTCTCACGCGATGGCCTTGTCCGAGCGAAGTCTCCTGCTCGCTGGCCTTCGTCGGCGAAGCATCTCACGCGCTGGCCTTCTGGGACGAAGTCTCCTGCTCGCTGGCCTTCTCCGGCAAAGTCTCGTGCTCCCTCGGCTTCTCCGGCGAAGTCTCCTGCTCGCTGCGCTTCTCAGGCAAAGCATCTCACGCGCTGGCGTTCTCGGATGAAGTCTCCTGCTTGATGGCCTCCTGCTCGCTGCTATTCTCTGGCGAAGTCTCCAGCTTGCTGGCCTTCCTCGTTGAAGAATCTCATGCGCTGGCCCTCTCCTGTAGTAGCGTTGACTTGTCTCCTACATCGTTTCTCTTGTTCCTTTTGGTTTTCTGAAGATAACAAAAAATGCAGCGAAACGATAATTACTTGCATTCTTCGAAATGGTTACACTTTTTAGCAAAGATGTACTTGATTTCTCATGTTACTTCTTTCTTTTGTGAACCAGAGGACATTCTCGGTTGCGGCTTGCGGCGTTTGAGGGTGCGCTTCGCAGCGGCATTTCTAATTAAATAATCGATGCGATAGCGATTTTTTTTGAAAAATAACCGATTCGATGCCATTTTTCAAAAACTATCGACGATAATCGCCGATTAACCGATTAATCGATTAATCGCCAAAATCGATTCCAAACCTTAGGGCAAAGGAGTTAGACGAGACACAGAATATGACTTGGCCGAGCAACTGAATTCAGAAACAGTTAAAAAGTAGAACCACAATAAGTGGTAGAAACAGTTGAGTATAGGGGTCTTGGCGTGGGGGACCACTAGGCTTAACCTCCACGGCCTTAGGCATGAAATGCCTACTTTGTTTCGGTATAACCTCCATGAAGGAAGATACCTCCGCTCAGTTGAGTGGTAGGGGTGAACTCCATGGGGGGCTAGGGTTACAACCCTAGTTACTTTGAGAAAGTGTACTTTAGGCTTCAAAAGAGAGATAAAAATACTTAGTTAGTCTTAGCATCAACAAAAGGGTTTTAAACGGGGTTTGGCCTGGATCAAGCCCTCTTAGAAAGACATGGCAGTGACTTTTTCTCACTCCTGATGTAGCGGCGCACCATGGTAGCGGGGCGTAAATGGTGCTTCCATTTTGCTCGCCCGGCGTACAGGTCTGGTAGCACGCATGGTGCAAAGGTCGGGGCAGCTCAACCGGAGGGCTGCTGCCGAACCAAAGATGCTTGTAGGCACGAGCCCCTTCCTCAACGGTGGGTGTAGGCGGCCGACGAAGCACCAAAAACCAATCTGGGTTGGTGACGGCTGTTCGGCGTACGGAGAGGACGGTGGGACGTGGTCTGTGTAGGCGTGTACCGGCTGCCCACCGTGAAGGCTGGACTTCCGGTGATAACTTACTCGGTTGAGACCATTGGCTGGCGAGATGCCTGCACCCCGGCCGTCTGCTTGGCGGCTGCGGCAGCATGGGTTTTTGCTTTGCGATCACCATGACAAAGAAGTGGCCTCCATGTCTGTTCAGAATTCTTTGCTTGGTTCGGTCGAATCAACGAGTTGCTATGATGATGGTGGGGATTGCAGTTGCATTCCGCGACGCGGCTTCCGGAACATGGTGACATATGTGCTAGAAGGGTAGGGTTCGGAACCGGTTTTACCAATTAATCAGAAAAAACGGTTATCGGCAATAATCGGAGATTGGTTTCACAACAATTGGCACAACTGGTTATTTTAAAAACTGTTTTAAACCAATTGATTGGAATGGTTCCAAATTTTTTTGGTTCTTTTCGGCAGTACATTTTGTCCAATTTTTGCACAAAACGGAGGCTCTGGTAGCAATAAGCGATGGCCGATGATGAATTACAACTTCCGACGTAGTTTTGATCACTGTGCTCCGACTTGTACGGGCTCTCTTTTGCCGATTGCAAGATTTTGGTTAGTAAAGGGCAGTTAATCGGAAAAAACCGGTTGTTTTGAAAACTATTAATCGGCCAAACCGGGTATTTTTGTAAAAATAATCGTTTAAAACCTGTTATTTTCAAAACTAGCCTTATAGAAGGGTAGAGCTCAATTGGACGAAGGGAAATAGGTATTCAATACGGGATGCGCTAGGGTGCAGACCACTAAGATAACTAGGTAATGTCTAAAACATAGACAGAAAAATGAAGTAGGCTTGCCCCTAAATCAGCACATTACAATCCAAGAAACTGAGCACAAAGGGCTCCAGCAATGCACATTCAGGATGATATAGGTACTCTAGTCTCCTTTAAGATAAAAACAACAAGGTCGGGATGTTATTCAGTATTTCGGGACCGAATTCATGTTGAGAACGGAGTACAAATACATAGAGAAAAGAGTTTTTGGGACATAGAACAAATAAAACCAATGCACCAAAACTGAAAAACACTTGACGTTTTGCCATGCTAATTTTGTTTGGTTGTGCCGTTAAAAATTTATTGAATGAATGAACTAAAAATGATATTCGCTCTTACATGCAATTTTTTTGCAATTATTAAGCTTTGAGATCTTTGGGTGGTTAGTGGTTTATATGGAGTTGTTGTTTTGGTAGGTTAATGATAGATAGACTAAGGTTCGGAATTGGTTTCATGCAAAAATAACCGATTGTTTTCAATCATTTCTATAAAAATGACCAATTATTCCGATTATATGACACAAAAATAATCGGTTATTTTCGATTGTGGTCTCTACAAAATGCAACTATTGCCGAAAAGCCGTGAACTTTAACCTAAGGGATAGTAAACAGGATAATGGAGGTGAAAGACATGCTAAACCTTTGACTTTTATCCCAAATTGCCTGTGATTTTGCAAAATCCTCTGGTTTTTGATAAGAAACATTTCATGGTGTATCAACGAAATATTTCTTTTTCATGCATAACTGATCCGGTTAATTGGTTTATACCAGTTTTCAAAATAATCGGTTTTACCAATTATTTGTCACATTAGACCCAATTAATCCAATTAATCCGATTATCCAATTAATTGGTAAAACCGATTCCGAACCTTAAGATAGACTAAATAGCAATAGAAAATCCATGTTTTATACTCCGTTCTCCGGTGTTGTGGTTTGCTTGTGTGTGCCTTGTTGAAAATAGTACCTAGCCCATCATTTAAGTCATTTTTGCTTTAGTGCTTTTGTTTGATTGGGAGATCTGTTTCTAATCATCTAATCATTTGTCCAACCCCACAGTATTGCTGAAACCCCTCAGGCATCTTTGGCTGAGGGCAGGGGTCAGCCCCACCCCACTAACCCAGGATGAGACTGATAGCTTGTTTGTTTGATTATCTTTGAGCTTGAGGCTATGATACTTGGTCTAGGTATGAAGATAAGTTAGGTGGAGGCATGGTGAAAACCTCTTCTGGTTATGTTCTATTGTTATGCATGAAGGCGCTCAGCCTGATCAGAAAAAGCTGAATTTTTCACACATATCGCTGAATTGTCAAGAACAATTTGCATATTTGAATCCGCCATAAAATTCCGCATATATTGATGTATCATACTAAATTTTGGTGTCGGGGCCCATTTTTGGTCATTTTGGTGGTGGAGTGCATGAGACCAGATTATGGCAGTTCCTACTGAGATCTGACATCGTCAGGGCAGTTCCTACTGAGTTCTGCAGTCAGGAATTTATTTTATGCTGAGTCACAGAAAATTATTTCAAGACAAAAATGTGATATTCCACCTATTTTTGATATGGGGAATCTGATTTTTGATCGTCTGTTTTACTATCTTTTCATTTGGCATGGTTTTCAAGTTAAGCCATTTTCTGCCCTATGCTCAGTGAATCCGAAGCATGCAAGCACGTGATAAAGGCGATGCAATGTCAATACACAGCACTGTCTTTGTACTGCAGTCCCACATGTTATTGTATCTCATTCTTCTGGTTGCCACGATCCTTATCCTTTGCTTTGCTGTCTCCACCTTCAAGTCGAGTTCTGGGTTTATTTCCAAAGCATATTTTGGTAAGTAGAGCAGGAGGCGCAGCCCAAAAGCAACAATCAACATGCCTCAGTGACTCATCAGAGATCCTGTTGTTTTACCTTGGAAGAAATAAGCATTGAGAGATAAACATTTGATGATCACAGCTTATCATCAGTTATTCAATTGGATTCTCCTCCCCTTTTCAAGGCTTTCAAATGCAACATTGGTTGTGCGATCGCTATGACATTCATTTCACCACCTCTTGCAAAGTCCTTGATAGTGCAAGAAAACTGTATCCACATTGTTTACACCCTTATTCGGAGGTTCCCGATGGGGCAATTGTTATTAGCCACTTTCATTTCTTGCCTTTTTGGGGGCCCGTGAAGATGGCAGAGGTTATGTAGCGGCCCCAAAAATGGCAAAAAGCATGACATGACTTTCACCCCGCCCCCTTTGGGAACCTTAAGATGGCAGACATCCTATAGCCAATTGGATTTCCCCTCTGTTGCGTAAATCTACGAGAAAGCATGGATAATGTAGCCATTTTGATTTCTCCTCTCCTTCAGGGGTCGGCAATACAACAGCAGCCATGCACCCACTTGGAACCCTCCCACTTTTTAAAAGTGCCGATGATGGCACGGAACTTTGCGGTGCCTACCAAAAAGGCCCCCACTTAGAACCAAAAAACCCAGGACATGAACCAAAAAACCCCCAAAATGTGCCAAAAAGCCCCCCGTTTGCACCAAACAAACAATCCCTATTGACGTTGCCGGAATGGACCCCCAGAAAAATCCAATATGCACCAACAAAAACACTCCTTCTACAAAAAAAAAACAGCTGTCTTCCCCATGTATGTATCCTCATCTACACTTGTGGAACGTTGTGTACCAAAAAGCCAACTTGGTTGCCCCCTTTCATACTACCCCCCCCCCCCCCCCCCTTGCGCAAGCACCAGCCAGGTCAGGAAAGTGACGGTCAGACCGGGTCTTGGTGCTTAGACAAGGCGGTGCAACCGCGCGGTACCAAACGAATGCTTGGCAGCAAGCTTTGGAATGGGTTTAAGCTTCCTATTCCTTGGCACAAAAGTGGCATCCGCAATATCTTTGGTGAAGTAAAGCGTGCCCTCATATACTTCAAATGAATGAAACCTTCGTCACAAGTAGAACGACCGATGATAATAGCGTGCTCAGCGGTGGACCGGATGCACGTGACAGCCAAGCCAGGGGTAACGACATTAATCATGGATGAAAAACACACCAAAAGAAAGAGCAGTGGGGCGCAGTACCAAGCAGAATGTTGTTATGAGCAGGAGGACTTATCACAGGCATGAAGCAGCCCCTCTTTCCCTCTACAATGGGCACACAATCACGCTTTGCCTACTTTCTGACCGCAAAAGCTGTGGTCAGAAAATTCGGTAAAAGTGACGGTCAGACCGGGTCCCGGTGCTTAGACAAGGCGGTGCTTGCGCAGGGGGGGGGGGGGGGGGTAAAAGACCCCAGGATGGGTTACCTCCAGGTTTCCTGCTTTCTACCACTTTCTACAACTCACACACCCCTCCTGCACCCAAGCAAAACACTGAGAGGACACTCACATTTCGTTCCATGACCTTCCATTCCCTCTACTACCTTCATGCCGGAAATCTGCCTGAATGGATCAGCCACATGCACTACAAGCAAGGCTAGACCTGGGCATAGAATTTTTTTTGGGGGGGGGCTAACAGTTCTGAGGATGCACCTAACACCCTGCCTGGGCTCCCACACCCCACTCACTCCCAGAGGGTATGAAAAAAAATTGCCAGAAACTGACCAGACAAAATGTACTGAAAACGCCAGATGTGTACTTGAAACCCCCTGAATTGTACCATGAACCCCCCCTAATTGCACCACAACACCCCCCTAGTTGTACCATGAAACCCCCCAAAAATGTACCATAAAACCCCCTGAAATGTACCAAAAAAGCCCCCGGAATGTACCAAAAAAACCCCGAAATGTACCAAAAAAAAACCCGCCAATTACCAAAAAACCCCCCAAAATATACCAAAAAACCCCCTGTACAACCCCCCAAACTCAACCCCAAACCCCGGAGCGTTTTCTGGTACATTTTGGGGGGTTTTTTGGTACATTTTAGCCCGGGGGGGGGGGGGGGTTGGTACATTTTGCGCCAGAATGGGGGGTTTTTGGTACAAAGTGGGGGGTTTTTTGGCATTCACCAGGGAATTTTGCCCTGTTTTGGGGGTCTAAGGTCACAGATACAGCAGGGGTTGTGTAGCCACTTTGTGCAAAAAAAAAAAAGACACAAAACAAACTCTACCTATTGTGGGGGGGGGGGGTAGACAAGAAACAAAAAAAACGAACTGACCAACGTGTTATTGCCTGGGACTGGGACTGGGACTGCACTGGCAATTAATAAATCCTTGATGGTAACCCTGGACCAAGATGCAGGTTCCATCCACAATCACAACACTCTTCAAAACAAAAATCCTGCTGACATGGAACAAAACAAAACATGATGTTGTTGGAAAGCGACGGGTGGTGATAATCCACATGACCTTGAGAGCCTATGAATGAGATGGTCCTTCTCCCACTTACAAGGTAACAGAGCAGGGTGCCTTGCCAACATGCAGATCATTTGGATCTGGTATTTCTCGGACAATTTGTGTCGCCACAGTCCTTACATGAGGGCAATGTGTGGGCAATCCTCCAGGTCCCGGTTCCAGGTGATGCAATGCATACCACCCAGCGAATCACTGGTGTGTCTCAGCTGCAAAAAGATATCACAGTTCCGCAGGCTGTGGAGGATTGCAATACTGATTCAAGGGTCATGGCCTCCTGTGTATGAAAAACATACAGCCACCCTCTGTGCACACGTGCTATGTAGGACCCGTCAGTGCATTCATGTTACATAGTGTAAGAGAGCATCGTTCATGGTGATAAAACTGTGTATGAAAAACATACAGCCACCCTCTGTGCACACATGCTATGTGGGACCCGTCAGTGTATTCATGTTACATAGTGTTATAGAGCATCATTCATGGTAATAAAACTGAAATACTGCAGCCTCTATACTGGACCTTGCCCACAGTCCCGCTTCCCAGTGTGACTGCCCTCTTCCGTGTCTGCTTTGTGCATTCGACGTGTCCCAACGAACAAATGCAGGGTTCATTGCAAAGCCCGTACATTTGCCAGTGGACGGGCGCAAGCAGATAGATGCTGGTGGACGGTGCGTCTTGGGTTGGTGCTGGTGGGTGAGTCCAGGAGTGCTTGTGGTCTGCCACTGAAGAGACTGCTGCCAGGGGGGGAGTTGTCGCACGGTGCGTGCACGGTGTGCGCACGGTTCAATGTTTTTGGAATGTTCACCCAGCTTCTACCCCGTTGAACAGCCCCACAGCCCCACACCCAGGGTCCCAATTTCTGCACCCTGCAGCCCTGGCTGGCATACCAGGAATTTTTATTTTTTGTTCTGATGCTTGTCACGGGTCCCAGGGTCCTAATTTCTGCACCTTGCGGCTCTTGCTAGTATACCAGAATTTCTGATTTTCATGATGACAGAGGGCAGCACCAGATAATATTACCCAAAAAATCGACCGTGACTTCATCGATGTTTGCTGCATATTTTGGGTTGAAGAGTACGTCACTCAACCCCCCCCCCCCATGCTTGCAGTGGCATCGCATCTGTGAAGTGGGTGCCTAGGAATGGAAAATGCGGTGAGTGGTTAAACTCATCCAACTGTTGACGTGTCAAAGGAACCGTTTTTCGTTGTGCATTCCCAAATGTTATCAAAGCTGGTTTCCAACCCTTCAATATGGAGGGAGAGAAGTCGATGAAGGAGCGTTGGTTGCTGGTGCCTGTGATGTGTTGCTTGATCTGTGCGCACCGTGCGCGCACTGTGCATATTTTTGGGTATTGTTTAGTACCCAGATCCAGAACGCCTGAATTTTTTTTCCACTGAATTGGGTTCTTCATGGTTGTTGTGGATGCAGGACAGCTATTCAGCTCTTGGTTGACTGTTGGTTGCCTGTTTGATTCGCTGTGCACTGGGTTCTTCACCCAGAAGGGGGGGATGCGAGACGACGCCGTGGCAGAGTCTGGACAAAACCCGCTCTTTCCTGAATGAGGTTGTGTCAGAAATCAAGTGGACCCAGAGTAACGATTACTGCAGCGCCTCTTAGCGTCTCTTGTGGTTGCACTGTGGCATGCCTTTTCTCTGAATGTCCTCTTCGTGCTGTCCCATTTCAATAGGCAATCTCTACACTGTAGCAGGGCAACCCCCCACTGCCAGTAATTCCCGCGTTCAGGGGCCCTAGGTCCCACTACGTGTAGAATCTGAGATCAGCAGGTGCCCGGGTGCCACGCCCCAAGGCTGTCAATTATGGCACAAACACCGTGAGGTACTTTCGTCAATTCCTATCCAAGTAACCTCCATTATACTCCACAAACACCGTCTACGCTGTCTGTTCTCTGGTTGAATTGGAGGAACAGCAAAGTGGTTCTCCAAAAAGGAAAAAAGGGCAAGCACTGCGGCCCTTGGGGAGTCGTGGCAGGGCGACTCTGGCGGTGAAGTGGGTGTCTTGGGGCTGGGCGAAACGCTCAGGCTTGCACTTCCCTGGAGGCAAGCAGCGCCAGAAGCTGCCTCTCGGGACCAGACCTCCTCATAGACGGTGACACTGTGAGCAGCTGTGCCCTCAGCGACAGGTGCCATGCAAACCCCAAGGGACTGTTCTCAGGTCTTTTGCAGGGCTGTCACGCCCACACCCGCCAGGTCCCATGGCTGGGTGGTTGAAGAATCGCTACGGTTTGCATGCATGCATGCCCCCACAGATAGTGTACTTGCTGGAGACAGGGCATACCCTGGTCCCACCACTGCACAACAGAGTGTGAGCACAATAGGCACCCCAGGCAGTGACAGCGAGTCCTCTGAGCGTGTTGTGGCGTTTTATTGAGGCCCCATTGTATTAGAAAACTGTCATACAATGGCTGTGTGCCTTCCTGCGGCGCACGTAGAGATGGGTTGGACAAGAAGCACAGAATTCTGGCGTATCTTTGCCATACGTGGCAGTGCAGCCACACTACAGGCCTCCATACGAGCGGGTTGCAGAGCCTGACCCCAAAATGGAGTTGAGGTTTAGTCCCATGAGCCTACCCCCTCTCTTTTACCCGTAACCTCCTCCGTGTGTGTGTGGGGGGGGGGGGGGGCTGAGCAATAGCTTGCCATAGATAATGCACTCACAGTCTTGTGACTTTCCCTTCTGCACATCCCCGGCACCCAAAATGACTGCAACACAGGGTCCTCGTGTTCAGACAAGGCCGTGCTCACACGAGGAGGGGAAGGGGGGAGGGCAAATCTGACCAATGGTGTGGCCTGCAGAGCATGCGACGTACCACACACACATACATCCACAACACACGCAACGCCTCGAGCGAAAGGTTGCGGCATCTTCGGCCTTCAACAATTTCCCAGCCAAATCACCCCCCAAACTCCTGTTCAAAGGGGGCCAGGGTGAGGGGAAGTGGGGGGTGCACACAGCCCGACCAGCAGGGAACATTGGCAATGCTAGTGGCTGTGGCTGCGACCAGACAGAGGCAGTAGCAACAACGGGTGGCCCAGCCGTTTGCTTGGAGGCGGTCGACGGCCCACCGACATCAGTTGGTGGGTGACTAACATTGTGCAACCGTTGATTGGTACCCCCCCCCCCCTTACCTACCGTTGCTCTGACAAGGGCGCTGCTCTCGCAAAGGGGAGGGGGGGTTTACTGAAGGACATTGTTGTCAACACCGTCCTGCGGTCTGGGCTGGGCCCAGGCCCCCTGGGACGCAACGCATACCATCCAGGGAACAAGGCCCGCCCATGAAGCCGCACACAGCGCCTGTGCAGTGGTGCTGAGCTGTCTCTTGTCTACCAATCAACCCCCGCCCCCCGCCCCTTTCCATCCCGAAGGCGGTCCACGACCAATCCGTCCAGCACGGCAATTCAGTCTCCCTTCTTCGTTGCGATGCAGGGCCCACCCAGCCTCTCTGACAACTAACAAACAGCGGTTGGTGTGCGAGGGACAGCGTTCGGGCGTCCGAACCCAGACAGAACGGGACTGCCGTGCTGATGCAGAACCAGGGACACCAGGAGGAGCCTGAAACGCACACGACACAGTGCAGCTACTGTGAGGAGCATGTGACGCACATCCGAATGCGGAAGGGGGTGGCAGGGGGGGGGCAGAGAGGGCTCCAAAGGCTGGGGCCCATCTGGCGCTGAAGCCGCCAAAACTCAATCGCAGGGTCACAAAGGGGCAGATTTTCGACACATTTATCAATGCCACATGACTCCATGATCCGCATGCCATGGGTATCACCTTGATTTCTGTCTTGGCCACCCCCTCACTTCTGGGACCCCCGCCCGCTCCTGAGATCGTTGGAGGACCGCTCGTTGGCCCTTTTTAGGTGGAGGAGTTCCCCAAGGGGCTGCAACCGCCCCCCCGCTCCCGTGCGCAGTGGAATGTGTACCAAACCACAATTTCTTGTCATTGGTTAATTGCTTCATATCCCCATGACATCTCTTCGCGCCTCTCAACTCCTCTTCATGGCTCTTCATATCAGCAAAAAAAACCTTTTTTTCACACACTGAAATCAGCATCAGCGGCTATGGGCCCTCGGAGAAGATGAGGACAATTATGATCTCGGAGGGTCACGGTTTCCATGGGTATGCAATGTGCACTCAGAGTGCGCGCAGTGCCTACGTTGTGCCGCTACCTCCGGTAGCAAAGAGGCGTTGCACTGCGCGCAACGGTATCCCCCCTAAATCTGCCATTCACTGGCTAACTTTGCCACTAACACACCAGTTCTAGCGCTTCTAAACGCACTCTGCCACGCATTCTGCCGCGCAAGGTGCAATGCCCTGCTGAGAGCAAAGCCGCAGCTCGGAAGGGGACCAGAGCCCCTGAAGTGGCGCTGCTGCAAAGCAGCAACACAGGGATGTGATTTGGGGGGGGGGAACATTGAGGCTGTTCCAGGGAACAAAGCCCTTGGAGTCTCGGGAAGACGGACTACAAGACCCCGGATACGCTCCAACGCTTTGATGGATCGTGAGGCATCACACGAAAAATGCACGTCGGTGAGCAAGGGAGGTGTCGACACGACTTGTGCGTTCTTGTACTATTCTCCAAAGCGTTGGGTGCGGGCTCCTGAACAAGCCATTCACACAATAATAGGGAAGGATGTCGTGGACCACATGCAGACCCCTTGGATCTGTTGTTGCAGCTTGAAGCACCGTTCTGTGATGAGGGTATTTGTTGGGCTGTCCTCGTCCCGCAAATGCAAACTGAACAACTACTGCTACGGAGCAACGCGCGCGCACGCACGCACACACGACACTCACACAGCTGCGGCGGCGGCACTGCCGGTGCAACAGAGGAGCCCGCCATGCGAACGGTCCGTTGGGTCAGGGCAGCTGTGGGAGACCGGCCGGCCGGTCCTTCTCAGTGCTCAAACTGTGGTTTGGCAATGAGGACACTGGGCGCCAGAATCTGCAACTGTCTGTGCTGACGCAAGCTGTCTGCCGGGCAATCGTGGAGCATTGCCTTGTCACATCACCGGTCACCGCACCCGGGTCCGCCCAGACGGCCTCCAGGAAAAGGAAGGCCAAGACAAACCTCAGGCCACCACGACCCAATGGCAGCCAGTCTGGCCCTACTCAAGCCAAGCCAGAGACAAATGGACACTACAATGAGACAGTGAGCGGGACAGGTTTGTTCGCTGGACAGTACTTGGGGGGCACGGACCCTGCAGCCTCCGAGGCGTGCAGCGCCGTTTCAGACGTTCATCCGTCGTGCTTGAGCGATGACCTGCAGAATGGGAAATGAGATGCCTAAACACAGCGGATGCAGTGCGATGGTTGCAGTAGCAGGCCCCTGCGTGGGGGGGGGGGGGGACTTGGGGCCCTTTCCAACCCCAGCCGACCCACCCACCCACATCAGAAAAGTGTTTCTCAGTACAAAAATTAAATTAAAAATAAAATATCAAAGGGGCTTGAAATTGGAGGTCAATTTTAAGTACACAAATTTGTTTTGACCCACCCTTCAGGGTTGGGTTTGTTTTGCAACTAAGCAATGGCCTGTGCAAGAGATTGGCTGGCGCGAAGGCAACATGCCCTGTAACAGCATCTGCGTTGACTGTGACAACTACAGCACTGCATTTTCATATTCAGTCACCCGTCCCCTTTCCAACACTCATAGTCATGCGCACAATCTGGCAGCTCTTCTTTGGCAGTCACCAAATGAATACTCTTCCTTTACTAAGGTCCTCAGTCCCTACAGCCGGGTCCTCATCATGCTGCAATGACTGGCCGTCCTCTAAGGTTGACCCTGACCCTGATCCTTGAGTCTTCAGCCCTAAGTCACCCTTCTGGTTTGTTTCGCACCTGCTCTGCTATGGTCTATGGCAGTGGTAAAGTAACAGGACATGATCGGTGGTTTTGTTTCATTCGGAAAAGTCATCATCTCACCAGGGCAAATAGTAAAACTTGTGTGTGTGTGTGTGTGTGTGTGTGTATTGCAGATGATTGCAGACTTGCAGACACCCTCTCTGATGTGTGGGACCTGGAAGTCCTCTGCCCCTGCACGGACCGTGGTGAGGACAGATGTGCAGGGGACTGTTTGTCCCAGACAGCACAGGCACTGGGCATCAGCATGACAGTGGGGTCAGGCGTCGGTCTGAGCTCTACCCACCCCTCCACCCTCAAAAATGACTGGAGCCTGCATTTCGGCAAACCCCTCATCACACCAAGCCGAGCGGCACCAGAATACCTAGCCTGCATTTTTACGAGCAACCTCACAGCAGCACTCCCATGGTTCCACAGCTGGGGCGCACAGATCCTGTCGGCCCTGTCATGGGTGCAGGTGACATTGGCCTGCGACTACAAACACATGGCAGTGATGCGCGCGATGCACAAAACAGTGCACCGTGTGTACTCTGCGTCTCCGTGGACCGCATAAAACACTATGCGCGTGGTGTACGTGATTGCCCACCGCCAACCATGTGCACAACAGGCAGCCGTCACAAAACTGGGGCACTGGCTTTTCCAAATGGCAAATGGCAAATGGCCAATACGCCAATACGCCAAATGGCAGGGTACAGGCTGCACCAGACTACACCGACATGACCATACCGACAGACCTGCAGCCAGAAGGTTACAGGCCCAGCTGGTGCACTGACATACACCTGCTACGGGCACGGAGTGCCATGCCCTAACCTGCCTTGCCAGTAGTCTTCCTCTGCTTGTGTGCGGATAGGTGGTAGCACCTAGCACAGGTTGCAATTAGTGGACAATCAAGGCACCACCTCCTCTGTAGGTGATTTTTGGGTCCTTCAATAATGCAGCACGTATCCGAGGGCAGGTCAATGACAGGGAAAGAACAGCACTGAAATTTGCTGCTGCACATTGCCGCATTTATCGACAGACCGAAAGACGTCTAGGACAGCTCTGCTATTCCTGAGAAGTTTTCTTTCACCGCTTTTCTTGCTCTGTTCTTGTTTTCGCGGTTCTCATTGTGTGTGTGTGTGTGTGTGTGTGTGTGTGTGTGTGTGTAGTGTATTGCATTCCGCTTCTCTGTTTGGCTACTGCCGGTAGTAGGGTTTGTCACACAACCTTTGGGTATTTGGTCATTCTCCTTCCTCGTTGTGTGCATTCCAGACGCCACGAGGGCAACCCCCAGTAGGCATGTAAGTGATGCTGCAATGCCGGGGCCATCCATTCTCCCCTGTAAGGTTTGGCGGTAGCGGTAGTAGCTCGGTTGCTTTGCCTGCGAGGTGCAGGGGAGAGGTGAAGTTGCAGCCACAGCAGGTTGGCGAAGGGTGCCTACAAGGGGTTAGCTTTGTGGTAAGACGGTGCCACACAGTGGCATAACACACCATGGGGGCGGTGACGGTAGTTAGACCGACCGACCCGCTTGGACGCAAGGACATAGACCCTGCCGAGAAAGGCAACCATGAATGGCTTGCCCACCATACTGTGTTCGTCAACATGGCCGATGCTTGCGCGCTCGCACACACACACTCACACACTCACACACACTCACACACACACACACACACACTGTGGGAACAAGACAACCACAAATGAGGGGAATATTTGGAAAGCCCTTGAAAAGAGCCAAGGGGGTGGGGCTTACCTGTGAGGCCTGACCCCCCCCCCCTGGACCCAACCCATACTAGTTAGAACAAAAACTGGATTTCCCCCCACTTGTTTGCATTCAAAATGCTTACCATGAGTTAGGGAATGCCGTGCACCAGGGGGGTCCTTTGGGAACCAGATTTTTTTTTGTTAAGGACCGCCCTTAAGGACCGCCCCGAGGGGCAGGGGTGATGCAGCTGAGTGACAAAGGAAGCCGGAGCATCTTGTGGGGGCAAGTGCTACTGAGTTTGTGCCCTCTTAGGATGTGTTAGATGCAGGCCCGACAGTTGTTGCAATGCCGGCGCAATGTAACAAGCGCAAGCGGACCACGACACCCGCAAAGGAGAAAGGGAAGGAGGGGAACACAACCCTGGAATCCCGTAACCAGAGTGATGACTATGATGTGGAGCAGCCTCGAAGGCGGTTTGCTGCCTACGAGGAAGCTCCACCCCGTCCTAGATCCGCTCCAAGGCCACGTAGTGAGAACGCCAAGGCATGGGCTAAGGATGTTCAAGCAAGGCTGCGGGCGATGGCAAAGCATCAACGAACCCATTGTCGTGGCTGTGGTTATACGAATCCCAAGTGCACTCGTGCATGGAATGTGGGCCCTCGTATCACCCGGCCCAATTAAGTTGTTCATAAAAATATATGGACATATATATATATATATATATATATATATATATATATATATATGTTTGGCCGTGTGTATAAGGATGGAATGAAGACACTACATTGGAAACAATGGACCCAGTTGCAGTTGTTTGATGTTGCCATGTGTCTTCTTCTACTAGCCGGGATGCCTTTGCTGATTGAGAGGTACATTTGTTGCAATACGGTACTATTTTTCATTTGTTGTGAGTGGTAAAACCGAAGTTCACCCCACTTGTGTATATTCAAAATGCTCCGAATGAAACGGGGAAGGCAAAATGCCCCCAAAATGGAAAAAAATTGACATCCCCCCGCCCCTTCCGCCCCCCCCCCCGCCCACGCCGCGGGGGTTGGGATCTAGAATTGCAGACCCCCCCCCCCCCCCCCCGTGAAAAGAGCTATTTGGAACACCCTGGGTCTGCATACTGTACTGACGACATGTTTGAGATTTTTGTCTGTTTTCGGTGGTGCCTGTGGTGCTTGCGGTGCCTTATGTGGAGCACACAAGTAGCACAGCGAGCACTGGTCTGTCAGTCCCAATGAACACCTCATCAGGCCAAAGAGAACACCAGACAATCAAACCAATGACCATAACATCGTGTCATTCGGCCAAGCGCCTTTTTGAAGCAGTGAGCAGGCAGGGCCACCCGGAGTGCTAGGGCCCTCTTCCCAGACAGGGCCCATTCCTCACTTCTGGGCAGTGCCCCGGGGTGCCTCTCTGCCGGGCACCTGGATAGAGAGGATGTGGGGATGGGGGTGGTGCCTGTGGTGCAGGGGTGCTGAGGTTGGGGGATGAGGGTGGGTTTCATGCGCTTGGCCCATTGGTCGACTGCCGGGGGCTGGGTGGCGGGGAGAGGGCCCCCTCAGCCGTGCGGCCCTTCTGTGCACGGGTTTGGTGTGTGCATGCGCGTGCGCGTGTGTGGTTGGGTGGTCCGGCACACCCAAACAAAAGTAGGAAAATATGCCCGAGAATGTTGGCTTTGCTCCGTGGGGATGATTGCCACATGTCTGTAACTGGGAATTGTGGGTTTCAAAAAAGGCTTTGGAACCCCCAATTTCATGGATGGATGGCATAGATGAGTGTACCCTGTCCAACATCAACAAAATTTCCTCAAACTGCAACCCAAAAATCACATTAAAATCACGTTCAATTCAAATCATGGAACATCACGTCGAATCACGTTTCAACAAGAAACCCCACCGGGAACCTTTTTTCCTGGCCCTTCCATTCCAAGAACCTTGATTGAACACGGCTCAATGGGGTATTGCCTTTTGGGAGCTGCATGAGATCCATGGCAATGTGCGATGAATGGCCTACAGCGCCGCTTGGAGCTCACCTGGCCGGCGTGCACAAAGTTGTCACTGCATCATTGCATTTCCTGTCGATTCCTTGTCTTCCCCAGGATCGGCGCCAGAGAAAAGAGCCTCCCAAGTCCTTGGTGGTGTACTGACTCGGGCCGCAGTGCTCGGGCGGGGTCCCTAAACCCGAGGCGGGTGGGGCGAGGCACCATCGGCATGGGCACTTCAAACATGGGACAGAGAGAGCAATTGTCAACAGCCGCAGCCTGTACCCCGGGCTTTAGGGACGGGACCATGGTCGAGTGAACCAGACATTGCGCCTGCAATCCAATTGGCAGTTAGGGCACTACACGGGGTGAGGGTGTTCCATAAAGGCTGATTGGTGACCTTGTCGTACAAGCGATGTCCAGTGACATGTCGTTTGTATGGCCTGCTTCTGTTGATTGAGTCATAATCGGACAGGCCCCCAATCCTTGGTGTGGCCCAGGTGCAGTCCGGCTGATGTACCGCAGCTGTCCCCAAAATTTGGGTCCTGGGTGGGAGTGTTTGTGGGGTGCTTTGTTGCCTGGCCCTGGCTGCTGCAAAGCAGTTTGAGGTTCAGCCACCTTCAGCCGAGATCCAATCCTCCACCCAATGCTCATAGAGTTGCAGGCAGCCGACGGTTCCTGACTGCGTTGGCCTTGTCGGCCCATGAGTCAAGGTACATAACAACTGTCAACTGGTCCGAGTGGTGGGGCACAAAATCCTCATCTCGGTACATGAGAAGAGGAACGGGCAGTTGTATGCCAAACGGTGCCACACAGGAGCAGAGAGCACCCACCAAACACGTGCTGCATACCAACAGAAAAAACGGGAAGTGGCTGGAACCGTTCACTGGCCAGGCAGTACATTGAACAGGTGTGGGGATAGGGATTGACAGTGGGTATGTTGCGACTCTTCGAGGATGGGGCAGCATGTGGACAGTGGACGGGCGTAATGCAGAGAGGGGGGACGGTTGGGTGAACGACACATACCGCAGGAGGCGACTCACCGTCAGAATCGAAATCTGAGGAACAGGAATGAGGAGGAACACACGGCCTGCATTGGTTTTCCGGCGATAGACGACAAGTGCCGCACACATGAAGTCGAAAAAACGAAGCCAAAGAACTCGGGCAACCCTTGACCTGAAGCTGTCGTACTGCACTTCATGCAGGGCTCCAGGGGACCCCTGCATCTTGTGCTTCAATGGGGGGGGGGGGGCTGATACCCAAGGGCTTGTGTGCCCAACAAGGACCCGCAAAAATTATTTTGGATTATTGTTATTTCATTGATTTATTATGATTACAGAGCTGGGTTTACCCTGTCGAGGTTTTACACCCCTTCTTAGGGTCCGGGGATGAGCAACACATTTTAGCAGCAGCAGCAGCAAGCAGCAAGCAGCAGCAAGCAGCAGGCGGTTAAAAAGTCCTTGCGACCACACCGTGGCTCGAAACCGGCGTCGAAGTAGCTCAAAACGACCGGGGAGCAAAGGCGCATCACCACAAACAGGTTTCGTGCCGTTTTGAGCCGTCTAGCCCGTTCTATGGCCGATTTAGTGTTCAAAAATGGCCGTTTTTGGGCTGTTTTCAGGACGATCGTCCTGAAAACTCAGGACGATCGTTGGCCTGCCGCGTAGGTGTTTCCAATGAGGACCGTTGCTCTTCCATAGCGATTGGGCCATCAAAGGAATGCAAATGGGTGGGGACTAAGGCGTGTGCCACGCCGTGGTGCCACGGGGTGGGCGATTTGGAGGTGAAAACAAGCCGTTTTTGAGCCATGTTTGAGGACGATTGTCCTGACCGTGGGGGAACCTCTGCAAAGCAAGCAGGCTTTGCTCCACAGTGATTCCCAATGCGTTAAGCAAGACTAGGACCCAGCTCGGTCCTAGTTCGAGTCTTCATTTTTATTATTCATTATCATTTTTCTCCTGAGGACTGTTTTATCGGACCCCAAGGGGCTGTTCCCCAGAGGCTGGTTGGGCACCATGCACTACAGCGCAGTACATCGGGTGGCAGCCGTGCAGGTGTGCATCAGCCGTGCTTCTGGGCCCGTCCGCACTGCTCTATGGCTGACGATGACGTTTGATTGGCTGACAATGAAGAAGCGGCTTCACCCTTTACCTTCGACGTCAGCCCTCAATGCCAGGAGGGTCATGCCAAACCCCACCTCCGCCCTTGCACCTGCAGCGGTCAGGGTGCCGTCCAGGAAGGCGTCTGAGAGCTTCACGCGTAACCGCTGCAGCGTGGCGCGCCGTGTCATCAGTGAGGCCGCTTCAGACTGCAGCGTGGCGCGCCGTGGGGATGAGAGGGCACGTCGTGGGCACGAGGGTGAGGCTGCCTCAGCCTGCTGAAGCTTGGCGCGCCGTGGGGATGAGAGGGCACGTCGTGGGCACGAGGGTGAGGCTGCCTCAGCCTGCTGAAGCGTGGCGTGCCGTGGGGATGAGAGGGCACGCCGTGGGCACGAGGGTGAGGCTGCCTCAGCCTGCTGAAGCTTGGCGCGCCGTGGGGATGAGAGGGCACGCCGTGGGCATGAGGGTGAGGCTGCCTCAGCCTGCTGAAGCGTGGCGCGCCGTGGGGATGAGAGGGCACGCCGTGGGCACGAGGGTGAGGCTGCCTCAGCCTGCTGAAGCGTGGCGCGCCGTGGGGATGAGAGGGCACGTCGTGGGCACGAGGGTGAGGCTGCCTCAGCCTGCTGGAGCGTGGCGTGCCGTGGGGATGAGAGGGCACGTCGTGGGCACGAGGGTGAGGCTGCCTCAGCCTGCTGAAGCGTGGCGCACCGTGGGGATGAGAGGGCACGCCGTGGGCACGAGGGTGAGGCTGCCTCAGCCTGCTGAAGCGTGGCGCGCCGTGGGGATGAGAGGGCACGCCGTGGGCACGAGGGTGAGGCTGCCTCAGCCTGCTGAAGCGTGGCGCGCCGTGGGGATGAGAGGGCACGCCGTGGGCACGAGGGTGAGGCTGCCTCAGCCTGCTGAAGCGTGGCGCGCCGTGGGCACGAGGGTGAGGCCGAAAGGGCACGCCGATTGAAGTGGACTGGGGCCGTGTCAGAATGCCTGAGGCCGCCAGGGTCGCCACCGGGCAATGCCGGTGGCGACGAGTCCGGCAAAGATTCCGGCAGAGGCCTGGCAGAGGCCGCCACGACGCCTGGGGCCTCTGCACCGGCGACGCTTGCACACGGTGGCACGGGCAGCGGGGCCCCAACAATTTTGCGGAGCGTGTCGGGACACTGAAATGCGGTGGGCTCAGCGGAGCGCGGCCAAGGGCGCGCGGCCACCGCCGCCGCCGGGCAGTTGGCGCGCTGCTCGGGCGGCACTGGGCTCAGTGGCGACGCAGAGTCCCACCGATTCGCGGTCGGGTCCACCAGCGAAGCAAAGCTGGCGTGCCCTTCGGACGTTCGGGTGGGGTCCGGCTGCGATGCCTTGGTTGTGTCGGACTCGATGGTTCTGGGACTAGGCCCGGCACAAGCCCCGGCATGTGGCAGCGTTCTTGAGGATACGGACTGGCAGAAGTTGGGGGAGCCATCCGGCGACGGGGCGATCGAAGGAGGGAACTCCAGCTCGCAGCCCCGGGGGGAGACGACGTACCCGCGCGCCGCAGGGAATTGGTACCCCGCGGCGAAGGAGAAGGAGGCGGCCGCCCAGAGCGAGGCCGCCGACCAGCGAGACCCACATTGGGACGAGCCATCGTCGCTGGCGTCCTCCAACGTCGACGGGAGGGAGGACCGCGGGAGGGCCAACGTGAGCCTCCGACGGATTTCGCGCGGGGATGGGAACCGGAAGGACGAGTCGTGGGTGCGATGCGGCGCGCTGGACAGCCCCGAATCCGACCTGCGTGCACAGCAGCGACACGGGGCATGCCATGTTCGGGGGGGCACTGGTCTATCAAGGCCCAGGACGCTGGTGCACCTGGAGGTTGGTGGCGGAGCCAAGGAAGGCTTTGACCCCCCGCCCCAGGGACGGACATAAGATGGATTGATGGGATTATTTTGGTTGGTTTGGGTCGGGGGCTCTGGCTGGACTGAGAGGATTCCCCGTGGTGCATGCCTGAAAAATGATCAGCACGTTGTTGGGATCATTGTAAGATATGTCTGTGGGGGTACCCTGGTACCCACTGCAAACGGTACTCCTGGTTGTCTCCTTGTTCCTCTTGGGTTGTGTTGTCCCCTCAGCAGTGGGTTCAACAGTAGACATCAGAAGACAAAGTGAAGATAACAAGGGCCTGTCAAAGCACAACACCACAAGAAAGGAAAAAAAGGGGGGGGGGGAAATAGGTCAGCCTCGACCTTTGCTGTCTCTGCCTGTAGGACATCGTGTTGACAGCTCTGGGAATTGAATCAGGGACCTGTATACCACAGCCACTGCATCTATCCACTAGAGTACCATCATTCTCTACTGCACAGGTGCTTAAAGATGGTATCAATATTTTGGTCTGAGCCGAATTTTCAGTGTGCTTCAGCGTGCTGCGGCGTGCTGCGGCCTGCTGCGGCATGCTTCAAAACCCCCACCAACAGGCCCCAAAATCAGGTGCTGCGGCATGCTGCGGCATTCTGCGGCATGCTGCGGCATGCTTCAACCGTTGGTGCCTGCTGGGGGGCCTGGAGGGGGGCAGGGCGGTCCTTAACGAAAAAAAAGTGTTCCTCTACACCGTTTTCCCAAAAAAGCCCACGGGCACACCATGTGTTGGCGATGGGCGGTTGGCAGTTGGCGGTTGGCGAGTGGCGGTTGGTGGCAGTTGGTGGTGGTTGGCGGCGGTTGGTGTTTGGGGATTGGTGGTTGATGCCGGTTGGCAGTGGTTGGCGGTTGGCGGTTGGTCGCCGCTGGCGGTTGGCGGTTGGTGGCGGTTAGCAGTTGATGGTCCCCTGGGGCGGTCCCTAAGGGCGGTCCTTAACAAAAAAAATCTAATCCCTTAAGGACCCCCCTGGAGGGTGGGGGGGTACCCCCCCCTTCCGATGCATCCCTGCTTGGACCTCCCCTCCCTCGATCCCCTCCACAGCCCGGTTGATGGTCCCCGGGTCTTGTAATCGTCATGCGTCATCTTTGACCCCCAATACCCATCCCTGCCCCCGACCGAGCGCTCTCGGCTCGACCCCAGAGGCGCGACGCGACAGAGGGACCGCCGGAGAGACATCTAACGAGAACACCAAATGCCCTCGTCGGATGCCATCCCAGGCTGCCGACCCCCTGTGGATGTAGCCCCCCACCATCCCGGGAAAGACCCAGGGAAAGACCCAGCGACAGCAACCTGCCCCTGCCTGCCCCCCTCAGTCGGCCCAAATTTCAGCCACCACAAAGCGAGGGTGCAGGCTGTGGGCTGGCCCCTCGTTGGGGACCAAGAAACAGGGAGGGCGGCTTTTGCTGCCCCCCTCCCGGTGTCGGGTGTTAGTGTTTTCCACACGATACACCGCCCCCAACCCCCTACCTTGTGCCCAGCTTGCTATGCAGGTTTTGACGACGAGACATGACTTGGGAGCGGGCGCAACAAGCACAATCAACGCAGTCCAAAACCCGAAATATGCGAAGGTGCCACAAGCTCAATGCACTCTGAAAGAAAAGTGTTCTGTCTGTGATACATCACCCGCGATTCGTTTTTGTGCTTTTTGTGGACAGACTGGGGTGTGGCCTTGAGCCTAGGACTCAGAACGTAGGAACTAATATTCTTGCCCTTTGATGGTGCATGGAGTAGCAGGTTGGATTCAAGCGCCTTGAAGTGGTGAGGGACTGCCTCGCCATCCATAATGTTGCGCACAAATTGCAAAGGGCGGCCTTGAAAACATGGGCCACCTCTGCCTGCCTTCGCCCCTCCAAGATTGACACGATCGTCCCAAGTGCGTCCACTGCGTCGCGTGGGCCTCGGATTGTGTTCTGCATGCCCCAAAATGAGTTCGTGCACATGTCACCTTTGATGCTAAATGCACCAAGCACATCCCGATTCGATCCAAATGAATTCAATCTTTTAGGAACGAAAGCAGCAAGGCACATAGCGCAGTTTGGCTGGCAGGTGGTTGTTGTGCAAAGTGGTGGTTGTGGAGAGCCGGGGGGCCTCACTTGAATCCCTCCGCTCCAGTTTTAGGGGGAATGTTTGCCCGGCGCGCTCCCTTTGTATTGATTATCTGATCTCTAGCCCCACGTTTATCCTCACCTTGGGCACTGGACTGCAAACCTTCCTTGCAATGAGAATTCAACAACACAAAATGTCACTCCCACCACTTCCAACCACCACCCTTGTCATCGTCATAAACTGGGGGCAAAGGATGGGCCAAAACTTTTAGACACATCGAGAAGGTACTCCAAATTGTTTGGTGAGGTGGGGACAAAAACAGGCACGGGTGGGGAATGGTCAAGAAAAAGATGCCCGGCGCGCTAATACTCCCCCTCAGATGCCTTTGGTTCTCAAAAATAGCATGCACCGGGACCCCTTGGCTCTGCTCGACACTGTCACAGTGGGACTCCAACGGCACAGAGGCTTGTCTGGTATACGTATATGTAGAGCCTGGGTTAGTGTTAGGTTAGAATGGTCGCTTGGCGCCGGATTTTGGCCACAAAGTGGCAGATTTCCAGGATTCCTCGGATTTTCGATAACCCCTGGGCAGCATATTTTCGCATTGCAATTTCGGAATGTAACTTGGGGTGTATTCTAGCAGGTGAATTTGGCTAATTCCTCGTGCCCTATTAACAAAATGCATGCATAGGATACAGCCAGGGCCAAGAAGCAAGGATATTGATATGGACCTCTTGAGTGACACATCATCACCGAAACCCCTTCCTTTATCAAAGCCCAAAAAAATCAAAGAAGAAGAGAAATATGATGTTAAAGAAATCCAAAATGAAGCCATGGGGTTGTCCCATGAAGAGTCTGACATGGAATCCAATGACCCCTTCAATGACAACATTGGTGACACTGGAGATGGTTACAATGAAGAGAACAATGCAGAAGAGGAAGACAATGCATGCACACCAAATACAAAGGGCGAGGCAAGGAAGGATGTATTACTATTTACAAGCAACGGCCTTTTCACTGATATGCTTGCATTCATGGATGTCGATCATATTGACACGTTCTGATTCGACAACGTTACTTGTCCTGTCGCCTCAAGCCTGTACCCAGCACCTGCTTCATGCTCCATGTTCCACGCTCAAGCAAGGGACAACAAGGAAGGGGAGGGAAGGCACACGTGTCCACACTGGCCCGCGAGGGCAGAGGATCGCGCCACGCCAAGCTGCCCAGCTTCACAGACTGCAGACGTCCACGCAGAACGTGGGATGAGCTCTTCAAGAGGGCCCTGAACGAGCCCCGCACGATGTTGGCCTGGGCCATGACAAAGGCACATCCCAGAAGCACTTGCAACGCTATGAATAGAACGATCAGGACAGTGTCGGGGGTGCTGCCGGCCGCAAAGAATGGGTCCCGCCACAGCAGTGCCATGTGGAGGCTGACCACCAGCACCAGTAAGGACATGGCCTCCACATTGTTGTGGGCCGGGGTCTCAAAGGGCTGGCAGACCTGTGGCACCAGCCGCGTGCAGCGTGCAGGGGGTCGGAACGCAGGCGGTGAGCAACAGATCTTTTCTGAGGCACTGACCGGAAAGCGGCTCGAGGAGATATGGGGCCAGGGACTTGCCAAAGCCACCGAAACAGCCAACAATGCCGCCAGGTTGGGGCTGGTGGCTCACACTGCGCGGTTTGTCTCCACATGCGGGGCTGTTGCTACGGTTGTCCGCCGTTCTATTACATCCTAGGGCCTCTTATCTGCCCTTGTACTTGCGAAAATGGGATGTGCAATTTCAGTGCAAACAGTGGCGGTTCTAATTACCAAAACCTTGGCGCCGGGCAGGAGACATTACCGTGTGTCCCAGGAGGGGTGGACCATCCGTGCGCGGGGTGCCGGCCGGGCCTGCTCCCCCTTGTTTTCCGTCCGTTGGACAAGGGACGTGCCATCGGGGTGCGCGCACGGGGTCCATCTAATTGCCAGGCCCCACTTGATCATCGATTGTTCGTTCGGCCTTCTACCTCGGTGCCTCTTCGCAGGGACGCATTGGAGCGGAGGAGGGGGGGTGTTTGGCACAAGGCCTTGGTGGTTAGCTCTGTTAGCCCGCGGCGGCGCCTACTGGCCTCTCGCCCTTGAACATTCTGCTATAGCAAGCAGGCATCCGTACTACTGCGGGCATCCGCACTGAGGAGGGCAGGGGGGGTCTGGAGGGTGGGTGGGGGGTCTGAGGGGGGGCGGGGTTGACCCTCCTCCTTGACAACTGCTCCTTGAAAGGATTCGGCACCGGAAATTTTTTTGGCCTATATTGCTGGTGGGCTGTGGATGGTTGCCGTCAATTCCTGGTGGTCAAAGGATGCTACCACCAGGCACTTATTCACCCTCGAGTTGCACCTCAAACTGTCCACCTAAAAAATTTTCCAGGACCCCGACTCAGGCTTCCACCTGCATTGGAAGAGGGGGGGGGGTGGACCCCGGGGGGTGGGGACCTCCTCTTTCCATTTTTTGGTTCTCATGCGTGCCTGCCTCTTCGCCATCCGCTTTGCCCGCGGGCCGTCGCCCGTGGCGGTGCCGAATGGTTGGCCTGTGCGAAGCTGCAGGCCCCTCACCAGCCTCACCTCCGCCCGCCTGCAAGTGCAGGCTCCAGGATGAAGGGCGGGAGGTGTGCGCCCAGGACTCCGGGGCCGGGCGGTGAGGCCGGGGGGACACGCACACACTGCACAGGAGCGCACTACGCACGGCACGGACGGTACGCTGCACACTCCACCTGCACCAACAACAGGAAGGCCGCCAGTAAATAGATGGCACAATAGATGCGCCTCCAGGGGTCCTCCAGGAACGTGGCGACGACTATGACCCCCGTCTTCAGGAACATGTGCACGGCCTCCCAGTAGCGGTACTGGGGGCGGTACCCGGCCATGAGGAAGGCGAACGTCTCCTGCTCCGCCTGGCGGCCACAGGCCTTGCGGATGATGATGCCCAGGAGGCTGAGGCCCAGGGGGATCCCGGCCCCATAGACCGTGAGGAACAGGAGACTGATGAAGCGGTGGAACGCGTAGGACTCCGTCGAACAGTCGATGGACATGTCGGCCACCAGCAAGTGCAGGGTATCCCCTGGGCCGTCTGTAGGGGAGCAGGGGGCGGAGTTTATTGTTTGCTGGACACAGGGGGGGGGATGCCCAATGCAGCCTTCTTCTAAGGAGTGTGCACGGAGTCAATTTTGTTGTCATTGGTAACGAGCCCACGTAAGAGCGCGCAGCCAAAACAAGAGGATGCACACATCTTCTTACGTAGGACGTACAAAATAAGAAGGCGCACAGCATCCCCACCCCACGCCAGCCGTATGAACAATAGGAGGAGGAAAACACTGTGATTCCCAAACTGTCAAGTTGAAGAAACTTTACCACCAGCAAACATCAGCACCAGCAGCATCACCACCAGCGACTTCAGTAGCAGGGGCAGCACTGCCAGCAAGAGCAGCAGCATCAGCAGAATGAGATGGTGAAGAGCGTCCAAATCAGCGGTGCCAGTCCCATCCAGGCCAAGAAGGCACAACAAACAACAAATAAATGTGAAGGCCCCCCTTTTATTGGACGGAGGAGGAGGTCACACAACGCTTCGTGGGTTGCGTAGAACTCCAGCTCACCCACTATTTTGGCGGTCAGCACCTGAAGGGGTTTGCTTGGCTGATGGGCACTTGGCAGTCAATGGACGGCGATTTGTGGTGTCCACTGACAATTGGGGCTAATCGTTGGAATTGAGATCCCGAGTATAGGATCCCCGTTTCTCCTTTGGACCGTCCTGCTCCCCCCGGGGGGAAGGGGGGTGGGGTTAAGGTGTGCAATTTTTCGAAACTTCGCGATTTCGCAATTATTTGCAATTTCCCACAATTTCCCGCAATTTTTCTGCAATTGCTGTTTGCTTGTCCACCTTCTCATCTGCATCTGCTCCCCCGCTGTGTCACAGGCCTTTCTCTTGGTTGCCACCGGCAGAATACATGGCGCGGAGACCATTCTTGGGTTGGCATGACCGAGCATGGGAACGGGGCATCTGGAGGGTCGGCAGATGGGGCATGGTGGTATATTCCTGCACTGGCTCTGGCCCCCATTTGCACGCCAGTGGGGTTCTCATGACACATCGCATGATGACCCAAATACAATACATGGCCATGTTATGTCCAATGCATTAAGAGCGGTGACGGTATCGGAGCTAATGCAAAAACCAATAGCCTTACCCCAAATCTCGTACGCCCCCCCCCCAAAAGAAAGACGTCCACGCACCGTATCCGTTTCGCTCATCAAACATCAGCGCACACCGGGTGTGCGGGGGTGTGTGGGAGGTGGGGACACAAAGGGTTCGTCAGCCATGCGGTCATTGATATGCGGCGGGGGCCATGCAATGCGGTGGGAACAACGCAATGCACATCCCCAATACGAAACGGCAATTGTGCAACGGCGGCGGTTGCTCTGAGACCCGTTTATACGGCCTCTGTTTCGCACAGAACGGGGGGGGCCATGGCGTGTGCTCCCCCTCAACAGCCCCAGCTCGCGACCGAACATCCGTTTGTTGAGCTGCAGTGAGGCCAGGGGCAGGCTGTGTAAATGTGGCCCTGTTTTGACGCCCCCGCGTCCGGCAGCCCCCCGCACGCAGGCAGGCGCCCCCCACGCGATGCAGCACACCATCCCTTCCCACCCTGTGCCCTTGCCCTTCGGCAGGGCCCAGACGGAGGGTGCGGGGGGGGCGGTCTCGTGCGGGTGCGGGCCCCGCGGCGCCGGCCTGCCGAGATACTACACACGCAACCAGTGGAATCGAGTGCCTGGTTGTCGCATAGTGTGGGCACATGTGTGTGGGTGCGTGTGCCCGCGCGCATGCGTGTGTGTGCCTGTGTGTAACCTCCCTCCCTCCTTCCCTCCCTCCCTCCCCCGCCCTCTCTCTCTCTCCGCAGCCATTTGCAGTTGCTGCAGCCGGCGGTCGCTTGCACGGTTTTGGTTTGCAATTGATTCGATTTTTTTTGTAAATATGTTGGAATATCTTTGCATTCCAAAAATCCCACAAAAAACCAAAACCAGGCACGGACAGCACACGGCAAGCCTGTGTTCCACCCCATGCCATTGCCGAATCCGTTCTCTCACCCCATTCCACTTCAGACTGCCTGACCAGGAGGTACCACGTTCGAGTCCCAGCCGTCCCAGGCGCGAGGGCGTCCTGCGTGAGCCCGGGGCAGGGGCTGATGACGGTCTCCTGTCGCCTGGAGGTCGCCCGGGTATTCTACCTCTACAAGGGGGGGGGGGGGATTTCGCCACCTTGGGAATCCCCAAGCTCCAACACCTGCAATACGCTGCCGACAGCCCTAAATTTCGCCACCTTCCTTGAAGACGGAAATTTTCCACGAAAGTATCCCCCCACGAAGCCCCCCACCCCCCCTGTACCCTCTGCTGCCCCGTCCCCAGGCGGGCACACCGGAGCCAGGCCCCCCGAAGTCGTAGCGCCTGCAGTCGTTGAGCCGCGCGATCTGCTTGATGAGGGTCGCGTACAGCACGAAGAAGACCACCACGAGGCACGTGACCACGAGCTGCCACGGCCGCTTGCCGCGCGTGAACGACCGCTGCATGACCTTCCGCTTCTGAGACGGATGCATGACGCTCCGCGTCTCGACCCCCCGGCACAGTGTCGTGGCGTCGATCCAGAGCACCGCGATGACGTGGAGCAGCCCGATGGCCGGCAGGGACATGTACGCCCAGAACGCGTGGTACACCGTGAAGGAGCGGAAGGCGCACTTCAGGGCCGAGGGGGGGATGGTGATGGCGCTGACGGTTTCGGTGTAGCCGAGGATTGCGGCGGCAAACCCGGGGAAGACGGGCTGGAGCTGCGCGACCGTCTGGAAAGAGGAGTTGGGGGCTTGAGGGTGAGGAAGGGGCAGTGGCTGAGGCCGGCCCTGGGGCCCGGGCATGGGGCCGTGGGGGGGTGGCGGACGGGGGGGGTGGCGGCAGGGGTTTTCTGATCCCATGCGGGCATTGCCAGCAGGCGTTGCATGGGACTTCATGTTGCGGAGCACACCACTTTGAATCACGGAACATGTTCCGCGGTGGCAGGGGCCGGGGGAGGGACGGGGGGAGGGGGGTGGGGATTGCGGTTGAGGGCCGTGCAATCCAATTGCAATGAAGTGCAGACCAACCGCGGACAATTGCGGAATGGCGCACGCAGCCCTCCTCAGCCCCGAAGGGAACATCACTTCTGGACCTTTGGCCACCGTTTTTCTTTGCATCATACAACACGGCGCAAAGGCATTACCATTTCAGGAGGCGGCCCTCGACATCACTGTGGAAGTGCAGCATGAAACAAAGGCGGCGGATGTCGTCATCCAAATTGTGCTGAGGCTTGGACACAATGCCACCCTGTGAGAGATATCGTTCCACATCACCACCAGAAATTGGCTGTGAAGTCAAGAAACGCGCCCCCAAAACAGCGAAAATTGCGGAAAATTGCGGACTCCATCCCCCACCCCCTGGCGGCATCAAGGACACAGATTGAGGGTTGGACGATGATGATACTGAGGCTAGAGCTGACCGTTCTGTGCCCTTTTGGGGTGGGCCCTCGACAGGGGGGCGACGGGGTCCTTAAGAGCAAAAAGGGAAAAGGAAAACAGCATCCAGCATTTGGTGGTCTCTAGACTGGCTGCCAATCAACGGCGCTTGACGGCTAACCGGCGGTGCTTGGCGGTTCTTACGAGCAACAGACACCACTGTGGAATCCGTGTGCTTGCAGCCCCGCAGCATACCACGGCATGGAGGGGGGGGGGCATAGAAGTATGTACTCCCGTAGTGGAGGGGAAGTCTCCGGTAGCCTCGTTTGAACATAGGACTCCATCCCTGGACTTCGGGTGGCTGACCACTGAGTCAGACCTCATGTGGTGGGGTTGGGTTTGAGCATAACCCATCTCAGAACCTCCTCCTCATGTCATTCAGTGGGGTTGGCCGGCCCAGTACGCTATGCCTGCGAACCACGCCCAATACCGCGCGCTAGCTGCGGGAGTACCCCTGCGCTCGGCGGTGGACCAATGGCAGTCGGCAGTCTACCAAAGGCGGTTGGCGGTTGACCGACCGCAGGCGGCATGAACCCGATGATCCACGCGGTGCGGGTGCGGAAGGGGGGGGGCGCGGGGGCCCCGGAGCAAACCAGAGCAGCCTCGGAGCAAACTGGAGATCCCCCCGGAGCAAACCGGAGCAAGGCTGAAGGAGTATGCCAGTCAGTACTCCCGGGTGTACGTACGTGTGCGCCTTTTGAGGAGGGAATCCTCCACTTGTGGATGGGGGGGTTGGTTGCCCGCCCGTTGGGTTGGGGGTGAGGAGGGCGGGCTCAAAATAACTGCCAGAGGCGGGGAGCCTGTTGGGCTACCCAACCGCATATCGCGTGTCGTTCCTTCTCACGCACACTTCGTTTCACTGTCAAAATTGTGGGCGCAAGCCATTTGTGGTGTGCTCCGGGGCCGTGGAAGGACCCCCCCCCCCCTCGCCTCCGCATGCCCCCGCCTCTCGAGAGGCCCAGGCCCAACACCTGCGAGTACATCATCAGGATCTTGAACGTGATCAGCAGGTTGTTGCCCTGGTGCCCGTGCCCCTTCCTCAGCGCCGAGAAGATCAGGCCGCTGACCGCCAGCACAAACAGCGTCAACATGACGCCCAAGACCACCCGGGCGCTCGCCGCTGAGTCGCACGGCAGGCAGCGCTCGCCCGCGTAGCCGTCGCCGCAGGAGCCGCAAAGCGGCCCCTGAAAGCCGCGCGCGCAGAGCCCCGCCTCGACACCGCCGACGCAGGGCTGTGCCGCGCCGCACTCGTGGAACTTGAGGGTGCGGTTGTGGGGGCGCCACCAGTTGGGGGCGGTCACCAGGCGCCCGGTGCCGTTGCACACGGCCCCGGGGACGCAGGTCCGGCAGCCGATGTCCCCCTCGACGTAAAACTCCGACCGCCCACAGTCTTCCGCCCGAATCGAGTCCGACAGCACCGCCTGCGGGGCGCGCGCGCACGCGTTGCAGAGGACGTGAAGGCAGGGCCGGGCCACAGGAGGATGGCCGAAAGCAGTGAACCTCCGCAACGGTCGTGCAGTTCTGGGCCCCAACACCCGCAGCATGCGCGAGGAGGGGAGGGCAGGAGAGCTGAGTAAGTGTGCCAGCCGGTACTTCCGAGCGTGTGCGGTGTGCGGTTGGAGGAAGGGGGGAGGAGGACCCGCGACCCAGCCCTTGCCCGCCACGCGGTCTAGACCTCGGGAAAAAACACCAGCCTAGACCCCCCCCTCGCCCTAACACGGGCCACGTTCTGGTTCAGAGGGCAAAAGTGCGAAAACCCGGGGTCGCCGTGATTGGACAAGCCCGTGTTACCGCGCGGCTTGTACCACGGGATACACGTTGCAGACATAAGCTAACCCTACCCCTCAAAACATGACAATATTCAAGCAGCAGGCCAGCAAACACCCCACAACACAAGATTGACCCTTCCTGCAGCCTGCACAAAGCTACCCACATTCTCTGTTGGATGGAACCGCAAAAACGATGGTTCCAAACAAAGGCCCAAAAGTGCAGAAGCACAAGGTCACGGTGTTTGGACAAGCCCGTGTCAGGACAACGGGGGCGGGGGGTACGGCGTTTGCTCCGCCCCACATCAGATTCTGTGGGTCTGTTGTGGTAAAAGAACGGGTCCACCACTACTGAACTACACCTTTTTATCCACCGACCCACCCGATTCTGATAATATCTGTTGCATGTTGTCTGTGTACAATCTGTATGCCTGTGTGGCTACTCTGAAGAACTTGCCTTGCTCTCACTGCACTACAGCGACTGTCTTTCTCATGTTATTTGCTCCCCTCCTCGGGTCTGTTCGCGCCATCTGGCGGACTGTTGGGCCCCCACACCACATCAAGATCACCGGCCCCATGGTCTATGTGGGGTCGTGGAGCCGCACTTGGGGGGGGGGGGGGGTCAAAAAAGTCTGTTGCCTGCGGCAAGGCACAAAGGGGTGTCTGCTGCTGATTGGCACATAACGATGAACCAGTTTATGCAGTTTTCAGCCTTTTTTGTTATGACAGCGCACCCCCCGAGAGGAGTGGGATTGGGCAGGTTGTGACCGTAACCCCAGGCTCGGATGAAAAGAGACGTGTTGTGCAGCCTCTCGCCCCGCCTCGGGCCAGTCATGGCCCGTTGGAAGGACACAAAAACGGCGTTCCCACTGAAAAAGGCACGCATGGGTTGGATGAAAAATCGAGTTTTTCTCGGCGACCACTGACGACCCTTGGGGACCCTTGGGCCACGCTTGGGTGACCAGTTGGTGACAACGGAAGAACGTCTAAGCCCACGGGGGGCCATAGAACACCAATTTGGCCTGGTGTCGATTGTTGGCCCCTTAGCCGTTCTGCAGGGGCCCCCCTTTCCCCTTTGAGGTTCTCCATTTCTGAATCGTTCTCACAAGCGAAGACGCGCGCATGTCGCCTGCGCGAAGGGGCATTAGGGCCCACAAATAGGACCCCACATATTGATTCCACAGGTGCTCAGGAGACAATTGAACAGCAGCACTTTTACACACAAATACACACACACACAGAAATCCACAGTCTGCGACACCACACCACACTACACCACACCACACCACACCACACCGCACCGCACCGCACCGCACCGCACCGCACCGCACCGCACCGCACCGCACCACACCACACCACACCACACCGCAATGTTTGGCAGGGCCGGAAGCGTGAAATTGAGGTGGTACTTCGAGCCGTACACCGCCACCACAACGACGTCTTTGAAATGGAACTTGCCTTCAGACGTGATCAGGGCCATGAATTCATATCTATGCTGCTCATCCCTTGGCTTTGGGGTGACGACCGCTTGCAGCACCTGCCCCTGCAGCTCGGGGCTCAGGTCTGCGTTCACATCATTTCCTGCCGAATCCTGCAGAACGGGCATGGGACCCGACACATGCCACACATCGCCACCGGAATTGAGGGCAAGGTCTGTGGGAGCAGGGCACTGTAGACTTAGTGACTCACCGCATCGGCGATCACCAAATCATCACCGCACCCTGAGAGGGAAACGGTGTAATATGGCGGCAAAGTGGGAGATGAAGTAAAGAGAGTGTCTTAAAGGGATCTCCGAGCGCTTTGAGCATATCAAGAGCTGTGGAAGAGGGCCTGAACTGGGCCTGAGTAACCCCCGTCCCCCGTCGAGGAGCAGTATTCCTCCCGCCCTTGCAATCTGGGCCCGGGGATATGCGAGAATTGGAGACAGGGGGGGACAGAGGAGGTCCGGAACCCAAAATTCATGTACCGCAATGGGCCCGAGTCAATTTTTGCTTCAGTAAATTTCATTTTTTGCCACTATAGAAAATCCGGGTCCCGGGGAAGGGAGGGGGTCCAGGAAGGGGGGGCAACCCCCCCCCCCCCCTAGGGAAGTATTAGAAAGGGGGGGGCGTCTGGACCCCAGAAGTTTGTGTACCAAAAACGGCCCGACAAGTGTTCGTTTTTTCCCACTGTGGTCACTTTGGTCTGGAGGGGAGGGGGGGTCCAGGGGGGGGGGGGGGTTGAGCAAGTGACGGTCCCCCACCCCCCCCTGGGGAAGGACAAGGTATTAGAAGGGGGGGAGGGGGGGTCTCAAGGGGGGGGGGAAGGGGGGTTTGGCTGGGACCCCCGTCCTCCCAGGGTGCCCCTATGGTCCCTGCTGAAGGCAGGCCAAAAATTCTTAAGCTCAAATCCTTTGGGCGCCGAAGGCGCCGAAGCAAAAGTTTGGCTGTCCGCCTCAAACATTGGAAGGGGAGGAGGGGGGGGGGGGACCCCCCCTCCTCCTCCGGTGTACAGCCGTTCTAATACATCACTGCATGTGTCCCTAATGACACCCCCGCAGCCAGGGTTTCCCCGACACCGGCGGGCGATGGGTATGAGCAGTGGATGCTCGACGCGTGGAAACGGCTTCAAAACCTGATGACGGCACTGCCTCAATGGGGGTGTCGCAGAGCTCGTCCAAGAGGCCGACTTTAGATGGGTCCGAAATGCCAGCCACCGGCAGGGCCAGTGCCGGGGGCTGAGAGGAGGGGCGGAGGGGGGGGGGGGCAAATGAGGCAAAAAAGGAATGATGCCCATGACACTCTGATCGTTTGGGCGTATGTCGCACGGGGAAACCTTTGCCCAAAAAATTGTCACCCCAGGCCATCGGATTTCGAGCCGCTGCTGGTCCTCAGACAAGTCCCATCCCCCCCTCCCCCCGGCCCCCCAGGGAATCGCTTGAGCTAGGGTACTCCGCCCCAACACTCCAGCTCTGACTCTACCCCAGGGCATCCCCAATACCCCGGCACCAGCATTTCCAACCGCCAGTAACCGCCCCCCAACCGCTTCACATCGACCGCTGTGCAACCACTCTAGAATTGCCCCGATTGCGTCCCTCCCCTTCAAGCAACGCCCTGCCCCCGCCCCTCAGGCCTCCCAGGCCCCGATGGCAAGCCACAGTACCCGGAGGCCGCAGATCGGCTGGTCCACGAGGACGTTAACGTTGTCTGTGACGCCCGAGGGCTGCGCGATGATGTACAGGGCCGCGGGGGTCCCGCTCTGAAGGAAGATCGGGAGCTCGGTGCCCTCCAGGCCCGCGGCCTCGAGGCGCAGCGTGTACTGCCCGGCGGTCGGCGCGCGCACCGTCATGCCCCGGAGCACGGCCTCGCCCGCCGCGGTCCGGGCGGTGTTGTTGTGCACCGGCACCGCCGCGCCGCGGCCGAGCGGCACCAGCACCACCGTCACCTGATGCGAGCGCACGTCGTACTGCCCCATGACGAGGCCGTTGGCGTCCACGGTGTGGACCGCGACGGTCGGCAGCCGCGTCACCAGCGCCGCGGGGGTCGCGGGCGCGCGCGTCTCGTCGCACACGCGGAGCCCCACGGGGTCGCCGATGGCGTCGTACCGCGCCAGCGTCCGGCTGTAGACCTGCCCGTCGAGGGACACCTCGACGTACCCCCGGAACGGGCGGCGCACTGGCGGCCGGAGGCACCGGACCTCCTGCGCGCTCACGTACACTGCCCGCGCCCCTGAGACTGGGACCTGCAGGCCCTCGGTGTAGAACAGGCAGCTCAGGTGCACCGAGGGCTCGTGCCCGTACCCCGTGACCGACACCCACTGCTCCTCCCGGTACGGGCCCTCCGCGGGCTGGGCCCGCAGGACCGTGGGCGTCGGGGGCCGCCGCAGCCGCACGCGGTTCGCGGTGGTGGTGCCGAGCATCGCGACCTCCAGCGCCTCGCCGGTGCAGGTCCCAGCGCCGGTGTTGTTGCTAGGGGGCGTCGCGCAGCGGAGCTCGGTAGGAGACACCCACGAGGCCGGGCTGTCGGGGTGGCCGGCGAGGCGGCACTGGAGGCTCGAGTGGTTCGCCAGCCCCTCCCCGAACACCCGCACCAAAGTGCCGCCCCGCGGGTCGCTGAGGGGAGGCTCCAGCCGCACGACCGCGTACAGCAGCAGCCGCACCACCAGCAGCTGGTCGCCCGCGCTGCTGAGCGCGAGCAGCTGCCGCCGCCGGGCGTCGGCGCCGAAGCCGTGGACGCGCTCGGGGGCGCGCCCGCGCGACAGGAAGCGGTTCAGCCCGTACACGATCAGCGTGTCCACCCGGATCTTGTAGACAACAGACGGCTGCAGCGGCGCGTGCGCCGCAAGGAACAGGCCGCGGATGCCCGGGTCGACGGCCGCGGCGGTGACCGCGACGCCCGCGCCGAGCCAGTCCAGGGCCGCGACGCGCGGCGCCGCCGCGGCGCTGAGGTTGCGTAACGAGGGGAGGGCGACCCGGACCAGCCGCAGGGCGGTCGCCTGCTCGAAGACCAGCAGCAGGAGGTCGCCCAGGCATGCCACGCCCGCTGGGGCGCCGCACCGGCCCCCCGCGCACCCCGGCACCGGGATGGCGGCGGCGAGGTCCGTGAGGCCGTCGAACTGCGGCAGCAGGAGCACGGCCAGGCCCCAGGCCGGGCCCCGCGCGCCGGCGAGCAGCAGCGCAGGGCCCGACGCTGGGTGCGCCCAGACGACACCGGACCGTACGGTGTCCAGGGGGAACGCCGGGGGGCCCACGGAGAACTCGCGGAGGGCGCGGAGGGCGGGCGAGAAGCAGGTGACCGTGAAGGTGCTGCGGGCCATGGCCGCCCAGTGGACGAGGCCGTGGGAGCCGTAGATCATGTTGAATGCCTCGGGGGCCCCTTGGGCCTGGGGGTGGCTCTTGGAGGGGGCCGCAGGCCGGTGCTGTGTCGCAGCCCCGAGCCGGACGGGGTACAGGCCCCGGGCGATCTTCTCCAGCAGCAGCGCCCCCGTCTGTGGGTCCTCGACCAGGAGCGCCACGCCGTCGGGCAGCACGGCGCCGCCGCGCAGGACCCCGGCGAGCGCCGGGCCCTCGAACGCGGCCCCGTCCACGTTCCGCAGGACCCACAGCGGGCGGCCCCCCGCGTACGTGAGGCCGTGGTCCTCGTCCAGGACGAGGGCGCCGGGGGTGTCGGCGCCATGGGTCATGTACAGCGGGGCTTCGCCTACGCGGGTAACCGCGACCTCGCGCACGCGGCACTCCGGGAGCAGGTACCCGTCCAGGCAGACACCGCAGCGGTCGCCGGCCCAGTAGCCGCGGTCCGGGTCGTGGAAGCAGGCGCACGCGCCGTCCCGCCACCCGCAGCCCCCATGCCCCGAGCACTCGCAGACGAGCTCGCACGCCGCCCCCCAATAGCCCACCAGACACTCGGTGCACCAGCGGCCCTGCCAGTGCCCCCGGTAGTCGCGCTGGCACTCGCACGCCCCCGTGGCGGCGTTGCACTGCGCGTGCGGCCGGGGGTGCCCCGTGGGCGCGGCCCCGAAGCACTGCTCCGGGCGGCAGAAGGCGCGGCAGTCCGCCCCGTAGTAGTCGGGGGCGCAGCTGCAGCGAGCGTCGTCCTCGCACTTCCCATGTCCGTGGCACGGCGCGCCGGGCGGCCCCGGGCACCGCAGGTCGCAGTTCGCGCCCCTGAAGCTGGCGGAGCACGCGCACTGGCGCCCCTGCGTCGTCCCGTGCACGCACGGCTCCGCACATCGCTCGCCGTGGTAGCCGGCCGCGCACGCACCGCAGGCGGGGCCGGCCCAGTACCCGCCGGGCCCAGTAGCACACCGGCATGCGGCCGTGTGCCGGTCGCAGTCCCCGTGGCCGCTGCATGGCCCGGAGCCATCGGAGGCCGGGGTGCCGCCCGGGCAGCGGAGGCCGCAGTCCACCCCGGCATACCCCAGGGAGCATGCGCACCTCCCGTCCCCGGCCGCGGTGTCGTTGCACGTCCCGTGCCCACTGCAGGGCCCGGCGCCGCCGACGGGGCAGCGGCGGCTGCAGTCGCGCCGGCCGTACAGGGGGTGGCACAGGCACTCCGCCGTCGCAGGGTGGCACGTCCCGTGCGCGGAGCACGGGGCCTCGGGCCTCCCGGGGCACACGAGGGAGCAGTCGCGGCCAGCGAAGCCGCGCGCGCACAGGCAGAGTCCCGTCCCGTAGACCTTGGTCAGGCAGGTGCCGTGCCCGGCGCACGGCCGCCCCTCGCCCCCGGGGCACACCTGCGCGCAGCCCTCGCCGTACCGGCCGACGTGGCATGCGAGCCACGCGCACACGTCCGCCGACGTGATGTTGCAGTTGGGGCCGCAAAGGCCGTCGGGGCACAGGCAGACGCCGCTGTGGCAGGCCCCGCCGGCGCACAGCACCCGGTCCGGCCCCACGGGGCACGGGTTCCGGCACCGCCAGCCAGACCAGCCCGAGGCACAGACGTCGCAGGCGGGGCCGGACCAGAACCCGTGGGTCATGTTCTGGAAGCAAGCGCAGCGCCCCGCCCCAGCGTCGCAGACCCCGTGCCCATGGCACGGGAACCACGGGCCCCCGGGGCATTCCGTTGCGCAGTCTGGCCCGGCGTAGCCGCGCGCGCAGGCGCAGACGGCGCGGTCCGGGCGCAACTCGACGCACGCCCCGTACCCGTCGCACACCGCTCCGGAGGGGGCGCGGGGGCAGCGCCGGTCGCAGAGGGGCCCGGCCCAGCCCTCGACGCACCGCTCGCAGGCAGCCCCTCCCCATCGGCCCCCCGCCGCCGCGGAGCAGTTGCAGGCCAGCGTCCCCTGGGCGGTGCCCGTGCACACGCCGTGGCCATCGCACGGAACGCCGGTCGTCGTGGGGCACGCGAGGGCGCACGCAGCGCCCCCGTAGCCGGGCACGCACCGGCACAGCCCATCGCCGGTCGGCCCCTCACCGCACACCCCGTGGCCGTTGCAGACCAGCCCCGCAGGCCCCGGGCAGCGTCCCAGGCAGCCCGGCCCAAAGTAGCCCAACACGCAGTCGTTGCAGCGCAGTCCTGCCCAAAAGCCCAGCACTGAGGAACGCGCGCACACACAGCGACCGGAGCCGGACAGCCCGTCGTCGCACACCCCGTGCCCCGAGCACACCGCCAGAGCGCTTGCGTCCGTTGCAGCAACGCCGCGGGGGCAGGCGCCCCCGCAGTCCCGCCTGTACCGGCCCGGCGCGCACCGGGAGCACGTGAGGCCCTGCCAGTGCGCGTCGCACGCGCACTGACCGCCGCCCGCGCGGCCGTCCGCGCACACCCCGTGCCCACTGCACGGGCGGCAAGCGGCTCCCGGGCACTGGGACCGGCACGACGGCCCGTAGTACCCGCTGACGCACTCTGTGCAGTTGCTGTCCTCCGCCCAGAACCCATCCTCCCAGTCGTAGAGGCACTCGCACCGCGCGGTGCGGGGCACGCACCGGCCGTGCCCTCCGCACACCAGACCGCCGCCCTGGTCGCGAGGGCACGCCCGCTCACACGCCGTCCCGGCCCATCCCTCCTCGCACTCCCCGCAGGCAGGGCCCCCCCAATACCCCGCGTCTGGGGAGGCGATGCAGTGGCACGTCGCATCCGCCCGGCACCGCCCGTGCCCGCTGCAGGGCTCGCCAGTGCCGACCAGGCCCGGGCAGGGCACGGCGCACGCGACGCTGCGCCACCCCGCTTCACAGGCGCACGTCCCGTCCCCCGACCGCATGTCGTTGCAGACCCCGTGGCCGCTGCACGGGACCGCGGCGTTGCCGGGGCACGGCCGCGCACAGTCCGGGCCGGCCCAGTTGGGCTCGCAGATGCAGAGCCGGTCCGCGGAAGTCCCGCGGTGGCACGTGCGCGCGCAGTCCGGGCCCCAGTACCCAGGGGCACACGCGTCACAGGCCAGGCCTGCCCAGGACTCGTCGCAGTTGCACTGGCCACGCCCCGCGCTGCTGCACTGGCCGTGGCCGTGGCAGGGGAGCCCAGGGGGGCCAGGGCACACAAACTCGCATGCGCGACCAACATAACCGGCAGCACACGCGCACGTCCCATCACCGGCCGCGCCATCGTGGCACGTGCCGTGGGCGCTGCAGGGCCGGTCCCAGCCCCCGGGGCATTGCAAGCCACAGTCGGCCCCGGCAAATCCCGGCAGACACCGGCACCCCTCGGCGCTGCTGTCGCAGAGGCCGCGCTGGTGGCACGCGGTGGGCGCACCTGGACACAGGACGTTGCAGGATGGGCCCGACCAGGCGTCGCGGCACAGGCACACGCCCGCGCCGCCGTCGCGGGCATCGCACTCCCCGTGCCCGGCACACGCCCTCCCGGCGACCGCAGGGCACGCGGCCCCGCACGCCGTCCCCTCCAGGCACCCGCTGGCCCCGCAACGGGCGGTCGTGTCGCACGCGGGGCCGCAGGTACCCCCGCGGCAGACGCAGCGGTGGGCGATGCACTGCCCCTGCCCCGCGCAGGCGCGCCCGTCCGGTCCGCGCGGGCAGCGCCACTGGCACATGAGGCCGGAGAACCCCTCGGCGCACCGGCGGCAGTCTGCACCGGCCCAGTGCCCCGCCTCCGCCGACCGCGTGCACATGCACGTGCCATCCACTTGGCACGACCCGTGGCCGTGGCAGAGCAGAGCGGCGCCTCCCGGGCACTGGACGCGGCAGTCGATGCCGCCCCAACCGCGAGTGCAGCGACACCGGCCCGTCCCCATGGCCCCGTCGTCACAGGCCCCGTGCGCACCGCAGTCCGGGCAGGGCACAGCACAGCCGGGGCCAGCAAACCCCGGCGCGCAGGCGTCGCACAGGGGGCCGGCCCACGGGCTGTCGCACGCGCACTCGGCGGCGCCACCACCGTGCGAGGCCCTGCACCGCCCATGCCCCCCACAGGGCTGGCCATTGCCTGCCCTCAGGCAGGGGACATCGCAGGCCAACCCCGTGAAGCCGTCAACGCATGCGCAACGCCCCGTGCCCCGGACCCCGTCGCTGCACACGCCGTGGCCCGCGCACCGCCGCCCGGACGCCGCGGGGCAGGCCTCGCGGCACAGCGCCCCGTAGTAGCCTGCCCGGCACTCGGCGCAGGCGGGCCCTGCAAAGAAGCCCCGGTGCGTATTGGCGTCGCACGTGCACTCCCCCGTCCCCTGCGCCCCGTCGGCGCACACCCCGTGCCCCCGACAGGGGTTGGTCGCGCCACCGGAACACGGTCGCGTGCACGTCCACCCGTAGTACCCGGCGACACAATCCCGGCAGCCCTCCCCCCCGAAGTGGCCGTGCACCGGGCTGCTCCAGCACTGGCAGCGGCCCGTCCCATTGCGCCCGGCATCGCACACCCCGTGCCCGGCGCACGGCGCATCGGGCCCCCCCGGGCAGACGCGGGAGCAGGCGGCCCCGTAGTACGCCGGCAGGCACACGTCGCACAGCGCCCCAGTGAAGTACCCACGCGCCGCGTCCGCGTCGCACCGGCAGAGGGGCACGCCCCCCTCGCATGCCCCGTGGCCACTGCACGGCCGGCCCTGAGGGTCCGCAGGGCACAGCGCCGTGCAGCCAGGGCCAGTCCAGGGGGTGCGGCAGGTCTGGCACGCGTCGCCCGCCCAATGCCCGTCGGCCTCGCTGTCCAGGCACTTGCACGTCCCGTCGACGGGGGAGCACTGCCCGTGACCGGAACACGGCGCGCCGCCGCTCCAACCGGGGCACTGCAGTCCGCAGTCGTCGCCGGCCCAGCCGCGGTCGCACGCGCACGTCCCGTCGCCCCGGCTGCCGTCGCGACACGCGCCGTGCCCGTTGCAGTGCCCCGCCGGACCACCGGCGCACAAGACGGTGCAGTTGCCCGCTGCCCAACCGGGAAAGCACCGGCAGCGGCGATCGACGCTGTGCCCGTGGACGCAGGGGCGCCGGCAGTCGGGCCCGTGGAGCCCGGGCGCGCACGCCGCGCAGTCCGGCCCCGCCCAGCCCTCGCCGCACACGCACAGGCCCAGCCCGTCGCACGCGCCATGGCCGGCGCACACATGGCCCGCCGTCCGCGGGCACTGGGTCTGGCACGCGTGCCCCCCGTACCCGGCCCGGCACACGCACCGCCCGTCGCTGGCCCGGCACGCCCCTCGGGAGGGGCCCCCGCATGGGGGGCCGGCGCGGGAGGCCCGAGGGCAGGCGTCCGCGCATCGCGGCCCGGCATACCCCGCGTGGCACGCGCACGTCGCGTTCTCGGGGCTGCAGACGCCGTGTCCGGCGCACACAAGCCCCGCCTCCGTGGGGCATGGCCTGCGGCAGTCTGCACCGCCGTAGCCGTCATGGCAGACACACAGGCCGCTCCCGAGGGGACCGTCAAGGCAGCGGCCGTGCCCCGCACACACGTCAGCCCCGGAGCCGGAGCCGGGGCAAGTGCTGCCGCACTCCGGGCCCCAAGTCCCCGGAGCACAACCGGCGCATGGCACGCCCTGTGCCTCGCAGGCGGGCCCGCAGTGCCCGGCGGCGCAGAGGCACAGCGCCGAGGCCGTGCATGTGCCGTGCCCTGAGCACACGAGGCCGTTGAGGGCGCCGCGCGGGCACCGCAGTGTACAGAGAAGGCCCGTCAGGCCCGGGGCACAGCGGTCGCAGGCGGGCCCGGTCCAGTGCCCCGTGGCGTCGGAGGAGTCACAGCGACACAGGGCGCTGGTGGCGAGGCACTGCCCGTGGGCGTTGCAGACGGTGCTGCTGTTAAGGCCTGAGGAGAGCAGAGGTGGTCTGAAGCACTTTGTATCCCTCAGCGCCCCTCCACACCCCTCCACACCCCTCTACAACCATCTACCCCCCAGTGGGCATGCCAGTGCACAGACACGGGGGCGTGGGGTGTGCGAATTTTCCTGCACTCCTCCACCTCCCTCCCCAGCCTTCCACAAGGCCTGGGATCCATTGCACCTCTGGGGGGTGGGGGCCTGTTTCCCAACCCCCCCCCTTTTTTGGGCTCTCGGGTCTGGGCCCACCAAGGTGGCCCCACACGCACATTCCAATCATCATACCTTAAGTGCACAGTGCCCTTGGGGAATGCGCTGCACTTACCATTTCAAAGCACCTACCCCCTAGTTGGGGGAGGGGGCTGCCCGTTTCTGGTGCACTTCTACCATGTTTTCGAAGGCTTCCTAATGGTTGTGGGTGGCTTTTGGCCGCTTGCTGCTACTTCTACAAAGGGTTTGGAAGGTTGCTGTTACATCCTGCAAACGCAGAAAACTGTATTTCCCCAAAGTTGACTGTTTTTCACTTGATCCCAATGCATAAAAATGGTGATGTGTCATCTGTCCGTTTTCCTTGAAAAGAGACATGAACGATGTGGTTGCGCTCGGAAATGGTGCGGGTGTGGTGCACGGCGAAGACATGTGGATGCTTGTCGTTCCAGAAGTTCTCGTACAGCGTCTTGGGGCGGGCATACCAATAGAAGGGGAGAGGAACAAAAATGGTGGACATCCGTGCACGCAACACATGATGGGACGTGCAAACCCATACCCATTCCCACCATACCCATACCCATACCCATACCCCAAATAACCGATGCACCACACCCACTCCTCTAACATCCCAAACGGTGGATCAGTCCAATAAGGATAAACAATGGTCCACAACTGCTTATCATGCCTCCTTGAAGAATCTTTGTCTAAGTGGTGTGTCCTTTATAGTACCTTTCACAGAACGACACCCAGCCAGGTTGCAGTCATTTCTTGGATGCTTGTTGGCTCCTACAGACATGTTGCAGCAGCTCCAACCAGCCCTCTCAAGGGTCCCTATGGAGTATCACTGGAGTCTTCGCCCTCAGCCAACCCTTGCAGGAACACATCATTATGGGAAATTGTACAGCTTGGCCCTTCGAGCCGATTTGCCCCCCCCCCCCTCCCGTATGGAGACGTGTGGTGTGCTCGTCAGAGAGAACAAGCACACGTCAGCATAACAAAATCCTCGTCAGTGGTACCATAGGCGCCTTTCGGCTTCCCCCCTTATTCTGACAACCCCCACCCCTCCCCCCAGAGTTGCAATGGACCGCCAGCCCAACCCTCCTCTACAACCCTCTACATCCCTCCATACCCATCCTCCACTACACTTGCCTCCACAACCCTCCACAACCCTCTACAACCCGGTACATCCCACCGCAACGCTACACAACCGTCCACTACCTTTCCCCCAGACAACCCTTTACACATGGCTGCCACCCATTTCAAAATCCTTCATAAGATCCAACAGCTCTCAACAGGAATCTTTTTTAATCAAAATACAAAAATATCGGACCGTCCAATAGCCAGCTCAGAATTTGGACACACAACTGGACTACACTTGAAACCAATCAACGGCGGTTGGAGGGTATCCAAGAGGAACCGACGGCAGTGGTAGGATAACCAACGGCGGTTGGGGATCGACTTTTTTAACAGGAAAATCCCAGCACCGTATTTTGGACGTCTGCATCCTGGCCAGGACGGTGCTATGCCTGTTGCGCCTGACAGACCGAACACAGCGTGTAATCGATCGAACAGATCAAATGTACCCCAGCCCTCACAACACCGAATAGCAAACCTGGACACTGCAGTGCGCAGTCGAGTCCTCCGTATCCAAAATCGCAGCTGCACGTCCCATTGCCCTGGGGCCCTGTGCTGCAAAGCCCATGCCCAGTGCACGGCTGAGTGGCGCCCCCGGGGCACTGCTGCGCGCATCGTGGGCCGTAGTACCACGGTGCACACTCCGAGCAGTCGTCTCTGGTCCAAAAGCCTGGCAAAAGAAAACCCATCAGCGGAGGAAAAGGCTGAAACAGGGCAGACGTGTGCCTCACGCAAATCTCCTTTCATTCTTGCGAATTTCAATGGTGCAATCAAGCAAGCACGGTATCTTAGCAACCATTGTGCATTCAGCGACCATGGAATCATAGGGACCATGGCATATGAGCAACCATAGCATCTTCGCAACAAGTATAGCTTCTAACCAACCGTGGCATCTTAGCGACTACGGTATCCGGGTATGAGAGACGGGCTGCACAGCCCCCCCTGCCTCACCGCATCCACAAACCTGCACTCGACGACCAATCGCATCGGCACACCGCCCCCGCGGGCCCCGCCTCGCACACCCCATGGCCACTGCACACGGCCGCATCGGCGCTCGGGCACTGCCAGCGGCAGTCCAGCCCGGCCCAGCCCGCGTCGCACCGGCACGCCCCCTCCGGTGTGCATCGCCCGTGGCCCGTGCACGGCGCTGGGCCGGAGCCGGGGCAGGCGGTCGTACACGCGGGGCCCCCGAAGCCGGAGGCGCATGCGCTGCAGTCAGCCCCCGCCCAATATCCGGCGACAGGGTCTCCATCGCAGGCGCACCGGCCAGTGCCGTAAAGGCCATCGCTGCAGACGCCGTGGCCACTGCACGGGGTCTCGGGGCCGGAGGGGCACGGGCTGAGGCACGCCGGGCCGTAATAGCCTGGCAGACACGTCTTGCACGCGCGGCCCGCGAAGAACCCAGCGTCCGCAGAGGCGTCGCAGGCGCAGTCGCCGGAGCCCTGCATGCCGGCGCTGCAGGTGCCGTGCCCCTGACAGACGTTGGCGGCGCCCCCGGGGCACTCGTGGGTGCAGGAAGGGCCGTAGAATCCCGGCCGGCAGTCGGTGCAGGCGGCCCCCCGCCACATCCCGTTCATCGCATCGGCGTGGCACACGCAATCCCCCGCATCGGTACACAGGCCGCGGGCCCCACAGCTGCGGCCGTGCTCATCGGCCGGGCAACGGCGGTCGCAGGCGGCCCCGAAGAACGGGGGCCGGCACTCGTGGCAGGCGATCCCTCCCCAATGGCCGGCAGCGTTGTCCTGGCACCGGCACACCCCCGTCGCCGGGTCGCACAGCCCATGGCCGCTGCAGGGGCTCGCGGCCCCGCCCGGGCACTCGGTCTGGCACGCGGGGCCGGCGTACCCCCTCAGACACAGGCACACCGCCGCGCTGCCGTTCGCGGCGGCCACGCACAGGCCGCGTGCGCCACACGGCCGGAGGCCCGGCGCCGGGCACGCGTGGGCGCATTCTGGTCCAGTGTAGCCCGCCCGGCAGACGCACTGCCGCCCGACAGTCGCGCCGAACACGCACCGGTCGCTGCACGTGGGCCCGGCGTACCCCGTCGCGCAGGACGTGCACTGCGGGTCTGCCCAGAACCCGCTGAGGGGGCCGGCGGCGCAGATGCAGGCCCCGGTCGCGGGGCTGCAGGCGCCGTGGCCGTGGCACACGTCGCCGTGGCGCGACCGGGGGCAGACCACCTCGCAGCCCGCGCCCCCATAGCCCACCTCGCACACGCATGCGGCGGCTGCCGTGCAGTGGCCGTGTCCCGAGCACGACCCATGTCCGGGGCAGCGGGCGGAGCAGGGGGCCCCGTCCCCCAGGGAGCCCCACCCGGCGTTACACCGGCAGCGGCCGGTAGAAGGGTCGCAGGCCCCGTGGCCGCCGCACGGGCCGCAGCGAACGTCACACCGGGGGCCGGTCCAGCCATCGCGACATCGGCAGGCCCCCGACCCAAACGGCCCGTCGTCACATGTGCCAGCGGGTGCGCAGGCGCACCGGCCCACGCAGGCCCGGCCCCACCGGCCCGGGGGGCATGGGGCGACGCCGGCGCATTCCTCGCGGTCCCTCTCACAAGCCCCGCCGCAGGTCCCGTTCAGACACTGGCAGGTCCCGTTCGACGTGCACAGCCCGGCTCTGCCGCAGACGCGGCCGGTGCCGGGGTCGGTTGGGCAGCGGAGCGCACACGCGGCACCGCGCCAGCCCGGTGCGCACGTCTCGCACGCCGGGCCGTGCCAGTGGCCCGCGGTGTCCGAGGCCACGCATGCGCAGGCGGCGGCGGTGCCGTTGCGGGCGACGCAGGTCCCGTGCCCGGCACAGACCATCCCGAGCGCCTGGGGGCACTGCAGGGCGCAGTCCTCACCGGCCCAGCCCCATCGACACACACAGACGGGCCCGGCGAGCCACAGGCAGTGCCCGTGCCCTGAGCACGCGTCCGGGCACTGCGCCGTGCAGTCCGGGCCCGTGTACCCGGAGACGCACTCTTGGCAGTCCGGGCCGTCCCAGTGGCCACTGCCGGGCCCCTGTCGGCACACACACCGGCCCACCTCCGAAGCGTTGCCCGGGACGCAATCCCCGTGTCCGGCGCACACGCGGCCGCCACGCACCGGACACACGAGGCCGCACGCGGGGCCGGTAAAGGGCCATCGGCAGGAGCATGTGCTGGTGGGACCGCAGACACCGCGGCCGCCGCAGACCCACAGGCTCCCAGTGCCGTGGGGATCGCTGCGGGGGCACTGCTCTGTGCACCCCGGCCCCGCCCACCCCTCGTGGCATCGGCTGCAGTCGGCTCCATCCCAATGCCCACGCCCCGCGTCCGCATGGCAGAAGCACCGGCCCGTGCCCTGCACACCATCATCGCAGTGGCCGTGGCCCGTGCAGACAGTCGCCGCGAGCGTGCCGGGGCACGCCGCTGTGCAGCCGCTCCCGTAGTACCCGGACCAGCAACGCGTGCACGCGTCCCCCTCCCAGTGCCCCGGGCCCCGGGCAGCGCACGGGTCATAGTACGACACGGTGACGCCCGTCTGGCGCTCAGACCATTGGCCCTGCGCGGCCACCCGCACTGGCAGGTGCTCGCCCCGGCCCCGCAGCCCCCAACACGTGACATACGATGCGTTGTGCACGCGGACCTCCGGGCACGCCAAGGAACCGACAGTAACCGCCGATGGGCCGTAGCCCAGCAGGCCTTCCCCGCGGATCCCAAAGGGAGCGCTGCCGCGGGGACAATGGCAGCGGGCGGCCGTGCCGTTGCCCCGACACGCGCACAGCGCCGCCGCAGGGACGGGGACAATGTGGGTGACGCGCGGGCGCCCCGAGAAGAGGATCGGGTGCACGAAGGTGTCGGAGAGGCCACTGGCGGTGGTGACTGTCACGTAGCCCCACTGCGGGTGGGCAGGCGGGTGGCTGCTGCTTGGCCGGGGGCGCAGGCCCGCGCACACCAACACGCTGTCCGCGTCGCCAGGCCTGTGCTGGACACTGTCGCACTCCCAGTGTGCAGCGTTGGGGGTGTCCACGGCCTCGCTGCTGATGCTCAGGACCGCCCCCGAGTCTCCGAAGTTGCCCCCGGTGACCGTGATCCAGGACTCACGGCTGTCGCCCAGACAGAACAGGGTCGTGGGGGGCACGTCCAGGGCACACCCCGTGACAGACGTCACCCGGACGACTGGGAGCACCGCGAACGTGGACAAGTGCGTGGTGTGGCACCGCAGTCCATCGGGGCCCGCGGTGAGCCAGACCCCCGCCGGGTCCCAGGAGCCGTGCACGTGCGACGCGCACTCATACCATTCCGACGGGGGCTGCCGCAGCGCGTGACGCGGGAGGCCGAAATCGATCACGATCGGGTCCGGGAGATCGTGTACTGGCAGCTCCGCAGATGACGCTGGCTCGGTCAGCGTGACGGTGACGGCGTCCGTGACCGCGGGGGCTGTACCCCGGACCCAAATAAGGGTGACGTCAACAGCAGCGCCATGGGCGAGCGAGAGGGAGGTGCTCTGGAGGGACGGGGGGAAGCCGACAGTCACCGGCCCGATCTGGAGGGGTGGCATGTCCGTCTTTGGGAGACGGATGAGGCTGAGCCGTAGCAACGGAGTCGCAAATGCCGCGGTGGCGGGGAACGAGCAGTTGTCCCAGGCCCCGCGGAGGGCGCTCTCCAGCACCTCCAGTTCCGCCGCGATGTCGCCCATTCGCCGCACCACATCCCGCAGCAGCGGCCCGGCCATGGCCTCTGACACCAGCGCCACAAGCCCCTGCCGCAGCTCCTGCGACGGGCGGACGCAGTCCCCCGCGCGCGCGACCATCGCCTGCAGCCGCCCAACGAAGTCTGTGTCTGCACCTCCGAAGATGTTCCGCGCAAAGCCCTCGCGGAGCGCACTCAGGACCTGCAAGCGCTGCACGGGAGGGCGCCGCGCACACGTCTCCAGTTCAGGCACAACATGGGCCCACGGGTATCCGCGCGTCACCGCGGCCGCCCCGCCGAGGCAGTGCAGATGCCGCGCCACGCTCTGCCACACCGACGCCGAGGCGCACTCTGCGGCCCGCGACCCCTCCGGCACCCGCACCGCCACCGCCGCGCGGCCCAAGGCCGGGCCGTGCGCCGTGCCGGAGGGGCCCTGCACCCGCACCCCGAACACGAGGGTGGCGGTGGTGACGGGGGGCAGGGGCCAGGGGGCGACGGCCGTGACCACGGGCCCGGCGGGGGACGCGCTGTGGCCGAGGGGGTGGGTGTGACCCGAGGGCGTCTCGTACTGCCAGCGGAAGGTGTAGCCCGGGGGGAGGCGGCACTCGGTGCGTAGGGACAGGAACAGGGCCGTGCGCCCCGCGACGACGGCGGCGGTGCCCGCACTCTGCCTGGCGCCCACACGCACCTCGACGCCGCCGGCCGCGCACAGAGGGGCCCGCCAGACCCGCACCAGCGCCGTCCGCGTCTGCACCGCTGGCCCCCACGCCCCCGTGGCCCGGGCCGTCACGGAGACGGTGTACCAGCCGCGTTCCAGAGCCGCGGGCGGCAGGAGCGCCACAAGGGCCTCGCGGCCGACGCCCGCCGGCGGCCCCGCGAAGGGCCCGGATTCCGGGCCCGACCGGCTGGCGTTGGGGACTGGGCCCGCGGCCGGGACGTGACCCGTTGGGGCACCCGCGGTCACGGACGGGTCGCGCGCGGGCCTCAGTGACCACCACAACTGCCAGTCCCGGTGGCCCATCTCACGGGCCGGGCAGCCCCAGTTCGGGCGCTGGGTCCCGGGCTCTGTGAAACCGGCGGTGACGACCAACGGGCCGTCGGCCACGTGTTCCGGCGGGGCCGCGAGTAAGAGCCGGGGCCCGGGGTCGGGGATTCGTGAGGGCATTGCCGACGGCGTCGCAGCGGTGGTGGTGCCGGGCTGTGAGGGCACTGCAGTGCCGGCCTTTGTTGCCCCGGCGGAGGCTGTTGCCGCAGGTGTGGCTGTGGGGCTTGTCGTTGCCGACGAGGGTGCGCTCGTGGTTGACCATGCGTCGGGCGCAGTCTGAGATGCGGCGGGTGTTGGTGGTGGTGTTCGCGTGGGCCTGGGGCTCGCTGCAGAAGAGATCAGAGGCTTCGGTGCTGCGGAGGGTCGAGTGTTGGATGTGGGGGTGGAGGTGAGGCTGGTTGTCCATGTGGGTGAGCCGGTCTGCAGCATATGTGAGCACGTGCGGGTGAAACACCCGGTGGAAGTGGGTGCTGGTGACGTGGGGCATGCTCCTGTAGCTGTGGGGCTGGGGCTAAGTGCATTGAGGACGGATGGGGCGGATGCGAGGCAGCTGGTGGACACCGCACTGCATGTGGCCGTGCATGCTTTGGACCACGCAGATGGTGTTAAGGCGGCAGATACGGTGGCGCTGAGCGATGCACTGGGGACGGGCGTGGGAGGAAATGGCGGCGACATGGTAAGTATCGGTGTGGACGTCGGGAAGGCAGGATTCAACGATGATGCGGTACCCGCCGGTGCCTGGTTACCCGGTGGCGTCGGTGTGGCAAGGACAGTTGGATTTGGATGGATTGCACATGAAAGCGGGCGTGTAGGCATGGAAGTGTGTGGGGGTGTGGGGGATGAGGTGCATGAGCCCGTTAGTGAGAGACCGCAGGTGTCTGTCCACAACGCAAATGGTGTCATGGTGGCTGAGGATGAGCCGCTGAGCGACGCGCTGGGAGTACACGTCGGTGATGTGTTGGGTGTCGATGTAGGCATGGGGGTGGGCGTGGACGTCAATGATACAGTCCCCGCCGCTGTCTCGCTCTGCGATGCCGTACGTGTTGCGCTCTGGGTACGACTTGTGGAACATGAACATGAACCTGTGTTAGTGCCAGTGGCAGAGGCAATACCTGTGGACGATGGGCTGGCTGTCAGTGTTGGCATGGGCGTGGGGCTGGGCGTGGACGTCGGTGATGCAGTCCCCGCCGCTGTCTGACTGCCCGATGCCGTACCTGTTGTGCTCCCTGTCGCACTTATCGAGGGAGTATATGAAGGCGTGCTTGTGGGCGTCCCACTGCATGTGGCTGTACGCGATGTGGTGCATGTACTGGTTGCTGATGATGATGAAGATGGTGTAATGGTGGCTGATAATGTGTCGCTGACTGACGCACTGGAACTGGCGCTCGGAGTACTCGTCGGTGATGTGCTGGGTGTCGGTGTAGGTGTGGGGCTGGGCGTGGACGTCGGTGATGCTGTGCTCGCCGCTGTCTGACTGCCCGATGCCGTACCTGTTGTGCTCCCTGTCGCACTTATCGAGGGAGTATATGAAGGCGTGCTTGTGGGCGTCCGACTGCAGGTGGCTGTACGCGATATGGTGCATGTACTGGTTGCTGATGATGATGAAGATGGTGTAATGGTGGCTGATAATGAGTCGCTGACTGACGCACTGAGGCTGGCGCTCGGAGTACATGTCGGTGATGTGCTGGGTGTCGGTGTAGGCGTGGGGCTGGGCGTGGACGTCGGTGATGCTGTCCCCGCCGCTGTCTGACTGCCCGATGCCGTACCTGTTGTGCTCCCTGTCGCACTTATCGAGGGAGTATATGAGGGCGTGCTTGTGGGCGTCCCACTGCATGTGGCGGTAGGCGATGCGGTGCATGTACTGGTTGCTGATGATGATGAAGATGGTGTAATGGTGGCTGATAATGTGTCGCTGACTGACGCACTGAGGCTGGCGCTCGGAGCACACGTCAGTGATGTGCTCGTCGTTGTACGCGTGTGGGTGGGCGTGGACGTCGATGATAAACTCACCACCGCTGTCTCACTTTCCGATGCCGTACCCGTTGCGGTCTGGGTACGACTTCTGGAACACGTATATGAACGTGTGCTAGTGCCAGTCGCAGAGGCAATACCTGTGGACGATGGGCTGGCTGTCAGTGTTGGCATGGGCGTGGGGCTGGGCGTGGACGTCGGTGATGCTGTCCCCGCCGCTGTCTGACTGCCCGATGCCGTACCTGTTGTGCTCCCTGTCGCACTTATCGAGGGAGTATATGAAGGCGTGCTTGTGGGCGTCCCACTGCATGTGGCGGTAGGCGATGTGGTGCATGTGCTGGTTGCTGATGATGATGAAGATGGTGTAATGGTGGCTGATAATGTGTCGCTGACTGACGCACTGAGGCTGGCGCTCGGAGTACACGTCGGTGATGTGCTGGGTGTCGGTGTAGGTGTGTGGCTGGGCGTGGACGTCGGTGATGCTGTGCTCGCCGCTGTCTGACTGCCCGATGCCGTACCTGTTGTGCTCCCTGTCGCACTTATTGAGGGAGTATATGAAGGCGTGCTTGTGGGCGTCCCACTGCATGTGGCGGTAGGCGATGCGGTGCATGTGCTGGTTGCTGATGATGATGAGGATGGTGTAATGGTGGCTGATAATGAGTCGCTGACTGACGCACTGAGGCTGGCGCTCGGAGTACTCGTCGGTGATGTGCTGGGTGTCGGTGTAGGTGTGGGGCTGGGCGTGGACGTCGGTGATGCAGTCCCCGCCGCTGTCTGACTGCCCGATGCCGTACCTGTTGTGCTTCCTGTCGCACTTATCGAGGGAGTATATGAAGGCGTGCTTGTGGGCGTCCCACTGCATGTGGCGGTAGGCGATGTGGTGCATGTACTGGTTGCTGATGATGATGAAGATGGTGTAATGGTGGCTGATAATGTGTCGCTGACTGACGCACTGAGGCTGGCGCTCCGAGTACACGTCAGTGATGTGCTGGGTGTCGTTGTACGCGTGTGGCTGGGGGTGGGCGTCGATGATAAAGTCACCACCGCTGTCTCACTTTTCGATGCCGTTCCTGTTGCGGTCTGGGTACGACTTCTGGAACATGTATATGAACGTGTGTTAGTGCCAGTCGCAGAGGCAATACCTGTGGACGATGGGCTGGCTGTCAGTGTTGGCATGGGCGTGGGGCTGGGCGTGGACGTCGGTGATGCAGTCCCCGCCGCTGTCTGACTGCCCGATGCCGTACCTGTTGTGCTCCCTGTCGCACTTATCGAGGGAGTATATGAAGGCGTGCTGGTGGGCGTCCCACTGCATGTGGCGGTGGGCGATGTGGTGTATGTGCTGGTTGCTGATGATGATGAAGATGGTGTAATGGTGGCTGATAATGTGTCGCTGACTGACGTACTGGGACTGGCGCTCGGAGTACACGTCGATAATGTGCTGGGTGTCGGTGTAGGCGTGGGGCTGGGCGTGGACGTCGGTGATGCAGTCCCCGCCGCTGTCTGACTGCCCGACGCCGTACCTGTTGTGCTCCCTGTCGCACTTATCGAGGGAGTATATGAAGGCGTGCTTGTGGGCGTCCCACTGCATGTGGCGGTAGGCGATGCGGTGTATGTGCTGGTTGCTGATGATGATGAAGATGGTGTAATGGTGGCTGATAATGTGTCGCTGACTGACGCACTGAGGCTGGCGCTCGGAGTACTCGTCGGTGATGTGCTGGGTGTCGGTGTAGGTGTGGGGCTGAGCGTGGATGTCGGTGATGCTGTGCTCGCCGCTGTCTGACTGCCCGATGCCGTACCTGTTGTGCTCCCTGTCGCACTTATCGAGGGAGTATATGAAGGCGTGCTTGTGGGCGTCCCACTGCATGTGGCGGTAGGCGATGCGGTGTATGTGCTGGTTGCTGATGATGATGAAGATGGTGTAATGGTGGCTGATAATGTGTCGCTGACTGACGCACTGGGACTGGCGCTGGGAGTACTCGTCGGTGATGTGCTGGGTGTCGGTGTAGGCGTGGGGCTGGGCGTGGACGTCGGTGATGCTGTGCTCGCCGCTGTCTGACTGCCCGATGCCGTACCTGTTGTGCTCCCCGTCGCACTTATCGAGGGAGTATATGAAGGCGTGCTTGTGGGCGTCCCACTGCATGTGGCGGTAGGCGATGCGGTGTATGTGCTGGTTGCTGATGATGATGAAGATGGTGTAATGGTGGCTGATAATGTGTCGCTGACTGACGCACTGGGACTGGCGCTGGGAGTACTCGTCGTTGATGTGCTGGGTGTCGGTGTAGGCGTGGGGCTGGGCGTGGACGTCGGTGATGCAGTCCCCGCCGCTGTCTGACTGCCCGATGCCGTACCTGTTGTGCTCCCTGTCGCACTTATCGAGGGAGTATATGAAGGCGTGCTTGTGGGCGTCCCACTGCATGTGGCGGTAGGCGATGCGGTGTATGTGCTGGTTGCTGATGATGAAGAAGATGGCGTAATGGTGGCTGATAGTGTGTCGCTGACTGACGCACTGAGGCTGGCGCTCGGAGTACACGTCGGTGATGTGCTGGGTGTCGGTGTAGGTGTGGGGCTGAGCGTGGATGTCGGTGATGCTGTGCTCGCCGCTGTCTGACTGCCCGATGCCGTACCTGTTGTGCTCCCTGTCGCACTTATCGAGGGAGTATATGAAGGCGTGCTTGTGGGCGTCCCACTGCAGGTGGCGGTAGGCGATGCGGTGTATGTGCTGGTTGCTGATGATGATATAGATGGTGTAATGGTGGCTGATAGTGTGTCGCTGACTGACGCACTGAGGCTGGCGCTCGGAGTACACGTCGGTGATGTGCTGGGTGTCGGTGTAGGTGTGGGGCTGGGCGTGGATGTCGGTGATGCTGTGCTCGCCGCTGTCTGACTGCCCGATGCCGTACCTGTTGTGCTCCCTGTCGCACTTATCGAGGGAGTATATGAAGGCGTGCTGGTGGGCGTCCCACTGCATGTGGCGGTAGGCGATGTGGTGCATGTGCTGGTTGCTGATGATGATGAAGATGGTGTAATGGTGGCTGATAATGTGTCGCTGACTGACGCACTGGAACTGGCGCTCGGAGTACTCGTCGGTGATGTGCTGGGCGTTGGTGTAGGTGTGGGGCTGGGCGTGGACGTCGGTGATGCAGTCCCCGCCGCTGTCTGACTGCCCGATGCCGTACCTGTTGTGCTCCCCGTCGCACTTATCGAGGGAGTATATGAAGGCGTGCTTGTGGGCGTCCCACTGCATGTGGCGGTAGGCGATGTGGTGCATGTGCTGGTTGCTGATGATGATGAAGATGGTGTAATGGTGGCTGATAATGTGTCGCTGACTGACGCACTGAGGCTGGCGCTCGGAGTACATGTCGGTGATGTGCTGGGTGTTGGTGTAGGCGTGGGGCTGGGCGTGGACGTCGGTGATGCTGTCCCCGCCGCTGTCTGACTGCCCGACGCCGTACCTGTTGTGCTCCCTGTCGCACTTATCGAGGGAGTATATGAAGGCGTGCTTGTGGGCGTCCCACTGCATGTGGCGGTAGGCGATGCGGTGCATGTACTGGTTGCTGATGATGATGAAGATGGTGTAATGGTGGCTGATAATGTGTCGCTGACTGACGCACTGAGGCTGGCGCTCGGAGTACACGTCGGTGATGTGCTGGGTGTTGGTGTAGGCGTGGGGCTGGGCGTGGACGTCGGTGATGCAGTCCCCGCCGCTGTCTGACTGCCCGACGCCGTACCTGTTGTGCTCGGTGTCGCACTTATCGAGGGAGTATATGAAGGCGTGCTTGTGGGCGTCCCACTGCATGTGGCGGTAGGCGATGTGGTGCATGTGCTGGTTGCTGATGATGATGAAGATGGTGTAATGGTGGCTGATAATGTGTCGCTGACTGACGCACTGAGGCTGGCGCTCGGAGTACACGTCGGTGATGTGCTGGGTGTTGGTGTAGGCGTGGGGCTGAGCGTGGATGACGGTGATGCTGTCTTCGCCGCTGTCTGACTGCCCGATGCCGTACCTGTTGTGCTCCCTGTCGCACTTATCGAGGGAGTAAATGAAGGCGTGCTTGTGGACGTCCCACTGCCTGTGGCTGTATGCGATGTGGTGCATGTGCTGGTTGCTGATGATGATGAAGACGGTGTAATGGTGGCTGATAATGTGTCGCTGACTGACGCACTGAGGCTGGCGCTCGGAGTACACGTCGGTGATGTGCTGGGTGTCGGTGTAGGTGTGGGGCTGAGCGTGGACGTCGGTGATGCTGTCCCCGCCGCTGTCTGACTGCCCGATGCCGTCCCTGTTGTGCTCCCTGTCGCACTTATCGAGGGAGTATATGAAGGCGTGCTTGTGGGCGTCCCACTGCATGTGGCTGTAGGCGATGTGGTGCATGTACTGGTTGCTGATGATGATGAAGATGGTGTAATGGTGGCTGATAATGTGTCGCTGACTGACGCACTGAGGCTGGCGCTCGGAGTACACGTCGGTGATGTGCTGGGTGTCGGTGAAGGTGTGGGGCTGGGCGTGGACGTCGGTGATGCTGTGCTCGCCGCTGTCTGACTGCCCGATGCCGTACCTGTTGTGCTCCCTGTCGCACTTATCGAGGGAGTATATGAAGGCGTGCTTGTGGGCGTCCCACTGCATGTGGCGGTAGGCGATGCGGTGCATGTGCTGGTTGCTGATGAAGATGAAGATGGTGTAATGGTGGCTGATAATGTGTCGCTGACTGACGCACTGGAACTGGCGCTCGGAGTAGTCGTCGGTGATGTGCTGGCCGTCGGTGTAGGCGTGGGGCTGGGCGTGGACGTCGGTGATGCAGTCCCCGCCGCTGTCTGACTGCCCGACGCCGTACCTGTTGTGCTTCCTGTCGCACTTATCGAGGGAGTATATGAAGGCGTGCTTGTGGGCGTCCCACTGCATGTGGCGGTAGGCGATGCGGTGCATGTGCTGGTTGCTGATGATGATGAAGATGGTGTAATGGTGGCTGATAATGTGTCGCTGACTGACGCACTGGGACTGGCGCTCGGAGTACATGTCGATATTGTGCTGGGTGTCGGTGTAGGCGTGGGGCTGGGCGTGGACGTCGGTGATGCAGTCCCCGCCGCTGTCTGACTGCCCGATGCCGTACCTGTTGTGCTCCCTGTCGCACTTATCGAGGGAGTATATGAAGGCGTGCTTGTGGGCGTCCCACTGCATGTGGCGGTGGGCGATGCGGTGTATGTGCTGGTTGCTGATGATGATGAAGATGGTGTAATGGTGGCTGATAATGTGTCGCTGACTGACGCACTGAGGCTGGCGCTGGGAGTACACGTCGGTGATGTGCTGGGTGTCGGTGTAGGCGTGGGGCTGGGCGTGGACGTCGGTGATGCTGTGCTCGCCGCTGTCTGACTGCCCGATGCCGTACCTGTTGTGCTCCCCGTCGCACTTATCGAGGGAGTATATGAAGGCGTGCTTGTGGGCGTCCCACTGCATGTGGCGGTAGGCGATGCGGTGCATGTGCTGGTTGCTGATGATGATGAGGATGGTGTAATGGTGGCTGATAATGAGTCGCTGACTGACGCACTGGGACAGGCGCTCGGAGTACATGTCGATATTGTGCTGGGTGTCGGTGTAGGCGTGGGGCTGGGCGTGGACGTCGGTGATGCAGTCCCCGCCGCTGTCTGACTGCCCGATGCCGTACCTGTTGTGCTTCCTGTCGCACTTATCGAGGGAGTATATGAAGGCGTGCTTGTGGGCGTCCCACT